>PVKU01000003.1:587230-1124906 GCA_004027475.1 Anoura caudifer
AGCTGTTTAACATATCTATGAAACCAGTTAAAGGTTATAGATATGTTAAATGACCATTCTGGGGGTTATCTGCAAAACCATTGCCCCTTCCCCCAACTCATACCTGTGGGGGAGGGGGTGAGGACATCTTATATGTCCCTCTAATATTCCCTGGACACCGTGAGTTCTGGGCCCCATTCCAACTCCCTTTTGGGGCCCCTCTCTTGGCTGCACCCTGTTACACTCAGAATGTTTCAGGTCATTGTTCATAAGCTTCTAGCTTCAGAGAAGCCGGAGGGTAATTTGATCTTTATTACCTTATAGATAACCTGTTTGCTTTCAACTTACAGAGCCGTTAGGCTTTCTGAAACCTTGTGAGACCCTGGTTGCATGATTTTTCTTTGATTCTGCTCAGCATTCAATGAACACTTTTAATCTGATGTATTTTTCCCCATTATTCTGGAGTTTTCTTCGATTATTTCTCTGATCATTTTCCCTTCTCTCTGGAATTCTCATTACACAGATATCAGGCTTTTGAATTGATACCTTATGACTTAATTGTTTCCCCCTTAATTAAAAAAGATTCTTTTTTTGTCTATATATTCTTGGAGAATTCCATGACTTTTGCTTCTAGACACTTTTAAGTACTCTTTAAAAAGATTTTATTTATTTATTTTTAGAGAGGGGGAAAGGAGGGAGAAAGATGGGGGGAGAAATATCAACATGTGGTTTGCCTCTCATGCACCCCCTGCTCCGGGGACCCAGCCTGAAACCCAGCGTGTGCCCTGACTGGGAACTGAATCAGCGACCCTTTGGTTCTCAGGCTGGCACTCAATCCACTGAGCCACACCAGCCAGGGCTAAGTACTTTTTTTTTTTTTTTTGCCGCAATAATACAGAGAGTGCCCATGTACCCTTCCCCCAGTTTCCTCTCTTAGCACCTTATATAACCATAGTACATGCACCAAAACTAAGAAATAAACATTTCTACACTACTATGGACAAACTCCAGGTTTTATTAGAATTTCAACAGTTTTCCCATTAACATCCTCTTTCTGTTCCAAGACCCAGTGCAGGATGCCACACCCCTTCACTCATCATGTCTTCTGAGCCTACAATGTGGCAGTTTCTCAGACTTTCTTTGTTTGATGCCTTTTTTTTTTTTTTATCACTTTGACAGTTTTGAAGCATACTAGTCAGCTCTTCGGTAGGACATCCCTCAGTCTGGATTTTTTTCTCCTGGTTAGACTGGGGTGAGGTGTTTCTGGGAAGAATACCAAAAAGGTGAGGGACTCCTCACATCACGTGATATCAGCTGGTGACCATGACCTTGATTGCTTGATTAAATCAATTTATCAGATTTATCCACCTCGACATTACTATACTGTCCCCCTTTCCATACTCTCTTCTTTGAAAGTGCGTCACTAAATCTAGCACATTTATGTCGGGAGAACCAATTAAGCTCCATCTGGAGAGGAGAGCAGCTACATATGTTATTTGGGATTCTGCTGTAAGGAAGATTCATCCCCTTTCCCCCTGTGTTTATTTATTCAATCATTTATTTAGGCCAGCACAGACTCATGTATATTTATTTTAGACTTGGGGTTCTATTCCAATACTACACTATTTATTTTGTTGCTCAAATTGTCTACTGAGAGCCCTTTCAGGCTGGTTTGTTTCCTTCTGACACACCCCATCCTGATTTATTTAAGCACTTCCTTACTTTCTGGTACTAGCTTCTAGACTTTCAAATTACATGTTTTTTATTTTGGCAACTATACATTTTTTAGATTTTATTTATTTATTTATTTTTAGAGAACAGGGCAGGGAGGAAGAAAGAGAGGGAGAGAAACACCTATCAGTTGCCTCTTGCATGCCCCAGCTGGAGACCCAGCCCGCAACCCAGACACAGGTCCTTACTGGGAATCGAACTGGCAACCTTCAGGTTTGCAGGCCAGCACTCAATCCACTGAGCCACACCAGCCAGGGCAAGCAACTACCTATTTTTTAATTTCCCAGAAAATTTTCCTGTTTTCTGATTGTTCCTTTTTATTAGCAGTCCTGTCTTATTGTATGGACCCAATATATTCCCCAGTTAGAATTCACTTCTAATCATAATGTTGTAAGTGCTGTTTCTTGGATTTAAAAGATCAGAATTATTCTCTAGGCAAAGCATGAAACACTTAATTATAGTTAAAAAATATGTAAGCAAGGTAACTCTTGGCAACGTAAAAGTAATAGTGCAGTTGTCGGAGTCAGCAGGTTGCGGGGAGGGCAGGTGAAGCAGAGCACAGGTGCTGACTCACTTTACAGAGACGTCATGAGATGCAGCTGAAGCAGATGGAACCGGAAGTAAAGATTTTAAACAATTGTTGAGCTTGAAGAAATAATCATCAGAAAAATAAACTGACATTATAAGTAACACACGGTGGAAGGGATTGGAAGATGAGACGTAGTGTGAGCCGATGTCTTCATGTTTTCATGAGTGAATATGATAATTAATACTGAAAATTAATTCAGTTCATCAAGAAAGGGAGGGACATGCATATTAATCCGATTTGTGGTGGAAGCCACCACATCTCAAAGCAGAAGAGATGATGGGTTTCTTTAGAGAGGAGACCTAGAGCGGGGTACGATAGGATGGAGTAAGACCAAGTTTCCCCTTAGTAATATTCTGAATTGAAGCATTTAAAAAAACAAACTTGATGAAAACAACATTTCATAAAAATAATGTCCATGTTTGTAGCTGTGGAACGCCACAGCCTGCCGGTGCCCAGACGTGCAGGGTGGGAGGGGAAACGACGGGGCGGATGAGAGGCAGGGGCGCAGGGTTGTGGCGGCAGGAAGCAGCCCACCTCGGGGAGGGGATTTCCCAGAGGCAGGGCCCGTTCCTCTGCTCCTTCAGCATGTTTATCCACCCGACAGCTTACCTGGTATTGGCTGAGTTTCAGGCCCTGTTTGGAGGCAGAGGCTTGGAGCTACCTTTGCTGTTGATATTTAAACCAATTGTTCCAAGAGACTGCTCACTCTAGAGCAGGCTCCCCCCCTCGGGAAGGGTGTACAGTACACATGCGCTTTCCTGTTCACGGTGAAGGAGTTTGGGGCAGGATTTCGGGAGGTATGGTGACCACCCCTGCTGGTTTGCCCACCACTGTCTTGGTTTCAAAACTGGAAGTCCTTCATCTCAGGAAACCCCTCTGTCATGGGCAAACCTAGGCATTTGGTCATCCTTGCCCAGGGGGCAGTGCTAGCCCTCCCTCTCACTTCTCCTTGGTCTTTGCTCTGATGGAGGAGACCAAAGAATCCATGGCTTGCATCATCTCTGGAGCTGACAGCATGATCTCCTTTCTGAATTTGGGGGTGAGGGGACCCTGCAGTCATAGGGTAGGTGGGTGGCAGATCAAGAAGCTGATGATGCTGATTTCTGGATGGCTAAGGGAAGGGAAGAGGGTACAAGTAAGAGAAATAGGAGACATGGGGTGAGGTAACTTAAGGAAGGGTGGCTTCCTTGCCTACAAAATTGCATGTCTGGGGGCATACGGTTTGACCTTGGGAAGAGACCCAATTGTTATCCCCACCCCATTCCTTAAAATGCACATATTTAATACATACCTGTTGAGTACCTACTGTGTACTATGCTCTGATTACTAAGTACGATCATTATTAAGTGAGCCCTGTTTTAGACTGCAGGGATGTTGCGAGGAACCAAACAGATTCAGATACAGATAGAGTTTGTAGACTGGAAGCGGGTGTTGACAATTGACCTGTGGGTCTATCCATTTTTGAAATCCATTTGTCTATCCTTACACCATGCCATTGTATGTGTGTGCCCCCGCACACGATGTCTTCACGATCGCAGTTTGATGGTAAGTTTTAAAGTCTTGTAGTAAGGGTCCTCCAACTCGCCCCTGCCCCTGGAGACTGATTTAAGGAGTTCCATACGAATGTCTACAAAGAAAAGCTCAATGGGATTTTGATTAGGATTTTATTGACTTTATAGATTGGTTTTGGGAAAATAACAGCCTGATATTGTCTTCCAAGTGATATACTTCTTTACTTATTTAGCTCTCCTTTCATTCCCCTCAACAATGTTTTACAATTTTCAGTGTAAGGGTAAAGGTCTTGTATGTCTTTTGTTAAATTTATTCCTAAGTATTTATGTTCTCAGCGCTCTTGTAGATAGAATTTTAAATTCCATTTTCAATCCCTTCCTGCTGGTATATAGAAACACAATTGATTTTTATATATTGACTTCATTTAACTCTGGTAGTTGTATGTTCCTTAGTATTTTCCATTAACAAGCATATCATCTGCAACTAGATAGCTCTACTTTTCCCCCCCAATCTTTGTGTCTTTCATTTCTTTTTATTTTTTATTACAATGACTAGAATTTCTGTATCAGGTTAATAGAACCAATGAGAACTGAGATCCTTGTTTTATTCTTTATCTTAAAGAGAAAGCATTCAGAAAGGTATAGAGATCTTCCTTATAGTCCCCACCTCCCCACCTGTAAGGCCTCCCCCACCAGAGTGGTACATTTGTTACAAATGATGAACATACACTGATTGACACATCGTAATCGCCCGAAGGCCATAGTTTACATTAGGGCTCACTCTGGATGTTGTATATTTTAGGGGTTTGGACAAATTTATAATATGTATCCACCATTACAGTATCATACAGAGTATTTTTACTGTCTTAAAAATCATGTGTGATGACTTATTCATCCCTCCCCTTCCCTTCAATGCCTGATCTTTCTCCTGTCTCCACAGTTCTGCCTTCTCCAGAAGGTCATACAGTTGGAATCACACAGTAGGTAGCATTTCAGATCAGCTTCCTTCACACAGTAAAATGCACTTCCGTTTCCTCCATGTCTTTTCACTACTTAATAGCTCATGTGTTTTTATCACTGAATAATATTCCATTGTTTGGATGCATCCCAGGTTATTTATGTACACACCTACTGAAATACATCTTGGTTGCTTCCAAGTTTTGGCAATTATGAATAAAGCTGCTATAAACATCTGTATGTTGATTCTTGTGTGGACCTAAGTTTTCAGTTTATGTAGGTAAATACCAAAAAGCATGATTACTAGATTATATAAGAGTATGTTCAGTTTAGTTAAGAAACCATAAAACTGTTTTTCAACATGGTTGTACCATTTTGTATTCCTACCAGCCTTGGATAAGAATTTCTGTTTCTCCAAATCCTTGCCAGCATTTGGAGTAGTCAGTGTCTTTTGGATTTTATCCATTCTAATAGGTGTGTAGCAGTATCTCATTGCTGTTTTAATTTACATTTCCCTGATGACTCATGATATGGAGCATCTTCAGAAGCTGATTTGCCATCTGTATATCCACTTTGGTGAGGGGTCATTTCTTTTTCTAGGACTAAAATTACATGATTTTGCCCACAGTTCAGTGAAGCAATTCTTTTTCTTTTTTTCCTGAAAATTAGATCATTTAGACTGATCTTCAAAGTCACTCATTCTTTCTTCTACTGCCACCAATTAATAGGAAACCCAACCAGTAAATTTTTCACTTCAAATATTGTATTTTGAGCTCTAAAATTTACATTTGGTTCTTTTTTTTAAGGTTTATTTTATTCTCATTTGAGAGAGAGGGGAAGGGAAACAGAAAAAGAAACACCGATCAGCTGCCTCTCACACGTGCTTCAGCTGGGAGCCGGGCCCACACCCCGGGCATGTGCACCAACCAGGAATCGAACCAGCGACCCTTCAGTTATGGGATGACACTCCAACCAAAAAAGCCAAGCCAGCCAGGGTTCCATTTGGTTCTTTTTAATTTGTTTCTATTTCTGTGCTGAAGCTAAGCCATCTGTCTACTTGTTCTGCACCTGTTTTCCTTTACGTTCTTGAACATATTTATAACAGCTGACTTGAAATTCTTGTCTGATCATCCCAACATCTGGGAGACCTTGGCGTCTGTTCCTGTCGACTGCTTTTTGTTTGACTGCGGGTTACATTTTCCTGGTTTTTGTTTGTTTGATTTTCACACATCCAGTAATTTTTATTTCTGTACTGGACATTTTAGATTTTATGCTGTGGGGACTCTGGATTTTGTCACCTTCCTATGGGAGACTGACTTTTGCTCTGGCAGGCAGTGCAGTCACGGGCTGGTCATCCTGAACTGGGGATGCTCGATCGCACGCTCTGTTAGGGCAGACCCATTTCATTTATCATTTGTGAAATAATTAATGATGTAGAAAGTTTCTTTTAGCTTAGCTGTTATTGGCAATGTCACATACAATGTTAAGGTTGTTGTCAAATTTGGTACAAAACTTTAATGTTTTTATATATGAGCTTTAAGGCCTTTTTATTCATTATTTTTTGTATGTGGTAACTAATCTTAAATATATGTTTAGTCTTTAACTAGCTTGTCATTGAGGACCTCTGTGTCATTAGTTTTACATTATTTTTTCAATGTCAGTATTTTGTATCAAATCTGGAAAACATTAAAAAATTTTCAATTAGTTTGATTATTAAAGCTATTTATTAATTCCTCCTATTTATTAGGAGGAATAAGAGGAATAACTCCTGTTCATTAATCAAATTGTTGAGCAATCTAGAAGTACATTCATCACTTCTGTTTGGAATGTATCTCTTCCTCTTAATTAGCTGCCCTTTGGGGGATGATTTGAGAAAAAATTGTTACAGTTCATCACTTAATATTTAAATAGTTTCTGTTGATTTTATCACTTAGTTTTAAAAAAATAACCTTTTGAGGCATCTTTTACATATAAGCATATCATATAATTAATCATAATTTCAAGGGTACAATTCAGTTATTCTTTTTAGTAAAATTTCCAAGTTTTATAACGTTTCCTTCACCCCAGTGAGACCCCTCATCCCTCATGCCATCGCTGTTAACCCTCATCACCTTCCTCCTCACCGTTGCCCTCGGCAGCTATTAATCTACTTTCTATCCCTATAGATTCGCCTTTCTGGGCATTTCATATAAATGAAATCATCCAACATATGGTCTTTTGTGTCTAGCTTTTTCACAAAGGATAATGTTTCTGAAGATTATCCATGTATAATGGATATAATGGAAGATTATAGCATGTATTTGTATTTATTTTTCATATTTTATTTAATTTTCATTGATTTGAGAGAGAGAGGACATGAGGGAGAGAAACAGTAAATGAAGGGAGGAGGAGATGGAGAAAGAGAGAGTCACCACTTTGTTGTTCCACCTATTGATGTGCCCACTGGTTGACTCTTGTATTCTTCGATACCTGACAAGGTATCAAACCCCCAACCTTAGTGTAACGGAATGATTCTCTAACCAACTGAGCTACCTGGCTAGGGCTGTATTTTACTTTTTAATTGTTGAATAATATTCCTTTGTATGGATGTATTGCATTTGGTCTACACATTCTGTTTATTCATGGTGATGGACATTTAGATTGCTTCTAATTGCTGGCCATTGGGTCTATTGTACTTTGCCTTTAATCTTGGGCCAAATCCCCAGTCTTGAGACACTGTCTTTATTGTTAAGGTATAGCACCTCTGAGGTTGCAGTGGAAAACCCAAGGTGTTTACTAAATTGCAATCACTTGGAGAAACTGAAACTTATCTTCCCCATGGTGGGAAACGTCTGAAATCTCTGCCCAGTTCTTTCAACTTTCTACCTACTACTTTCCACTGAAAGTCATCCCTGCGTACATGCAGTCAGGGCTCAGCCAAGGACTTGAGATCAGTCTCTGTGCGGATTTGGAGTCTTAACCCCACTGTTGCTCTCCTTTCCAGGTCCCCCTTCAATTTCTAGCCATTGGAGCAACCCCAAATTCCTTCCTCTCTCAAGGTTTCTGTTTGAGTTCTAGCTTCCCTGAATTGCCCAGAATGGGGAAGTCCCTCAGGGGACATACATATAAAATTAGATGTCACCCAGTGTGATTCCCATCTTTCAAGAATGAAATTCTCTCCAGTTTGACTATTTTTGCTTGCTCCCCAGTGCCTTCAAATACTTGTCATATTGTGTCCAAGGTTTGTATTGCTATCAGCAGGAGTGTTATTCTGATACAAGATAATTTACAGTGCCCTGGCTGGTGTGGATTGGTTGATTGGAGCATTGTCCTGTTCATCAAAAGTCTGCAGGTTCAATTCCCAGCGAGGGCACATACCTAGGTTGCGGGTTGGACCCCCAGTCAGGGAGCCTATCAGAGACAACCAATCGATGTTTCCCTCTGACACTGATGTCTTTCTCACCCCCCTCCCACCCCCCCAAAGCAATGAAAAATGTCCTCAAGTGAGGATAAAAAAAAGATACTTTAGTATTACTAGAATCAGAACTAATCTCTCTCTGTCCGCCTTTTAGAAAGCTAACAATACTGAGACATCCTGGCAGTGGCTTTACTGTTAACAAGGGCATGCGTCCTTTCCTGTCATCTCCTGGCTCTGAGTTCTTACTGTAGCTCACTTGGCTGCATTTCACAGTAAAGTGGATGTTTGTGTTTTTTGGCTACTCAGCCTCTAAACTCCCTTCTTATGTTTGGGGAATCCTTCACCCTATGATTCTTGGAGTAAGTTAAAGCTTGCCTCCTACTATGGAAATCACACATGCCAAAAACACAATTTCTGGGTCCTGCAGAGGGCAGGGTCACATGACCTAGGGCAAGGGCACATGACTAGGCACAGCCAGTCAGATGCATGGGGGACTTGGGCTCAAAGCTGTAGGTTCAGCCAAGAATCCTTTCTGGTGAGAGGTGGCAGAGGCCACGTCTAGTTTCTGGGGCTAGGCTTAGTGCTGGCAATAGTGGAGGAATGAGATGCGGCGTTCTTTATTCATCAGTTGCAACTTCCTGAATATCCTGCCAGCACGTTTGTCTATGTGTCAGCCGGAATTGGTTTTGTGGATTACAAATGAGAAACTCAAATTGTCTACCTAGTGACAGTTAAATACCAGTAATCCCACCATGAAGAAATCTGGTTAGACAAATGTAAAACACACTGGGAGCTGACGGGTCCCTGAGCCTGCTTCCCCAGGATACGGCCCCTCCTCCTTTTCTGCCCCTCCCCACCCCTCTGTGTGCTCTGGCCACAGATCCATCTGAATTCCTCCAAAATGTCTTGCCCTCTCCTTCCTCCCTGGCTTTGCAGCTGTCGAATGTCCTCTCCCTGGAACGCACTTACCATTCCTCCCCTCAGCTGCCCACACCACCTCCTAATTGGTCTCCCCTCTGCATCCTCTCTGGCCCATGTCCAGTTCATTCTTCACACCACAGCCAGAGCCATCTTTTAAAAACACGTGTCTGAGCATGCCACTGTTCTGCTTAAAATGTTTTAAAGCTTCTTTACTGACCTTAGGATAAAGACCAAATTCCTTAACGCGATCCCCCAGGTAGAGAGATACTTAGGAGATAGTTGTCCAGGACTGGCTGGATAAAGATTGAAGTGATCAAAGGAGGAATCAAGGGTCACACGCAGATTTCTGGTTTGGGAGGAGGCCGGGAAGCTCCCTAGTGTATGGACCTCTAATGCCTCCAAGGCACGCACCAGTCAGGCTCAGAGCCTTCGCTGAACAGGGAACCGAAAACCCACCCCCCACCCACCCACTCACTCTCACTTCAGTCTGACATTCAGCTGCCTGACCAGCTAAGCAGAGGCGTTTGGTCTGAGCTGCAGCTCTGCCTTTTATTTGCTATGTCCTTGGCTTAGGCACTTTCCCTCTTAGAGCCTTTCTTTTTTCATCTCTGAAGCAGGAATAATATTTCCTTTCTCTCTATCTTTTGGTAAGGAATTATTATCCTGGGAGGTAAAAATTCAAGCACGAGACCGGCCCAAGTTGGGACCAGGCTGGAGACGACCATCTCCAATGAGTCTCAGCAGTGGAATCTATTTGCCTTTTAGAAAAATTACTCAGTTTTTCATGTGGAAGATGTATTAGAAATGGGTTGAGACAGGCAGGAAGGAGCCTCTGGGCCCCTCAGCCATCAGTGCCCTTGGAGAAATGCGTGGGGAGGTGGTCTGCGTGGGGCGTGGAACAAACAGAACTTCCCTACACCTCAGTAATCCTGATCCTCCGCTGCCCACTGCCGGTGCCTCAGCAGGTGCTGTTGGCTCTACCTCCAAATATACACGAACCTCTTCATTTCTTTTCACTTCTGCTGCTGCCACCCTAGTCTAAACCATTATCCGCTCTCTCTTGCCTGCTGCAATCGGGCAATGCCCTGCTTCTGCTCTTGTTTTGCTCCAAGATGTCTCCTTCCAACAGCTGGGGTGACTTTTACTCATCTCCTAAGTCCCCCACTGGCTCCCCAAACTCCTTAGCCCCACCCGCAAGCCCTGCATGATCTTCACCACTCCTTCCCTGTTCACCCAAACTCAGGCACCCTGCTCCTGGACTTCTGAAAGGCCCAGCTTCTGTAGTTGTTGCTCCCTCTGTCTGGGTAGCTCTGCCCCAGGCTCTCCCCACACACTGCGCAGCGCTGGCTCCTCACTGCAGGTCTCAGGTCCACTCCCTGAGGAGCTTTTTCTAAGTACACAGGCTCCCATCATGCTTTGTTTCATCATCACTTTCTTTCATTCATAACACTTCTTACTGCCTGAAATTAGATTATATATGTTCATAGAGGTCTTCTCAAGATTACCACTTCTACATTTTTATTAATTTTAATTATACTAGGAATATATAGCAGTGTTGTAATCTTAACATGCAAAGCAAAAATCCCCTTCGTTTCTCTTCTCCCATCCTAGATCCCTCACTGGAGTGACAGCTTTGTTTGTCCTGCTGGTCACCGTTTGTGAGTGCCTAGAACCATGTACGGCATGTCTGACAAGCAGTTACTGAATGAAAAGTAAATCAAGGACCACGCTCCGGCTCTATTACCTATTAGCTTTGCTTTGGGGAGGGCTTTGGAGGGGAGGTCAGAGGCCAAGGTCCAGAGAAAGCTATGGCTTTGGGGCAAACTACTTAGCTTCTGTGAGTGTCAGTTTGCCCATTTATACAAAAAGGGAAAAGAGCATTTATCTCACAGAATTGTGAGCATCAAGTAGCGGCAGGCACACCACACACCCCCTCATGAAGTTCATAGGCCGGCAGGGGTGTACTTGAAGTCCTGCAGGTTGACTCCACAGGCTACCGATCTGCTCAGCGCCCTGAGAAAGAACGTTGGAGCCGTGCTTCCACACCAGGCTGGGAAGAGCTGCGTGCTGGCTCCACGCCTCTCTCCAAGAGCACAGTTTACCTGAAACCATCTGACATAGCTTCCTGGACTGTTTGTTTTACTTGGAAATAATTTCAACATTACATTTTATATCGAATAATGTTCTGGCATCATCAGGGGGAGAACCACTGGAGATCACTGGTTTGGCTGAATTCCTATTTTCCAGGTGGGGAAACTGGGGCAGAGGACCTGGTCTCTCCCTCTTGGTAATAGTCCCTCTGGCTCACACAGTGGCCTCTCCTCTCATCACACAGGACTCTGGTATATTCCTCTTAAGATCCCTGGCTTTAGCAGAAACAGCAGGTGACTTCCTCTCCTTCTTCCCCTCTGGGAGTGAGGGGGAAGCCCAGAGGCCAAGGCCAGGAGGAGAGTTCTAAGCCTTAATCCAGTCTCCTAGCTCCTAACATTGTCCAGACCCTGAACTACCCTGACTGCCTATCAGTCCCCCAAGCCCCCCAACCACCTGCCATCTGGACATAATTACAGTAATTCTACTGGGATATGTTTTCCCAATATATAACTAGCATAGGTATCTGTTTCTGAGCATAATTACAGGAGATTTTTACAGACCCGCAATTGCATCCGAGTAAATGATAGCTTCCTTTCCTCCCATTAACAGGCCAATGTTAGAGACCTGTCAGGGCCAATGAGTCAAATCCCAGAGTGAAAGACCTCACACTGTCCCTCCACCTGCAAAGCAGGAGCAACCTCAGACAAAGCAGGGTCTCAGCCAGGATTTTGAAGGACACCAAGAGGCCTGCAGGGGGATGGGTTAACATCGACTAGGCCCCTGCAGTGTGTCTGTCAAGCACTCAGCAGGGACCAGCAAACACCTATGACAAATTTTGCAAGCTTGTACTGCTGTATTTTGCTGTGTTTAATGCACTCTTTTTTGCCCAAATTTTTGAGGGAAAAATAAGGATGTGCATTATACAGGGATATAATGAATACATACCATGGGTATAATAATACCATGTACAATGCATACAAAACGTGGGTGCGCATTATACCTGGCAAAATACAGGTCTCATACCTTACATGTTTGGAGATTGGTTCTGAGAGAGCTGGTGTTCCAGGCCACCCCCAGCAGCCTGTGGAGCTGTGCCAGGATGCTTTCCATCATACTAGCTCACCATGCCAGACTCCCAGGCACAGCAGGCCAGCTCTGTGCCCCCTTCCTTATCTCCTCTTCTCACTGCTTCCTCTTTTAGGGCAGCCACTACCGCTGCCTCTGCTCACTCCCGTCCCCCTCCCACTGTCATCTGTTCCCCAGCGTTGACGCTGTCTTCTCCTGCCCCCTCCACCCCTGCTTCCTGTCTCTGTTGGGTTGTTGGGTGTTATCTCTCCAGAAGGGTGGGGAGTTGGGGTGGGGGAAGGGTGGAGCAGAGGGCGACGGCCTTGCCAGGCACCCGGAGTCCCCCACCAACCCCCATCCCTACCCTGCTAAGGGTGCCGCCAGGAACGGGGGCTTGGAGTAGCAGACCCCCGGTTTTCACCTTCTGGAACACACAAAGGCTGCCCTCTATGTGCCCGGGGGAGCGGCCTGCGCACACGCACGGCTGCACCAAGACTTGCACACCACTCCACCCACACAAATACACTCTAACCGGCCCGCGCACACAGCCTGCACACGTCCCCGCACCAGCACACTCTCGCGTGCACACACGCGCACGTATATCCACCGCAGCGTGCGCCCTCACGTACACACCACATACACCACATGCGCGCATACGCACGCACACACATAGACGCATCTGGACACGCACCTGTGTAGACCCCCAAATGCCCTGCAGGCCCTGACGCCTCTAGCTGCCCTGGCGGCTGGCTGGGCGGCGCGCGCACACCCAGACACACGCACCCACGCGCACACTCCTGCACTGCTCCACGCCCCTGGCCGCGGCCTGGGTGCTGTGCTGCGCGGGCGGTTCGGCGGGCGGTGACCCGGACGGGGGCGGGGGCGGCGGCGGCGGCGGCTGCGGCGGCGGAGGCAGGAGAGCGGAGGAGGCGGAGCAGGGAACCGGGAGCCTGCTGGCCTGAGCTCCTCCTGCCCGCCGGGGATTTTCCAGCCTGGGCGCCTTCGCCGCGGACTTCCCTGCGGCCGCCACGGACCATGGGCGACAAAGGGACACGGTGAGTGCCGGAGGCGGCTGGTCCGCTGCGCGTGGGGCTGACCTGGGAGAAGGCAAGAGCAGGGGTTCTAGTCCTCGCCCTGGCTCTGCAAACGCGGTCACCTCCGAACCGCCAAAGCCTGGCTCAGGGGTGCTCAGTTCTCTCTGCCCCGGAGGTTTCCCCGGGCAGTCGCTGGCAGGGCCGTGGGCGGGGGAACAGAGACGCTAGGACCGGGCTGCCCCATATGGCTCATGGCTCCTCGGCGCGGAGACACGCTCACACACACTCACTCGCTACACTCGGTACTGGCCAGCAGATGCGGAGAGCCACCAGGGGTAGGCTGACACACAATGGCACACACGCTCATGTGGGCACACCGGGGCACTCATCCACGGGCACACTCATCTGGCACGCACACACCGACATTCACTGCCACACACGGATCACACAGTGACACTGCCGTACACTCAGTGGTATGTACTTGTTAACACATTCTTGCCGACAGTCATGTTGTACGTAATGTGTATAACAGATGTGTCACACCCCAACACACGTCAACTCTAACACAGCCTTATGCTGCACACACATGTTGGCCTACACATGCACACTGTCACTTTTGCTCACTGTGGCAGACACTCTTGCAGGGATACACACGTTGTCACCCTGACTGGTATGACCACTTTGTGCTGGCACGTATCTCACTGACATGGTGTTCACGGGACTGCACCAGCACTGACCCTCACGGACACAAGCCGGACGAATGCTCACACAGACTGGCGCCCCTGGTCACGAGCTCTCAGTCCCTGGGGCTGTGACACATGCGCTCCAGTCCCCACAGGTCACACCAGGGGAGAAACCGCACCCTAACCACTCTGTTTCCTTTCCCTCCGACCTCCCTGAGGCCTGGCATGGCTGGCCGGGATCTGTTTTGAGCTGGGGGTAGGGAAGGGACCCTGCCCCTAAAGGGAGAGGATATGCCCCTGAAATGGAAAATTGGGACAAAAAAGAGGAGGGGGGCTGGAGCTGGGGCAGGGTGGCCCCTGGGGACAGCCCTGGTCAGATGCTCAGCTCTGTCACCCCAGTTCTGCCCCTTCGGTCTGCCCACTTCCTTAAGTTCTCTTGGAAGCCTCTCCCGTATCCGCTCCTGCTGCCCCTGCTGCAGCCCCCTCGTGCCTGTTCCCTTTCCTTCCTCTCTCCTGTTCTTGGGCCCCATTGCTTCCTCCCCTCTTCCCCCTCCTCCCTCCCCTCTCCTTGCTTCCGATAATTACTTATTGAGCACCTGCTGCATACTAGACATAGTGTGGGCATCAGAGATGTGTGCTGAAGGAGTGGATAGACTAGGGAGAAATGACCCCGGTGGTCACCATGTTTCGGGACCACGACAAAGCTATTTCCCAGCCACTGCCATCGGACACTCTCTTTCGGCATCATGAAAAAGGTCCTCCAGACACTATTCCATTTTCCAGAGGAAGAAATTGAGGCTCGGAGGTAACCGGTGCTCCTAAGTTTTAGAAACTGCTTCCCAGCCATCCTGACAGTTCTGCAAGGAGGTTAATTTTCCTCTTCCCGTTTCCTGGAAGAGGAACCAGAGCTCAGAGAGGTTACCTGACTTGCGTAAGGTCAGGAGGGGTCAGAGGCCAGGGCCTAGACTGGAGCCCACATGGTCCCACTTCTCTGTGACTGCTTGGCACTGCCACGCCCCCAGAGGGCCCTGGGTTTGAGTTCAGGGTTGGGTACCCTGTTCTGTGTGTGGAGACCCAGGCTGGTGGGGGAGGCTCCTGAAGGTTGTGTGGTGTCTGCATGCACCTTGATAGCTGGTCCCCATGGCAGCCGGCTGGCCGGCACTGTGACCCAGGACTCTGTCCTCAGCGGGAGAATGTGTGACTCTCTTTTCCACATCCATGTCCCTCAAAGCCAAGATCCTCCTGACTGTTGAGGTCAGACTTGTCTCCCTGCAGGAAATCAGGAGCTCTTGCTCTCCTTCATTCTTCCTCTGCTGCTTCTCCATCAGGGTGACTCAGCCCCTCTTGGGCCTTGGCTTGCCTCTCTCTGACTTGGGGAGGAATGTCATTGGTCCCCTGCTGCCATGGGTGGTCAGCAGGATGAAGACACCATGAGCAGTGAGGCACCTATTGGAGATGCTTGGAGGCAGGGCCTTTTCCCTGCTCTGCCTCTGACTCACTGGAGACCTTGGGCATTGTCTCCACCTTTCTGGACGTTAGTTTTCCTGTCTGTGAATTGGAGCCATTAATTGTTAAAATTTGCCAGGCTCTCCTTGTGTTCACTGAGCTCACCGGGCAGGGTAGGAGGTGCTGCCTGAAGCCTGGAGCCCAGGCTTGGTAGCACCTGCTCCCCTCTCAGTCTTTCCTGCAGCCCCCGTTGGCCTCCCTCTCCCTTCCAGGCAGGTTTCCTGATTGATTTGGAAGAGAAGGGCAGAGTCAATAATGGGCTGTATCTTGCCTTGTTCCGTAAGCTGCGGGTCTCTGCTTTATCTGGGACATAGGCAAGGCAACGGCAAATACGCAGCACTCTAAGGATCGGGAGTCATCCATCCATCCCTGAGCCTGGATTTCATCCCCTATATGAGAGTGACAGTGGGAAATAGTCAGAAACCATCACTGCCCTCTAGGAACTTTGGGGTCAAAGGGGAAAGACAGATACCTGGATAGAACTCGTTTTAAGACAGGAAGTATGCTGACTGCTCCAACAAGGTGCCCTGGGAGGAGTTGTACACCTGTCCAACAAATGCTGACTGAATGCCAGGGCTGGGGGTTCAAGATGAATGGCTCCCCTCTGTCCCCAAAGGACTTAGAGCAGAGCAGGTGATTATAATGCAGGAGACATGTACTAGGAGAGGCTAAGGAGGAGTCCCCAGCCCAGACCCAGCAAGCCACACGGTGAGGGAAGCTTTCCTGGGAAGGAGGTGGCATTGGAGCTACTGAGTCTCATCTGGAAGGATGAGGAGGCCAAGGGGGTGGGATCAGGGACATCATTCCTGGCTGAGCGCGCAGAATGTGTGAAGGCTTGGAGGCATGAAGCAGCTTGTGCAGCTGTGGGTTGGGCCAGGCATGCTGGGTGAGCCTTCGGAGGTAAACACAGGCCAGTCATCAACAGCCTGGAATGCCAAGCTAAGGGGACAGGGTTTTCTCCTGC
This sequence comes from Anoura caudifer, assembly GCA_004027475.1. NCBI lineage: Eukaryota > Metazoa > Chordata > Mammalia > Chiroptera > Phyllostomidae > Anoura > Anoura caudifer. Next base: position 603,659 of record PVKU01000003.1, read on the forward strand.
GTGGAAGGTGATTAAGAGAGGAGTGTGAGGAGGGGAGGGACGGAGCAGATTTTCATTTCAGAGGGGGTGTTTGGCAGTGGCGAGGAGGGTGGATGGGAAGGGCAGGCCTGGAAGCAAGGAGAGCAGTGAGGAGGCTGAGGAGGGGCCTGACAGAAGGCAAGCTCTGACCGAAGGCTGTGGAGAGGATGGAACCGAGGAACCTGAAGAAGGAGGTGGAGTCATTTAGCCTGACTGGTTGGGTGTCTGACATGCATGATCTCCTCTGGTTCTCCCAATGATCTTATTCACATAGGGACTGGTGTTCCCATTTCACAGATGAGGCAATGCACTGAGAAAGATTAAGTAATTTGTCCACTGCATTTAGCCAATGAGCTTCTGAACCCAGGCCTGTCTGCTCACAAAGCCCCTGTGCTGCTCTGTGCTTTCACTCAGCGGGAGGGATTGTCTGGCTCATAGGTAGCCTCCCCCAACTCCCTGGTGATTCCATCCTCAAGTTGTGTTTCCCTTCTGGTTCTTGCTGTTCCTACTAACTCAATTGGCAACATGAAGGATCAGAGTCAGACAGCAAGAGGGACTTCCTGCGAAGCTGTGGGGTGGAATGGATTTTCCTTTCATACAGATGTTTACAAACTCTTCCTTTTTGGTGGAGGCAGAGGGTGGGTGTGATGGGGATGCATGGTCACCAGCTGTCTGTGAGCCTTGGCTGTTGTCTCTCTTGGCAGTTAAGCTCTGTGTGTCCCATCTTGGCTAGAACATGGGGAAATCCTGTGGTTTTGGCCAGGGTCACTTGTGGGGCTGCTGGGAACAGCAGTGTTGAAACTGACCCACTGTCTATGATCCCTGATTCTAGGCTGGCTTCTGGGCTTCAGACTTCTTCATGGCTTTCTCCCTTCCGAGTTTGGGCCTTCCTGCCTGAGATCGAAGCACAGGTTCTGGGGTCCTGAGTCATGGGCTGGTGACACCTCAAGTCTTTGGCAAAGGAGGGACGCTAGGCTGGGGGTCAGCATGCCCTGAGTGGCTTCCTGGAACTGCTGCCGGTGTGACCATACGGACCATCTAATGAAGCCTACGGGGGGCTGGGGGAAGAGAGAGCAGCTTGGCAAGGAGCCAGACTGGAAGTTGAGGAAGATTCAGGAATACTTCTGCATAAATGGGTCAGGACCTGGGGATGGGATGGGTGGAAGTAGGGATTTGAAACTCTTGGGATTAGAGATGGCAGTTGACTTGGGGAGGGTGGGTGACATGGCACAGGGAGAAGGTGTAGCCCATGACGAGAGGATAGTTAGGGACAGCTGGGGCCTTGGAGGGCACCGAAGGCCAATGGCCTTGGCAGAAGGTGGGGAGAAGAGGGCGGGCGCAGGGGAGGCTGTGTCCTGGGAGCCAAAGAATCAAGGAAGGACCAACAGAGGACAAGCTGGGTTAAGGCCCCTGGGATTTAGCCAGAAGGCACTCGTTGACTTGGTGAGGGGGTTTGGAGGGGGTGGTAAGGACAAAGCCAGGTCCAGGTGCAGAGGAGAGGGGGAGGACTCTGTTGTTCTTCGTGCCTGGAACTGGGGTGAGTGCAAGGCCTTGGGAGGTGTGGCTGGGGGTGTGGGGACCTGGGGTGTGAGTCTCAGCTGAGGGCTGGAAGGGACATTTCAGGAGTGTGAGCTGGTCATAGGGAGGCATGTCTGTGCTGACTCCAGAAAGAAGGGCATTTAGGGGGCTAGGGGAGGCATTCTGGAGGAGGTGCCCCCTGAGCTGGGTCCTAGGGCAGGAGGAAGGCTTAGGTGTTGTAGGCAGAAGGAAGAGCCTATACCAAGAAGGTGTGGATAATGGGCGCGGGGGCACGAGTGTGCGGGGCGAGGCCTGTGATGGAGGGGTAGCGCTGGCGAGAGGCCCTGGGTACTGGGGTGGTGTGTTTCAAGGCACTTCCTGACTCACTTATTTGTAGCCCAGGTATCTTTGTTCCCCAGCTGATGAGCGCCTGTGGGTTGCTGTTATTTCTGTTTCCTGTTCACTTGTCCGTTATTCACCTCTGGGTCTGGTCCATAGGAGACGTCTGGCAGGAATTTATTAGCTGGACTAACTCCTTCCTCTCTTCTTGCCTCTGCTATCACCCTAGGGGCTCCCTAAATGCTGAAATTAGGTCTTCTCCATCAGGGAATTCTAGGGATGGAGGCCATGCTTCTCACATTAGACTGGGTGCTGGGGGTCTCTTCCATCAGATTGGGAAACCCTGAGGGAGGGGGTATACCACTCCTTTTAGAATGAGGTTCCTACGAGGGAAGCCTGTTTCTCCACTATGAGACAGACTTCTGCAAGTAGCAGCCATGTCTCCTTCATCAGACCGGCCCCCTGCAAGGTGAGGCACATCTCCAGCATGACCCTTGCAAATAGAACAGGTACTATCCCTGATGGTTCCCAGGTACCCTCTCTCCCCGCTGTGGGCAGGAGAGGTCCTGCCCCAGTGTCCTCTTGTGTCCTAGTAGGAGGTGTAGGACAGAGGGTGTGGGGCAGGACAAGATGGCTGCTTCTGAGAGGCAACAAAGAACTCTGTTGTCCCAACCCCCCTCCCCACCCCCCAGGGGCCCTGGCAGGGTCATCTCTCTGGAGACAAGCCTCCTCCTTCCTGGGACTGGTCCATCTTTAGTCCCACTTTAGAGGAACTGCTTGTTCCTTCCCAGGAGACCTGGTGCCAGACAAGGCCCCCAGGAGGCCAAGGCCCAGGGCCTGGACCAGACAGGTCCCTGGAGTACTGTATGCCTGAAGTCATCACGGCAACTGAACAGCTTTCCTGCTACCTAAGTCTGGGCTGGGCCTGCCTGAGACCGCAGTTAGTCCATGGGGCCCGCTGTACCTGGAGCAGGATCTGTCTGTTGGTCTAAAGAATGTGGAGCAAAGTGGGGTGCTATGGCTGATCTCAGGCCAGCAGGACTCTGCACTCATGGTCTGAGCTGTTTGGTGGCCCTTCAGGGTGTAGCTTCTCTCTCTGGGTGCACCCAGAGGCCTAGAAACTGAACAGGTCTGGTCCTGGATGAGGCAGGAGGTCCCTCCCATTCTGGCCCTGAGCCTCTAGGTTCACTCAGAGAGAGAAGCTACATGCTGCTTCCTTTTGCAGCTTCATTCCCTTCTTCTAGATGCTGCAACCAATGAGCATGGACAGGTATGTTTTGGCAAAGGATGGGGAGAGGTTAGGGAGTGGACAGCTGGGATGCAGCACCTCAGGAGGGTCCCAGAATTATGCTCTAATGCTTACTCGTTGCTGTGTGATCTTGGGCACGGCATTTACCCTCTCTGGGTCTTGGTGTCCCTGAGGAAATCAATCAGCCACCACATGTAAGGCCCCCTTGGCTGAGTCACCCTTTTCCTGTGTTCTGTTAGTGTGTTTTGGGGTGACTTACCTTCTGGAGGACCAGAAGTGGGGGATTAGGCAGCTCACGCCTCTGGAACACACCAGGGCGCTGGGACTGCCAGGGAACTGGGCCTGGGTGGTGTGGGCTGTGCTGTCTCACACAAGTCCTCACCTCAGCCGCCTTCCCCCTCTCAGATCCCCTGCAGGAACCCGCAGGTCCCAGACTGTTTCATTCTCTCCGCCCAGGCTGTTTCCTCCTCCTGGACACCCGCCTCTGGGTGTCCACAGCCTCTTCTGTGATCTGATTAGCATAGATTAGAGGCTGATTAGAATACTGGGTAGGCTCTAGTGAGAACCAGATTTCCTGGTTTCAAATGCCAGCTCTGCCACTTACCAGCTCGGTGACCTGCTCCAATTATTTAACTCTTTCTCCGATGCAGCCCCCTCATCTGGAAAAGGGGGTAGTAATAGTGCCTGCACAGGAGGCTGTTGCAAGGATTAAATGAGTTAAAATAGGTAAAGCTTGGAGACAGTCCCTGGCACAAGGGCAGTGTTACTGAGGTGAGCTCTTGGGTGACCGCTCACTGGTCTGTCTCCCTCATGAGGCTGTGAGCTCTCGCCATGAGGGACCCTATTTGATTCACTTTTGAGGCCCCAAAGGGCTCAGCACAAGCCTGTTTTATCATTGGCTGTCAGTACAGGGGGAATAACCTGACCCCACCAGTGCTCAGTGCATTGTCCTTATGGACTGGATCATATGTGACCTTCTCCTCCAGGAAGCCCTCACTGATCTCCAAGTGGCTTGTGGCCTTTTGTGCCATTCTCTCTCACACTAGTCCCACCCTTTTTGTTTGGGTCTTGGTTATTCACACAATTGCGATGCCCTCTCTGTGAGGCCAAGGGCCCTAGCCTGGGCCTGTTGTCCCTAGCGCCTGTGCAGACCTGGAATGGCACTGAGTTCCATAAATATTTGTTTAGTGAAGGAGGCTAAATGTAGGTATTTCACTGGGAAAAGACATACTTGGGGGATGGGCAATGTGGTTAGTGAAGACAATGGGACATCAATGGTGATTGTAAAATGTCTAAAGGTGGGCCAGAGTCACAGGCAGTGGAGTATTCTCTGTGACCCCAAGGTCGGAGGTCACAGATGATCAGCTTCACCTTGCTGGGAGAGTGCTCTCTGACAGCCAGGGCTGCCCGGCGGGGGATTGGTGGCTCACTCTGGCCTCCCCACCAAGAGTGCCGTCCTCCCTTCTCTCTCTCTGCTCATCCACATCCTACTTCCTAAATAAGTGTCCCAGCCATGGAGCCAACCTTTTCTGGCCCCCAGAGGGTGGGCTAAATTCCCCATCCCTATCATCAGACGTTACTGAGCCTTTTCTGGGTCTGGGCAGAAAAGGTATGGACAATGGGTAGATCCTCTTTAGGACAGACATCTGGATCCGGCTCCAGTAAATCTCATGTGGTTTGACCTGGCCTGAGGAGGCGACCATGGCTTCCGGTGGCCCACTGGTGATCAACGAGCTCTTTATGCAGCCGGAGAGCACAGAGCTCCCCATCGGCTTCCACTGGGCAAGTACTCAGAACCTAATTGCTGGGGATAGAGTTCTGGGCACTGCATCCAGCAGGCTGAGGTCATAATCAGCTAATTAAACCACCCAAGAACTGCTCTTTGGCCAAGAGGAGTGGAGGGAAAGGGGGTGGGGGTGGTGAGGCTCAGAAGGGATGTGAGAATGAGAGGGATGCCATGCAAGAGGCGTTCAGACACTGGACTTGCTGAGCACAGCTGGAAAAGGGAAGCAGGAAGTGGGTGGGGGAGCAGGGAGCGAGACAGACAGATGAGAGGAGGTGCTATATGAGGACAGCACCCTAGTGATATGACTGGGGAGTAGGGCTTCTGACCCCACTTTTTCCCTGTCCCTGTGATACCCTGGGAGAGCTGCTTTTCTTCTTTGTGTCAAGCAGGGAGTAGGGGAGGCATTGGCCCAGAAGGTCTCTAGGACCTTTCCTTTTTGATTCCAGCGCTAGAAGGGGAGAGGGCATCAACAGCAGGCTGTGTTCTCATGTGGCCTTTAGCACCCTGTCCTCCGGACGGGGCGGGCTGTACGTGGGTCTGACGTAGCCTCAGACTTGAGTTGCAGGGGTTCATCAGAAGGCAAGACTGTGGTGGCAGCAGGCAAGGTGGCCTCCGTCATGTCCTCATCTCTGCCCCGTCCTCATGACTGTCCTAGCAAATTAGTGTTCTTAGTGAGCGGCCACTTAAGACTGCCCATTTCCATTGGTCTTATAATTTTCCAAGTAGCACCCCCAGGTGTGTGGGTATGCCGCACCCCAAAGGTAGAGCCTCGAGGTTTGGAGTGTGGATGTGAGTCACACAGACTCAGCTTTGCTGTCCAGCAATACTGCTCACTGTCTCCACAATCTGGGGCGAAGGTTTTCCTATTCGTGAAACTGATGTAGTAATAACACCATTGCGTGCCGAGGGCAGAGAGGGTAAGGACTTGATCAAAAATCATTGTTATTATTCAAGACCTAGAGTGGATCTCAGGCTTTCTGCCTCTGCCCTGCTTTCTCCGGCCTGTCCTGGACTGTGCGCACAACTGGGTGTGAGGGGGTGGGAGGCTGTTCTGGGCCAGAGGAGAAGCTCATATGATGGCAGGAAAGGGAAGTGAGATTGCCCAGGGAGGGGAGGGGTGGAGCGGAGTGGTGCTGAGGCCGCCTGGGTCCCCTCCCTTTTGGCTCCTCACCCATGGCTGATTCTCTAGGAGGAAGTGGGGGCATGGGTGGGCATTGTGGAGGGCCCGAGGCCTCTCTCTCTTAGCGCCCAGATGCCAGTGAGGAGCCCAGAGCCTGGTTTTCTGCCAGGGAAGCCAGCAGACTCTGTTTCATACACTCTGGCAGCAGCCTTTCCTGGTTCCCAATCACTAGCGGGAGGTGCCTCCTTGGATCCGGGGCGCTTGAAAAGCAGCACCTGCAGAGGTTTGCCGAGGTCTGGAAGAGAGGCAGCAGAGGCAGGGAAGAAAGCTGCCTTCCCCTCCCCCAACCTCTCCCCAAAGCTCTGGGCTGTGACAGCCAGGGCCTCTGACTCCAAGGAAGCTGGTTACATAACTCAGCACCGACTCCCTGCTTCCTTCTTTCATTCCTCCCCAGAGGGACAGTACAGAGGAGGTGCTGCAGCTCTGCTCAGAACTCCTGGACCTGAGAGCCTGAGAGGTCTCTGTGACTATCTTCCTGCTTGGGGCGGGGTGTGCACTGCCTTGGTGCAGGCCGCTGGGGCTGGCTCTGCGCACTGCCCGCCTTCCCGCATTGTTGGGAGCAGAGCTGCAAAGGGAGAAGCATCATTAGAGGAAACAGCCATGTCCTGAGATAATTTGCCTGCAAAGTGGCCCCCAGAGGGGAGCTTCTCTGAAACCAGAGGAACAAACAGCCAGCGTCTTTCAGTTTGTTCCATTCAACTTCACAAACATTTCTCAGTGTTCGTTGGGTGCCAGGCCCAGACCTCCACTCAAGGCCTGGCCCTGAAGCCACCCGGCCCACCCAGTGGCTTGTCTCTGTGTTAGTGGGAAGCTGATTTAAGGAGTAGCTCTAACCCTGTCTCCCTCATAAGACCATGTCCTGTCTCATAGGATGGGGTTTGGCCCTGCAGGGTTCTGGGGTTGCAGGGAACATCATGACAAGGAGCACCCCCATCCCTCCAGGCTAGGGGTTTCAGGGTTGGCTTATACCCTTACTGTTCAGCCACACCTGCCCTCCCAGGGAGGGTCTCATGAACACAAACGTCTGTGAGTTTCTGCCGCATTGCAGGCCTGGGTTGGGCACCTGAGGTATGAAGAGGAAACAGACAAGCCTTGGTCCCTGGGCTGCTCACATCCTTTGGGGGAGAGGAGCTGGGTCATCACAACATGCCCTAAGAAGCGGGTAAGGGGGTCAGTCTGGTCTCAGGCAGAGAGAGCCCAGTAGGTGGGCTCAGAGCAGCTCTCACGCGGGGGAGCACTGGAGCCAGCTTCGTGGTGAGCTGAGGTGAGCCACAGGGGCTGCTTGTCTTGGTGGTTGGTATTTGTGACAGACGTTTCCAGCCATGACTGACTGCGTCATCAGGTACTTGAGGACCCACTGTGTGCCAGGCACGGTGTCAGACACTCACTCCATATGCCGTTAGGAAGGGGTGTCCTGGGATCGCAGACTTCTTGAGGACACAACATCTAGGGTGAAAGTGCAAGTTCTGCCACATGGCATCCAGGGGGTGTTTGGACAGGGACCGGGGGCAGGTGTGTGCAGAGGCCCTGGGCTGGCCAAGACACCATTGGAAACCAGGTCTGCCCAGCACTCCTCTGTGGAGGGCGGGGGGGAACAAAGGCTTCCCTCTGGCCAAACAGACCCTGCAGAGGTCTGATGACTGTCCCCAGTGAGTGATGGACAGGAAGTAGTCCAGAAACCTTGTCCTATGAGAAACAGCTCCAGGCTGTGGGGCTGTGGGTGGCAGTGGGATTGGGACATGGGTGCTGTCTCTGCACCTCTGAGGGCCCCGGGGTGCCGTGGGGCGGGGCAGCAGGCTGCCATTCTCACCTCCCCTCTATTAGTAGCTTTGTGTCTGTGGTAAGTTTTTCAGCCTCTGGGCATAGTTTCCATGCTTTTTATGTTCTATCTGTGCTAATGAAAGTGCCCAGCACATTAATGGGTTGATTTTATTATGAGTCTGTGTAGCTCCAGGGCAGTGGAAGAAACCTAGAAGCATTTTTTAAACCCAGTGAGAAGAATAACTTCTTCTTCTCCTCCTCCTCCTCCCCCCCTTCTTCTTCCTCTCCCTCTTCTCCTTTTCCCACTCCTTTCTTCTTTCTTCTTCTTCCTCTTCTTTCGCAATACATTTTTTAAAAAATATCCTAAAAATGACAAAGATGATCACATGGCATAACTGAATGGTTAATATGCACATACTCATTTCTTACATCATTGAGAGTGTTGACTTCAGCAGCGGCAGCTCAATATGCCTACTTGAAACAATGCAGCCATCTCTCATGTTCACCACTTTGCAGAAGAAAAGGAAAAGAAATAAGTTTTTAATAGGAAGAACTTTCAAACGCAGGACCATGACCTAGTCATAGACTGAGCCCTGACCCAGGCCACAGCCTGACCTGGTTCCCTCCGGCCTCAGCTTCCTTCGGAGCGAGGCACTGGCAGAGGGGGCGCTTGAGCAGGGAGCTCTGCAGAGAAGTGAAGTCCTGGTCCTGACCCTTGCGGCCCCCACCTGATGTGATGGCTACGTGCCCCCATCACCAAAGTGGTTTTCTTCTCCCCACAGCACTGCTGCCCACTCAGTCCACGCGCCGCTCTGGCCTGGACTGTATTCTGGCCGCTGACCCCTCTGTTCAGCCTCAACCCTGCAGACCCTCCTCTTGGTCTGAAATTCACACCTGACCCTGTTCTTCCCCAGCTTCGAAATTGGTTTGCTGCTCCCCACTTCCTGCAGGACAGTCCCTATTCTTCCGGTGGCACTGGTGGCCCTTCACGGTCTGTGCCAAACTTCTTCCCACGCTCCGTTCCCACCTTTCCCACCACCCAGCTGGCACCCTGGCCACACCGACTTTTTGGGTGCTCCTCCACGGTCTTCGTACTTTCCACACCTCTGTGCCTTTGTTCGAGCCAATCTCTTGGTCTGGGATCCCTTCCTCCTCTGACTGATGAAATCCCCTTATCTTTTACGTTGACACAGTTTAGTTGAGCATGTGGCACCAGGCACCGCTGGGTGCTTGAGCGTGACGCTGTCCCTCGACTCCTCGCTCCCTGCGCCAGCAGAGGTGGTGCCATCCTCCACGCTCCCTTAGAGCCCTGCAGGCTTCCCGATGGCATGGCTTATTGTCATCAACTGTTACCGTGTCAGGTTCCAGTGCTAAAGGGCAGGTGCGTGTTCGGTGCCTCCTGGACCCCAGCACCTGGTAGGGGCCTCAAATGAGTGGAGACCAGAACTGGGTGGGGGAGTGAGTCAGGGAAGACTCACTGGAGGAAGTGAGCCCTGGGCTGCTGACCCACAGGGGAAGCACTCTTTCCCTCTTCTCACTTCCTTCCTGGCCTTGGTGCTGAAAGAAAACAGCTGAAACTGTAAAAAGGAAATGTATACATATATTTTGAATTAGGGGCTGGGATTTCCTAGCCTGGAGATGATTTAAAAAGGCATGTACTTCCTCCCTCCCTCCACCCTTTCCTGTCTCCCTCCATCCCTCTCTCTCTCCTTTTCTTCCTTCCACACACATTTTCTGAACCTCTAGAATGTGCCATTCACTGAGGCTACAAAAATCGATTAAATAAAACATGTCTTTATATTCTTCTCTCTTCTTCATGTTCATGTTGGACATTTATATTCTTCTGTCTCCTTAATGTTCATGCTGGAACCTGCCTTTTCCTCTGTCTCACTGGATATGAGTTCAAGTCTTGGCATGTCACTTACAGCTCTGTGACCCTGGGCAGGTCTTATCACTTTTCTGCGTCTTAGTTTCCTTCTGTATCCCACAGAGGCGATGATGCCCTCCTCATAAGGCTGCAGTTGAGAACGTGTGTGTGGTGCCGAGCAGGTGCCTTTGGCAGTGGTCCCCCGCGGAAGGAGACCCCCCCTCAGGTGGGAAGCCTCCTGAGGGTGGTGGCCACGTGCAGTGTGTCCTCTGGGCTCAGCATGAGGCCAGGCACAGAGTGCGTGAGGGTGACCGGTCGTCCCAGTACTCCTGGGACTGTCTCAGCTCTGCGTCCTGAGAAACACCACAGTCCTGGGTGAGCGGGGACAGTTTGTCACTGTGTGCTACATTTTCCATATGGGTTTGTAGAATGGAAATATGACTGAATGAATGGTGAGGGAGGGACAGAGGTGGAACTTGGATGAACAAGAGCAAGTGCTGGGGGGCTGGTTTGGGGGGTGAGAGGTATGGTCTTGTGAAAGGTCTAGAATGCCCAGCAGGGGGAAAGAAGGGGGAGGGGGTGGGCGCGGGACCCTCTGCTGCTTGGCAGGACGTGGGAAGACACAGGGCCGTGAGTCTATCAGGCCACTGCTTTCAAGCAGGTTTCAGGCTTCTAAAAGGCCCATGAGTTCTTCTTCTGACATGTCCAGAGAGAAGTCAGTTGTTGATTTCCATTCTACCTGGGAAGGCTACAGTGAGCCCGCAGCTGCTCCTCTGTCTCAGAAGCTGAAGGCCTCTTGCCCGCCAGCCCACTGTGTTCGGTTTATCTGCCCATTGCCTTCTGAGCCAGGGCCACGAGGTAGGACAGCAGGGCTGCAGCCCCATCCTTAGGCCCAGGCCCAGAGAATGAGTGAGGCCTGGGTTTCTCCACGTGTTCTCAGGGGACACAGCCCTTCCTGCCAGGCTGTCTGTGAGCTGTCACTTGTGGAAGGTGCCTTAGCACATAGTAGGTGCGCTGAGTGTCGTTTGTTGTCCTCTTCTGTAAATAAGGACAGTAAAACTTGCCCTGTATGCCTCCCAGGGCTGTTGTGTGGGCCAAATGGGATGTGGGATGTGGGAACCCTGGTTGAACTGTGTCAGGCCCTTCAAATATGTGGGGGTGCCGCCTGCTGGCCCAGGGTTCCAGGCACAGGTGGGGGGCTGACCCTGCCCACCAGAACATAAAAGGGTTTTCCCTGGGTTGTGCTCCACGATCACAAAGAAACCCAGTGGTGCTGCCCGCATGCACATACATCGCCTGCACTCAGATGGGCTCTGCAGCTTCTGAAACTGTGGCAAGAGACAGAAAGAACAAAAAGAAGAAGGAATGCCCTCAGGAGCCTCCCCTGTCTGCTGGGCTGGAGGCAGGGCCTTTGTGAAGGCGAGTTGTGCTCAGATCGCCTCTGGGCCCTTCCTCCAGCCCAGAGGCGGATTCACCATGAGGCTGGTGCAGCAGCAGCAGCTTCAGGCCCTTCAAACTCCAGGGTCTTTTCCAAGGCCTAGCAATGCATCTCCAGGCCCAGGGGGTTTGTGAAATGTGCAAAAGAATGTGTGTGTGTGTGTGTGTGTGTGTGTGTGTGTGTGTGTGTGTTAAAGGGCTTCCAAAGTCTATGAGCCTCATTTAGGTTCATTCAAGCCTGGAACCATCCCCGCTCTGGCTGGGTGGTGCTTTGTGCCAGGACCTCGGTGCCAGGTTGCTGCGTGTCCTCAGGGAGGCCTCATCCCACCGTGCAGAACTGGCCATCAGCTGGAGCCCTTCCTGCTGAAGCAGGACCTGAAAGGTATCCTGCAGAGCCAGTTCTGGGCTGGGCAGAGATCAGAGGTCCTGCTTGCTGTGTAAATAAGAGACTGGAAAAGGCCTCTCTGCCTTCAGTCTTCCTCATCTGCAAAGTGGGCATCATACCTACTCGAAAGGGCTGTGGGAAAGTTTGGATAATGTACCTGAGGATGCAACTGCCCAGCACAGCCTCGGGGTTGACGTGGGAGCTGAGCAGATGTTGGTGGAAGCTGGATGGAGATGACTTGGGGGGTGCCCCTCCCCCCCCGGGACGGAGCCAGTTCTGCTGTGGCAGGCACCTGTGCTGTGCCTGATGCTGGGGACACAGCTGCTGGGGTGGGGGTGGTAAGATGAGCTAAGAGTGTTTATAGGCCATGAAATTCAGCTCCCTGGGCAGGGCCGGTATCAACTGGCCCTTCGGTGGGAGAAAGGTGGGTGGAAGTCTGGACTGACCTTCCCTGCTCTTGGGCTGGGGTTGGGCTTGGGAGGGTGGGGGTGAGTGAGGAGCCTGACCAGTTTGTGCCTGAGTCAAGCTCCGGGGCAGGCTGAGCTGACCTTTCCTGCTCAGAAAGGAAGCCAGGCCAGCAGGGTGCGCTGCTTCCCCCTGAGTGTCGGGGAAGGGCACTGAGTGGTGTCTGTCTCCTGTGCCTCCCAACATAAGTGTCCCCTTCAGGGTGGGGCAGGAGGAGGCTGGAGTGGGGACTATGAGGAAGGAACATGGGCTTTGGCATCAGGCCAGGTTTCAAACCCTACTCCTATTGCTTGTTATGTCTGTGACCTTGACAGTTGTGTCATCTCCCTGAACCTCAGTTTCCTCATCTTTAGAATGGGGGCGATAGCATTCTCCCCGCCCCACCCCAGGGTTGTGATAAATCTTAAATGAGATAACATAGGGCTTAGCACAGTGCCTGGCACAAAGAGGTGCTTAATGAATGTTGATCGTCCCTCTTTTCTGCTCCATGACCCTCATCAACTCGACTTGCACTTTACCCCTTTACCCACAGTTGGACTGTGGGCTGCCTGGGACAGGGCTTATGTCTCGTTCTTCCATCATTGTACCCCCGGCTCTGGCACGGTACCTTCGAAACACTTTGAATTGGTTGGTCAGAAGCTGCACAGGCCCAAAGGAAAGACAGAAACTCATTGTGCACCTACTATGTGTTTCTGGTGAGACCTACCATGTGGTCTCCGCCCTGCAGAGCTTGAATGGCCACTTGTATCTTGCTACACAAGGGACTTTGTTTTTTTCTTCTCAGCACCCCTGTAATTGGAACCTTATTTGGTTAGCATTTGAGATCTGCCTGTCCCCAACTGGAATGCCAGGCCACCTGAGCTATGTCTCCAGGTTCCAGTGCCTGGCACAGGGGACATGTGTACATTTTTGTTGAATGAATGGCTGTCCTTTTTCTTTCCCTTGTCTGAAGCCAGGGCTGGTGTCCTTTCAGGCCCAGCCACTTGCCACTTGGCAAGTCACCCTGCCTCTTTCAGCTTCGGTTTCTTCTTCTTTAACGTGAGGAAAATAGTGGTCCCGGGCAATCAAATGCTCAGCTGTGCCTGGAACAAGGTGAGCGCCCAGTCACGTCAGCTGCTATTTTTCAAATGATCTCTAGTTCTGACCTTCGGTGACCTCACTGTCTCTGGCTAGGAGGAAACTGGGGAGAACATTCCTTTCCTCAGACCCTCTCAACTGGCCTCACAATGGAGTTGGAGCTCTGTGCAAACTGTTTACGTTTCCCCGGCAGAGTTTATTACCCAGCCGGGCCTTCTGCAATTAATTACAAGCAGAGCAAATAACTTGTCCCTGGGAGGCTGGGCTTGGCATAAACAGTTCTGTCCAGCCAGAGGCCAGCCCAGGGGCGAGGCTCTTCCCTCCAGCCTTTGGAACAGAGACGGATTTGAGGATTAGGGCTAGGAGGGGTTGGATGGGGTGGGGAGCCAAAGAGAAATGCTTATCCTTCAACAGCTTTTCCTGGACTCCTCCTTAGCCCTTGAGGTGCTGGTATATGCTTTCTTTTTAATCCTCCTAATCACCTCACAAGTCCAATCCCTGTTTGCAGACGAGGAATCAAGATCAGCTAAATGAAGCAATTTGCTCAAGGCCACACAGCTTGAGGCAGGATCTGAAGGTTCACATGGCAGTTGCATAGAAAAATAGGCTAAGGAAGACAGCTAGACTCCGGGCTGAGTAGCTCAGTTGGTTAGAACACCATCCCAATATGCCAAGGTTGTGGGTTCAGTCCCTGGTGAGGACACATACAAAAGTCGACCAATGAGTGCATAAATAAGGGGAGCAAGAAATCAATGTTTCTCTTTCTCTTCGTTTTCCTCAGTCTCTAAAAATCAGTAAATAAAAATTTAAAAACAGAGAGAACCAGAAATTGGGAAATCACTGAGGGATTGTGACTGTTAGTGACTGGGCTGAGATGTCTGCCAGATGCTCTGTCAGGACAGTCCCATTAGCAGGCTGATAGCCCACCATCCACACAGAGAGATGGCCTGGGGAGTGGTCTTCACAGGAAGGGCCCGCTAAGCCAACCCACTCCTCCCAACCTAGAATCTGGAATTCTCAATCCTTAAGGGCCCCCTTTGGGCAGAGAAGGCTCAGAAAAGGTTTGCCTCCAGGTTACACAGCAGGAAGGCTTCATGGGGACTCCTGGCAAAGAGCTTTTCTAATGCATTTATGCCTGCGAGGGAAATGGCTGATTGGCAGGGGAAACCCTCACTGGCTGACCCTCCCCACGCCAGGGTTGTGAGTTCTGTCTTCTGGAAGGCCCTTCCAGTCTAGCAATTTCTGCTCCACTGGACAGTCTTGTGGTACAGATCTCCGGAGCCTTCTGCAGGGGGCCTTCTTCCCTGTCCGCAGGGAGGAAAGCTGAGACCCAGAGAGGAGAGGAGCAGGGCACTCCTGCTTCTGTATTCCTTCTGGACACACTGTCCCTGGATCCTGGAACCCATCGGCTGAGCAGGAGCCCCGCCCTGTGGCTTCAGGCCATGGTGGAGATTGTGCCTCAGCCTGAGCCATTCACTCATGTCACCAGCACCTGGCCTGGAGCCCAGCCTGGAATGGTTACTGATGCCCAGGAAAAGTGTGACTCAGGGGGTGAGTGACTGGCTGGTGGGAGACAAGGACATAGGGAAGGAGTCGCTAGTCCCAGAGGCAGTGGGCTTCAGTTAAGTCACCATCTTCACCAGGAATGAAGCTCAGTGCTGCCTTTCGGGAAACAAGATAGAACAATGGTCCTCACTCAGAGGGTCGTGGTAGGGTCAGAAGGCAGCACTGGCTGTTCACAGTTGCCAAAAAAGGGGAAACAGGTGGCCCAATGTCCATCAGTGGTTGGCTCGTTCACACAGACGAAATGTGAATTGTGGTGTACCCGTACCATGAAATAATACTCAGTCATCAAAAGGGATGCAATGCTGACCCCTGCCACAACTCAAGTGACCTTGAAAACAGTGTGCCAAGGGAAGCAGCCAGCCGCAGAGCTCCCATACTGTCTGGTTCTGTTTGTACGAAATGTCCAGGATGGAAACGTGCATTGACACAGAAAACCGACAGTGATGGTTGCCCGGGGCTGGGGAAGGGGAGGTTGGGGAGAAGCTACTCCTGGGTGAGGGGTTTCACTGGGAGGGTAGAAATGTTTTAAACTAGGCAGAAGAGGTGGTTTTGCACATTACTGTGAATATACTAAATGCCACTAATTATTCATTTCAAAATGGTAAATTTTGTCATGCGGGGTTCACCCCAATAAATTATTTTTTTTTAATTGCTAAAAAAAAAAAAAAAGAAAGAAAGAAAAAAGGCAGCGCTGCTAGAAAGGGATATTGGAGATGAGACTTGGGTGTTGGCATGAGGCTCCCGGGGACAGGACGGTGTGGGAGGGAGCAGCTGTGACGGGGTCAGGGTTGAGCGGGCGGCAGTTTGCCAGACTGGTGAACACCCAGGGTTTCAGACCAAGACTGCCAGGGTTCAGAGCTGCGTGGCCTTGAACAGGTTACCTCACCCCTTCTTGCGTCAGTTTCCACATCTATAAAATGGGAAAAATAAAGTATTTGTTACGGGAATCTTAATCTTATATTATGGAAATCTGAAAGTTTTTCTGAAGATTAAATGAGTTAATATCTGTGAAGAGATTGGAATAGTGCTTGGCACAAAGCAAGTACTGCGTAAGTGTTGGTTACTGTTATTAACTCCCATTCACATTTTTATTTATCTATCCACTCACCGAGCACCCCTGCTGAGGCAGGCCCTGGGCTGCATGCTGGGGACACAGCTGTGAGCGTGACTCAGGGCCGCCTCTCAGAAGCTCCCTCAGGTCCTGGTGCAGGAGTCACACCCGCAGCACCCACCTCCCCTCGCTGCGCCTGCGGCTTCAGCTGCTGTTCATGAAAACAGTTCATCACCTCCTGCTTCTCCAGAGCTGCTCGAACAGGCGCCACCTCCCCCACGACCAGGCAGGCCTCCTTCATGGCATTTGAAGATGCCCTGGGCTTGGGGGCTGGTGCCTTGGGCTTGTGGGGACCTTGGCAAGTCCCTGGGCCTTAGTTCCTTTATGTGTCACTGGAGAGGTCTGGCTGGCCGAGTTCAGGGGTTCTCCTCAGCGTTTTCCGACTTCCGGACCTCTGAGCCACAAAGTTCACCAGCCCGTGTTTGGGATGGGCCTAAGGTCTCATGTCTGCTGAGATTTCATTTATAAAAACTGGGTAGTCTTTTGGAACTGACCAGCCAGGGTAGGGGTTAGGACGGGAACTGGGACATCCTGCTGGGCCTTCGGCTGGGGACTGGGCTTCTGCCTCCCTTTGGGGGTAGCTAGCCCCCATTGGTGCATTCATACACAACCGAGCTTAAGCCATATGTGACACTTGATCATGGCTTCTTTTTCCTTTAGCATTTCCCATGCCGTTAACTTATCCCAGTTTCCGTATTTGCGAATGACACACCAGAGTTCCTCATGTGAATGCTCCACGGTTTACTGAACCATCCCCTTATTTGACATTTACATTATTTCCCGTTTATCGCTCTTGTAAATAATGCTGAAATGATTAGCTTTGAAGCTATCCAATCACTTCCTGAGGGCAGAAGCCTGGAAGTTGCAGGGATCCTGGGCTTGGCTGCCGCCCTAACTCCTTCACCCCTGCACACCCTTCTTGCTCCTTAAGGTTGAGCTTCTTGCTTGCAGGGGAGAGGAGGTTCCCTCCAGGTACTCTCACTATGAGTTGTTTCATTTATCTTCTGCTGCATAATCAATCACCCAATAGCTTAGCAGCGCAAAACAACAACATTCATCTTTTATCCCCTGGTTTCTGTGGGTCAGGAATGTGGGAAGAGCTCGGCTGGGCAGTCCTGGCTCAGGGCTCTCGTGGTTGCAGCTGGCTTAGGGGCTGGAGCAGCCGTGTGCTCACAGTGGGGCCTGGTGACACAGTCCCTGGAATCTGGCCATGCCTCCCTCTCTCTCTCTCTTCCTCTGTCTCCTTGCTACCTCGCTAAACTGGGCCACCTTCATTTCTCACTGGGATGAATGATACCAGCTAAACACTCAGCACTGTCTGTGGGCTAGGTATTGTTCCAGGTTCTTTACGCACATAAAGTTGCTCATTGAATCCTCACAAGGAGGCCAGTGCTGTTGGGACCTCTGTTCCAGATGGTAAATGGCAGGTCGGGAGTTTGAACCCAGAGCAGTCTTGTTATCAGTCCTGCTCCTTCACTGGCCTCCCTGTGTCCACACTATCCTCTCGGCCCTTCCATTCTCCACCCAGCAGCCAAAGTGAGCATGCAAAACTGCAACTACATCATGTCTTTTCTCTGCTGACACCCCATCAACACCTTAACACAATGACAGTGAAATCACAACTCCTGACCAAGGCTGCCTGGTGACCGGGCCCTGCTGGCTTCGCCTGCCCAACTCCCTCAGCGCCTCCGGTGAGCCTTGCTCCACCCCGCGGAGCCTCCCCACTGCGGGTTTTGCTCCGTTTTGCCGCAGGGCACCATCCGCACCTTTTCCCCTTGAGAGTTCTTACTGCTTCTTCTTTAGCTCCTGGTTCAGTTGTCACTTCTTTGGGAAGCCTTCTCGACTTTCCAGGCTGGTCAGCTCGCCCAGCCTGGCCTCTCGGAGCCCTGCACTGACGGCACTAATCAAATCACCGTGTACTGGCTGTCTATTTCCCACCAGTCTTGCGGGGCTGTGGCATCGTGCACTTGCAGGGGACACTGGTGGCACTGTGAGCGGTACCATGGCACCCTGGGGTCGTGCAGTACCCTGTCGTCATCCTGGGCAAAAGGGAAACTTCTGGTGGCCAGTAGTGTCTGACACACAATAGGTGCTGAGTAAATATTGGTCGAATATTACTACTAATAATAGAGCTAATAGGTATTACTAGGTGCAGGCACTTTGCTCATTTAATCCTCAGAACAGCCCTTCCTCACAGATGCAGACAGACTGAGGGAGGGCAGTCACATGACTGCTAGGGGTTTCAACTGCGGCAGGCTGGTTCACTGGGATAAGAATGAAGGAAGGGTCCCCAAATTCTAGCGGCTCAGAGCCAGGCAGATGAGGGTTGGGAGGGAAAGCCCAGACATAAGTCATTGCAGTAAAGCCTCTCAAACGGTGGTGAGGACCTATGTGTGGGGAGGGAGAGAGGAAGGGGAGAAAGGCCCCTGGACAGGAAGTGGATTTGCTTTGGGGCCACTCTGTCCTTTGGGTGCCAGGCCTGGCTGCCTGCTCTCCTGACTGTGGCCTGTCTCCCAGGCTGGCTGTACCCTATGGGGGCCAGAGGAAGGAGGGTGCCAGCCAGAGCAGGGATGGGGTGGGAGCTGGGGTGGGGTGGGATTTTCTCCCACACCGGAGGCCTCACTTCTCACCTACTTGGAGGCCTGTCCTTCACCTCGTGCCTCCTCTGAGAGGAAGCGGGGTTTAGGGAAGCCCTGTCATACAGGTGAGGGAATGGAGAAAGCTGTAGAAGTCAAGGGATTTGTTCAAGACTGAGAGCCAGGACCAGAACCCAGGTCCCTGGAAGCCCCCACAGCTCCCAGCACTAAGAGTGTGTGTGTGTGTGTGTGTGTGTGTGTGTGTGTGTGTGTGTAGGGGGGTGGGGGGCAAAGATGATGCCTCCCTCCCTCTTCCTTGGTCCCACAGCTCCTCCTGACTCCTGACCCCGGCGGCATGCTCTACCAGAGGGCAGGCCTCTGTTAAGGCTTCATGGACTGGCCTGAAGCGACTGTCAGTTCCCGGTTGTGTGGGAGTCCAGATCAGCTTCAGTGCCCACACTCGCTGCTTTGAACTCCTTGGGTTTCCCACTGGACTGGAAGCTTTCTGAGGGCTAGGCCTGGACTCCTCCTCAGATCAGTTTCACTCCACAATATTTTCTGAGTTTGCACTAACTCCTGTGTGGAGCCCACCCCAGCCCAGAGGTTGGGTCTGGGGGCTTTGGAAAGAGTTGGTACCTCAGTGGGTCTTGAAGGAGCAGTGGGGGTGACCAGATGAAGCCCACGTCCCCATCCTCCTGAGCCTTTGCCTCTCCGGGTACAGAGCTGGGCAGGCCCTGGTGACTGATGGGGCGTCCCCACCACTGCCACTCCCCCCCGACCACAGGGCTCCCCAGTCCCTAAGCTTCCAGAGGTTTTAGCCCCCAGTGCTTCCAACCACTTGCCCCCTGGAGGCCTCAGCTTCTATCCCTGTCTCCTCCTCACAGGTTCAGTCTGCTGGGGATTCTGTTTTGGTTGGAAAGAAGAGGCGGAGGTGTTTGCGTGTCTGGCTCTTTCCTCCTTTCTCATTCCTCCTCCCTTCCTCCCCGCCTGCTTCTCAGGATGTTTCCTCTGTCAGCCTGGCTCTACTCCAGCCTCTCCCCTCCTCGGGCAGGCAGCAGCCCTCCTCTCCCACACGGGGCTTCTGTGGGCTGTGGCTTTCCAGAGTGTGTCCATTAATGCCTTCTGTCCCAAGGAGGGGTCTGCGGGGCACGTCCCTCAGGGTGGGGGTGCACTGCCCCCTCCTTCCTCCATTGTTTAAAACCCACGTCTCCTGGGAGAGGAGGCTGCAGGCCCACTCCACGGCTGCCTCCTGCTCTGCGTGGGACCTTGGGCTCATTCCATCCCCACTCTGGGCCTCGGTTTCCTGGGGGAGCCGACAGCCAATGCAGCCCCTTGGCACAGAGGCACATAGCACACTTTGTGTTCATTTGGTGGTAGTTTTATGCTGCTCTGCCAAGGATCTTTACTTCTGGCTTGGGGATTTGGGGAGCTGCTCCCTACAACTTGGCAGTGACTTGGAACACACAATTTGAATTGCTTTCCCCTCAGCGTCCTGCCCACACTTCTTCACACCCCCAGCTAAGGTCCCATCACCCACTGGGGACTCTCATGACCCCCTCTGTCTGCCTTTCCTGGCAGAAGTTCACAGAGTGAAGCAAACCCACGCCCTGGCCTGACAGAGTTCAGTCTGGGCCTTGTATCCTCAGCGCTGTGCACTGTGCCGGGAGCAGGGTTGGGGGAGCAGCCTGGGAAGCGGGGAGTAGCATAAAGGAGCTGTGAGGACTGTGGATGGACAAGGTGTTGAGGGAGCACTTCCCAGAAGAGGCAGAGCTGACCCAGGGCTTTGAAGTGGGGTAAGAGTTGGACAGAAAGGCAGGGTGGGAAGGTTATTTCAGGCAGAAGGAACAGCCAGTGCAAACTCTGAAACAGAGGCACGTGATCTAGGGCTTAGGGTATGCTGGGGAAGTGGCTAGAGAGGAGGCTGGAGAGAAGGGCCTGGATGTACAGGAAGGAACCTCTGATGGGGGATGCCCTGGCCTGCTGGAATGATATCAGTGAGTAGCCCCCTTGGCTGGGTCTCAGGTCTGTGTGCTGCAGGCCTGGGCTTGGAGGGTAGGCAGACAGTGGAGGGGAGGGCCCTGGGGTCTTGTCAGGGCTTGGGACTGTGTGATTCATCCGAAGATGACTGGGTCTGCTGCCCTGCTCGGGGCAGGTCGTGGGACTAGAACCTGTGGGGGCCAGCTGGTTAAAGCAGGCTTTGTGATAACGTGTGAGATAGAACCTGGTTCGGCCGTGGTCTCCATAATTTCCTGGCTGTGATCCTGGGCAAATTATTGACTTCTTTATACTGTGGTTTCCTCTACAACAAAAACAATAGAAAGTACTTCTTAAGATTTTTACGGAAATTAAACAAGGTAACTTGTGTAAAGTTTTCCATTGTCCTTCCCTCTTTCTCCCCTTCCTCCCCCACACTCCTTTCCTCAGCAGGGCTGGCCCTTTGGACTGGGGCCTGAGTTTGATTTAAGGACTCTGGCCGTCCTCAGCCCTGATAGCTTCCTGCTAAACCTTCCCACAAGGCCCTGGGCTGGGAAGGCTACTGCTCAATATGCTTTCCTGGGGCAGTGTCTCAGGGTCCCAGCATCAGCATCACTTTAGAAATGCAACAGTTAGAAATGCAGATTTCCAGGCCCCTCTCATACCTACTGAACGGGAACTCTGGGGGCGGGCCCAGGAAGGCTGGGCTTTGACAAGCCTCCCAGATGATTCTGACCCAGGCTCAAGTGTGAGAACCACTGCCTTAGGGGCAGGTACCCAAAGGCATCTCAGTGGGAGGAGCCAGGCTCAGGGCCTGGAGTCAGAAGACATAGATGCCCAGGGGGCCAGCTTTCTGGGCTTGTGACCTGTTGCAGTCACACATAGCTCCGAGCTCAAAAAGGCCTCATAATTGGTTTAATGCTCT
Organism: Anoura caudifer; assembly: GCA_004027475.1. Classification (NCBI taxonomy): domain Eukaryota; kingdom Metazoa; phylum Chordata; class Mammalia; order Chiroptera; family Phyllostomidae; genus Anoura; species Anoura caudifer. The sequence goes on from PVKU01000003.1 coordinate 624,893, forward strand.
TCTGTCTCCATCTTGAAATCTGAACAAGGGGCCCATTTTCATTTCCCACTGGGCCCACAAATTATGTGACCAATCCTGGGCGCAGGTCAGCTGGGTGTCCTCAGGAAAGTCTCTTTCTGTCTCTGAGCCTCACTGCCCTCATCTGAGCGGGGGTGATAGTCCCCACATTCTAGAGTAATGGTGAGGGTTAAATGCGATGCCTGTGTTCGGCAGGTGGCCTGGTGCCTGGCCCAGGCAAGTGGAGAGTGGCTTCCTGAGGCTGTGTGCCAGCCCTGGGCACACCTCTGGGGACACCATGGCTTAATGGGGCTTATGGCCTGGAGCAGGGAGACAGCCGGCCAGAGATGCACGCTGTGAGAAGTACTCTCGGAGTGCCTAATGGGGGAATCTGACCTAGTTGTGGGTCACTAAAGGCTTTCTGAGAAAGTGCCTCATGAGTGAAAATCCGAGACGAAGTGAGACAGTGGGTGTGAACTCAGTGTCAGGGTGCACAGCATTGTCCAAGAGGAGGAGCCGCATCACGACATGCTATTTTCCTAGTTATTAATGACAGATCTTCATGGCAGGCTGAAGTGAGACGAGAAGTCCTAGAGGGAGGAGTTGGGACACAGGGGCTGAAGGCAGGGCAGGCGGCAGCCCAGGGCCCTCAGGGCCGGGTCTGGGTGCCTTCCCTTCAGACAGGCCCTAGGCCATGGTGCTCTAGCACAGGAACGGGCCCTGCCCAGAGGCCTCCCGGAGCAGGGCAGGGATGTGGCTTTGCCAGCTGGTGTCACAGGCAGGCAGGTTATTAATCCTCTGGAAACCTCAGCTTCCTCTCTAGCAAAATGGGCCACATAACCTGCTCTCGATGGGCTGTGGTGAGGTCGAAGTGAGGTGATCCCATGGAAGCCCCAGCACAGCACCACCCACAGGAGGTGCTCAGTCCATAGTCGATTCCTCTTACCCTCCATTGATATGGGAGCGGGGAGCCCAGGTTTGGTCCAGGAGCCCCTCCCTCTAGCCCAGGCTTGCTTCCCTGCTGGTGGTGGTGGGTCCTTTCTTTAACTGCAAGGAAAATGCAGCTGATAATCCCTTTCATAGAGATGATCAGGTGAGATTAAGAGCTAACCAGCTTTGAGGATCCAGAAGCAGTGGCTTTAGAGGAGCCAAGTGTCCACTTTCCCCTTGGGGGAGTCTGGCCTGGGGGTTCACTGAAACCCACCAGCTATAGAACAGACAGGGGAGAGTCCTCAGCCCAGGCCCAGCTTTCTCAGTGGTGGCAGCAGCTTGAATTCGTCGCAGGCTTCACTGCACCACTGCGCCAGGTGCTTCCCGTGCATTCATCAAGAAAGGCGCTCTCCCCACTCTCATTTCAGAGGTGAATCAGAGTGACTGGCTCTTTGCCCAAGGTCACCCAGACAGTGAGGGGCAGGCCCCAAAGTCTTAACTGCTACCTGGAACTGACTTCCATAGTGACACACTGTGGGGTGTGGGCAAGTCCTGCATTTCCCTGGGCCTCAGAGTTTCCACATGTGCCCTGTGGGGGGATGGGGGGCTGGTTGGGACCTGATGTTCTCTGAGGCCCCCTCAGCTCCAGTGTCCCAGGCCTGCGTTTCTGGGAGGGCCTATCTCCTGGGCTGGTACACCACACACCCTGTCCTGCATCCTGGCTGCTGTTGCCTTTACTGTGGAGTGAATGACCAGCTTACTTGGGGCCTCTCCACTCCAGCCTCCCAGGCATGCTGCCACCCAGGGCTGACCCCGGGCCCTGTTCCCTCTCCCTTACCCACAAGGAGGAGCAGGCGTGGCCAGAACCGTGGTTTCTCCACCACAAGTGCGTGTGGCCCAGGATTGGTGGGGGCTGGAGCCCTGTGGGAGATTCCAAAGTTAGAAAGGATTTGGCGGCTCTGGGGAGCTGACCAAGGTCAGTGTGGCTGGAGAGAGTGGAGGGAGGGGCAGGGACCATGGGAGAGGAGGGCCAGATTGCCAAGGGTTTGTGGGGAGCAGTTGAGAAATTTTAGGCGGAGGAAGGACTTATCAGGTGTGCATCCAGAGCGGCTGAATTCGCCAGCGCGAGCTAACACAGCGTCAGGCACACAGCGTTTACAGCGTCAGGCACCATTCTGATGTTTGTCGTTCAGTCGGTTGCGAACACCCAGATTCCGTTCCTTCCTGGCTGGGCGACCTCGGGCCTGTCACTCACCCTGAAACCCCGTTTTTCTCACCAGTAGTGGTGCAGGAAGAAGGCTAAGGAGCTTCTTTCCAGGGATTGTATCAGGATCAAAGAAAGATCATGAAAGGATTTCATCTAACCCCAGTTAATCCTGCAAACACTGACTGGCCCAGCCCAGCTGTGTAACCGGGGCACTTTCATTACGCCTCCCTGCTTCACCGTTTAGGGCAGGGCAGCACTCAGTCACTGGTTCCAGAAGGGCCCGGCCATGACATAGCCCCTTGCAAGCAAAGCTTTACATTCCCCAGGTCTCTGGCTGTCTGGACCTCTGCCCTGCGCTGGCCGACCCCCTGCCTCCTCCTCAGACTCTCCTCAGCCCTAAAGCCCTGGCCTAGGGGCTCTGGCCTTAAGAGCCGGGGAGATTCCCAGTAAGTCAGTGTGGCGTGGAGTGGAGCATGCAGGTCCTGAGAAGCTCACGTACCTTCCTGAGCCTCAGTTTCCTCATCTGCAAAATGAGAATGGGACTACCTACCAGGTTAGTCTCCTACAGCAAATTACCACACACATGGTGGCCTGAAACAACGCAAATTTATTCTTTTACAGTTCCAGAGACTGTGTTCCTTCCCGAGGCTCTAGGGGGGACTCATTCCTTTGCCTTTTGTAGCTTCCAGAAGGTCCCTGCATTCCTTGGCTCCTGGCTCCACCCTCCATCATAAAGCAGCAGGGCAGTGTCTTCCAGTCCCTCCGCGCTCCTGCCATTGTCACCTGTCTTTTCTCTCTCTGACCCTCTTGCCTCTCTCTTATAAGGGACTGTGTGATCACACGGGGCCCGCCCAGACAGTGCAGGGTAATCTCCCCACTTTCAGATCCTCAGCTAAATTACATCTGCAAAGTCCCTTCTACGGTGTGAGGTAACATCCACAGTTCCAAGGCCTAGGGTGTGGTCATCTTGGGGGCCGCTATTCAGCCTTGCTGGGAGGTTGATGTGCGGAAGGCACCTGGGAGCTGGCACTCAATCCCTTAGTACCCCCTCTCTCCCTCCTTTCTCTGGGCCTGTCTCCCCATTCGTGAAAGGAGGCCTGCCCTTCTTCAGCAGCGGGGTCTCACCTTCTGTAGAGCGTGCGGCATGAACAGGCCGACTGTACCCTTGGCCCAACGTGGGATTCGTGGGAAGCAGCAGGAGTGAGCCCTGCCCCTAGGACGCCCCCTGCAGCCCTTGAAAAGCCCCGCTCTCCTCCTCTCTCACCGCCGGGGCAGGCCTCCTCTGTTCCTGGCCTGCTGAGCATTTCCCATCATTCCCAGGGATGGCTGATGGGAAAGGCTGAGCTCACCAATCCCTGGGGAGGGTCAAAGGGTGGAGGGAGGAGAGAGAGAGGCTGGCAGCAGCCTCTGTGAGTAAAGGGAAGAGGAGAGGCCAGGAGAAGAGAGTTGCAGGGGGAGAGGTGGAGGTTATCAGTGCTCAGCATGAGTGGGAGAGGGTTGGGCAGGGCCTCCAAGCTGGGCCTTAGAAAGGTCAGGCCTCTCTCTACCTTGTGGTCTAGCCCCAGCCATGTTGCTCTGTCCTTCGGCCAGCCACCCCTCCTGAGGCCCTGGGACCCAGAGGAGTGTGTATGTATGTTGGGGACAGGAGGAGCGTGTCACAAACCAGTGGGGGCTGGAAGTGAGGGATTTCTGCCTGACAGAAATACCCACCGCTCTTGGGGAGAAGAGGGCCAGCTCGGCCAGGGTCTGTCCCCACACTTTCCTTCTGCTCAGCGGTCAGTCCCCATTCGCCCTGGGGCTCATCATCTGCCTCCCTTTTCTTATTTGCATGTGTGTGTGATGGAGGCAGAGGCAGGCAGTAACGCCATTATGGGATGTGAGAATCTAATGAGGTAGTGATTTTGAAAGGTACACTCTGCTATATAAGGATGTGTAATGCCATGCATATGCATGTCACTTGTCACTTAATGTTCTCTCTTCTGCACCTTGACAACCTGGGCAACTCTTAACCCATTCCTCAAGTCCCAGCTCAGGTGCCCCTGTTCTCTGTAACTCCCTCCTTGGCTGGTCCTGGCCCATCCGGGAGGAACTGAGCCTCCCCGTCCTGGACTACCATCACCTTCTTTATAACCCCCTCTTGCAGTGCCTTTCTTGGGACAGCTGTTGTGTGCTTCTGTCACACCCATCGCATGCAGGCAGTGCGTTCACCACGGTCCCCTCTGCTTCTCAAGGTCACTGTAGCTGTGGCAGGATGCAGGCAGAACAGCGGAGGCACGGGGGAGCTGGCCTCCCTGGGTCTGACCTGGGCAAGGTTCCCCGTGCATGGCAGTTTAGCCCTCAGGACTGAGCAGGCCCCCATGGCCGACTCAGTCAAAGTCACCGAGACCCAGCTCAGAGCTGTCATCCAGATGGCCAAGTCATCCAGGCAGGGGGCCCTTCCCTCTCTGTGATGTGCGTGTGCCTGGAGCTTCCTGCTGATAGATAATCAAGACCTCAGGGGAGCATGCTGGTCGTGAGGCTTCCTGATGAGGGTAAAACCTGAGCCAGAGACAGGGAGAGTGTTGAGGGCGGGGCTGCCCAGGCCTTGAGGAGCGTGTTTCACAGTCTTATCCATCACGCTCAAGCACCCCCCGGAGGCCCACGTCCCAGTGCCTACGGCCCAGTAAACACAGAGAGAGTGCTGAACAAATGTTGGGACATGTGGCATGGTGGTCAAAGGCTTCTCCGCCCCCTGGCTGTGTGTTCTCGGGTGTGATTACTTAAGTCTTTTCCCCACTGGACTCTAACCCACACTTGGGTGGGGCCCTGGATGACCTTGTTCGACCTGGCAGTGCTGGTGCCTCTCAGTGCCTGGTCCTGCCATGTATCAAACTTGGACTATGTGCTGGGTATAGGCAGACCTCAACTTGTTCGTCCCCCTCAACACCCGGGAGGTGGGTTGTGTTACCACATTATCCAGGTGGGGACAGGTGAGGCGAAGAGCCATTGAGTGCCAGAGCCAGACCCTGTTTCTAATTGCTCTTCCTCGTGTCTGTCACCATTTGTGTGGCCTCCCCGGGGCTCAAGAGAACGTGAGCATCTAGGCTGGGGCTGGTTCCTACATTGTCACCACAGACAGGCTGATGGATGAGGGAGATGCCAGCGCCATTCCTCCTGGCAGGTTTCCCACAACATCCCAGGAAAAGGAAGGGGGCTGTTGTGAGGGGCATGTGGGGGTTCGGGGTGAGTATGGGGGTGCCTGTTACCAATCCCAGGCGTGGTTTGTGAGAGGTTCGGAGGTGCCCCAGACTGCCCCTCCCTGCTCGCTGCTGTGGGGATGGCTGCACTTAGCTGACTTCACTGTGACTGCCTCATGTGCAGGCCTGTGTGTTCTTGGAAGTGATAGAGATGCATTTCTTAAAAACGCTTGGTAACTCAGCCTCGTCCTGATAGCAGGCCTTTGTCTGCCCAGCGCTCTGGCCTCCCAGGGACGCCTCATGCCCATTATCTCCTCTCAGTCGCCCAGGCCCCTGTGAGGTGACATCGCCCCCACTGAGAGCCAGTGAGCCAGCTAAGGACAAATGGACAGGACCTACCCAAGGCCACCCAGCCGGGCTTGGGTATTGTGGTGGTGGCTGGTATTTCCACCACTTACAGAGCCTCATTTAACACTCCAGACAGCTGAACTGCAGGCTGAGGAAGTAACAGGCCTCCCAACCCTGAGCCCTGAACTCCTTCATGATGGAGCTTCTCTGTGCTCCAGCCCTGGAGTCACCCCCACCCTGGGGGTGCAGACACCAAGGAGGGACACGAGATAGGCACCCTGCACCTAAAGGCACAATAAAGGGAATAATGCCTTTCCCCCATGTGTTGTTCCCCTGTTTTATTTTTAAAGATTTTATTTTATTTTTAGAGAGAGGGAAAAGGAGGGAGAAAGAGAGGGAGGGATGTTGATGTAAGAGAGAAACATCGATCAGTTGCCTCTTGCTTGCACCCTGACTGGGGATCGAACCCGAAGCCCAGGCGTATGCTCTGACTGGGAATCGAACCCATGATCTTTCGCTTTGTGGGATGATGCCCAGCCCGCTGAGCCATGCAGGTCAGGGCTTGTCCCCCCATTTTAAACATGACATAAAATACCTAGCTCATGACAAATAAGTGATACGTCTTAAAATAATTGTTTTTTTGTTTTCTAAATTTTAGTAAAAGTACTCAGTAAAAGTCTCAAAAAAAGGTCCACAGTGATTTCGAGGTGACTGATGAGCACGTGCCTTGCATGGCAATGCTGCTGTTTCAGGGAACCTGGTGCATCCCGCATCATGTCTGATAAGAAAGTGTTCAGTTTGGAAGATGCTTAGGATACATCGTGTCTTTCAAAAGTATCTAATCCTTTTCATTAATCAAGCAGATGGTACATTTCTTATTTTTTTGCTCTGTGACTTTGGACAAGTTACTTAACCTCTCTGTGTCTGTTTTCTAACATGTAAAGTAGGGATAATAAGAGTATCTCCCTTACAGGGTTCTTGTGAGGATTAAATGAGTTAATATAATGTTTAGAATAGTGTCCTGTGTGTATTAAACATTTCACAAACATCAGTTATAATAATAATAACAATTATTATTATGTCTTAATCAGAAAACATACCCAGAGTGAGTTACCACATATGGTCAGGTTGCTTTTCAGCAAACATGTGCTTGGCTAACATCTCCTGAGCGCAGGCGTGTCTGGGCCTTGTCCTACTCCCTTGCTCTGCCCGGTGGCCTGGGTTCACTCTTCTCCACCCCCGGCTCCCAGCTGCCAGCTCCCAGCTCATAAAACGTGTAAGCAAAGCACTTTGTGGATCGATGCTAACTAATAGCAGCTCCCTAGAGCTGGCGCGCCTGTAGGGAAGATGATCATGGAGGCAGCTTAGCCCAGGCTCAGGGACGACCCCCCTGGGGAGGGCCAGGAGGTCCTCAAGGCAGGACCTGGGAAGGGCCTTGCTCTTCCTCCTCCCTGATATCTCCTACCACTGCAGCCAGGAGTGGGTGTCGACAGGGTTGTGAGATTAGGGAGTGGGGGTTGAGGAGTTTTGCCCAGTTAGTGGCCAAGCCAGGAGCAGAGACCCATTCAGACCACATACCTGGACACACCTGGACTAGAGCTAAGTACACAGCCTGGCCCAGGCATTCTCCGGCTGGGGATCTCCCAGTTGCTCACCTCACTGTCTCTCAAGAAGTTGACAGCCCTGGCCAGGACGGACAGCTGCTGGCCGCCACTCAGACACATAGCTCTCGTGAGGACCGCAAGGTGGCTTCCGTTTACCCGAGGGTGTGAGTGGGAAGTCAGCAGGGGGCCGGCTGAGAGGGATGCTGTGGGCCAGTCTCCCCCCAGGTCTGCCCCACAGGGAAGCCCTTCTCCAAGTGTTAGACTCGGAATTCTGCTCTGGGAACTATGGTGGGAGGGTCAGATGGGGTCACCCCTCTGGGAGTCCCCTGTCTGATGGAGGAAGCAGGGCCTCATCCTCCAGGAGAGAGACTCCTGTCTGAGAGGGGGCGTGGCTCCTGTTCCTGGGATTCCCTGAGGGAGAGGACCTAGCCCTGTTGTCCTCTGGCAGCCCCTTGGCTGAGGAAGGAGGAGTGACCTTTGTCCTGCAGAAGCCTCCTGTCTGATGAAGGGGTCATGGCCACCTCCCCCAGGGAATCCTTATCCAATCAAGGAACTCTGACCTCCTTCCTCAGGAAGGCCCCTTCTATGGGGGAGACCCACCTTGTCAGTTCTCACTCAAGCCCCATTGGATGGCTTTTGCCTTTGCCTTCCTCCTTCCTGCCTCCTTCCCTGCCCCACCTGATTCATGGGGAGCCTAGGCCCATAGGTAATAGGTAAGAGAAATCTGGGCAGAGCAGTGTGTTTGGCTGCTGTGCGGCCGGGAGGAAGGGGGACTACAGGGGAGCCCCCATAGCAGGTAAGGGTGACGTGGAAGATCCCCAGTGGAGGGGTCTTTGTGGGACAGCGTGGTGGGCAGGAGGTGCCCAGCTGGGCTGAGTGCCTACTGAGGATAAAGGATGGAGGCCCCCCAGGCTGGGAAGGAAGACTTGAGCACCCACTCCAGGGAGCCCCTGTCTCCACGCAGGCCAGACTGGGGGGGAGGAGAGGGCCCCGGAGACCCTCACCCTCCACTGGTCCACCCGCTGTCTGAGGGCTGCCAGCCCAGAGACATCCGCCCTCCAAGGCCCGAGAAGCCCAGAGGAGGAGAGGAAACAGGACGCGTATCAGGAACGCCTTTTCCTTTTTATAACTAACTCCCTCACTTGGGGCTGGGGAGAGCCAATCCTGCAGGGCCTGCCCAGGCCTGGCTGCTGCTGCCTACAGCCCCTGGCTCTGGCTCTTCCAGGGCCCCCTCCATCCCACCCAGCCCCCCACCGTGCCTGCTGCTCCTGGGCTGGTCCCTAACTTCACCAAGACACAGGGCTGTCATACATATAATGGGGTAAGCCATCCTTTCTGCCTCCTAAGAGAGTTTGTTCTCTCTTTTTAGGGTTGACACAAGGGAGACGGGCACTGAGCGTTGCTGTGTGCTGACGCTGGGCGGGCAGGAGCAGGTGCGGGCAGATAGGAGGTCTGTTTGCAACTGGTCTGAAAAGGCAGGGGACATCCTGGTACAGATGTCCCAAGGCGAGTGGGTGTGGAGTCAGAGAGGGTCTGGCTGGAGACAGAGGTGTGGACCTACCAGCATCTGGTAGCAGCTAAAGTGGCCGGAGGGGTGGAGTCACCCAGGGAACTGCTTGTCATGGGCTCTAGGAAGGGAGGAGGCCAGGCCCTGGAGGCCACAGCCGGCCGGGCTCAGCTCCAGAGCCCGTGGAGAGCTGGGCGCAGAGAGCCCACTCAGCGAAGGCTCCGGGGGCAAGCAGCCTGGGTGCTGAGATGGGATCACTGGGTGCTGCTCCCAGGGGGATGTGAAGACCTTCACCTCAGCAGGCTGAGTGTGGGGGTGTGTGCGGAAGGGTGTGCCACAGATGAGGAGGCAGTGAAGGTGCAAGGCGCTCAGACATCCAAGAATGTGGCCAGCCAGACTGGCATTCTTCTCTGTTCTCGTGGTTTGAGTCGGTCCTCTGTTGGCCCGGGGGGGCTACTGTGGGAATGCGAGTGTGTTTGCATGGTATGTGCCTAGTGTAGGTATGTGGGGTTGGGTGTGAGAGGTGTGTGGAGTGTGTTGTATGGGTGTGTATGTGGGGTGTACTTGGTGTGTGAGCAGTGTCTATGTATGTGTGTGCTGTGTATGTGGTTTGCATAAGTGTGTCTCTGGTGGACATACATGTAGTGTGAGGTGTAAAGTATATCTGGTGTGTGTGGTATGTGTGTTTGTGGTGTCTGTGTGATCTGTGGTGTGGTGTGTCTGTGTGTGGTGGGCGTGGTATCTGTGAGTGCAGGTGTGGGGTGGGTGTGGTGTACAGGGTGTGTGTGTGTGGATGAGATGTTTGTACACGTGGCCACGTTCAGACCCCACTCCACGTGGCATGCGGCAGGCCGCTGCTGCGCCGTCTGCCTGCACTGCACCCTAGAAGCACCCACCAGGCTTGCGAGTTTCTCTTTTCCACTTGGGTTTACGCCCAATGGTGTGCTGGTAACAGTTGGCCTTCCAGAAAAAAAGGGGGCTGGAGGTTGTGGCATTTGCCAATTTCTGTGGTGTAAATTCTTCCACCGTGGACTTTGCACAACTAACGTGATGTCGCTGAGTGTGGAGTTGGGAGGAGGTGCACAGGAGGACACCATCAAACAGCCTTCCCGCCACACAGACTAGTAGACATAAATTATATTGGATCAAGGTCAACATAGTAAAATTTAGTAAAATAATTACTAAAGGATAAGGTTTGAGTATGTATTCCCTTTGTTTTTAATGTAATCTATTCAATTACAAGTTTAGATCAGGGCTTCTCACTATCAGCACTGTTTGCATCTGGACTGGGGATTCTTTGTGGGGCCCAGGAGGGCTCTAACCTGTGTATTGTGTAGGCAGCGTCCCTGGTCTCTCTGCTAGACGCCAGTAGCTCCTTCTCCCCTCGCCCCCAAGTCTCCATGCCTTGCCAAATGTTCCTGGGGGGCAAATTCACCCCCAGCCTAGAGCCACCGGCAAGGACTGTGTCTAATAACCAGCCTGCAGAATCCCTGACAAGGTGGCGGTTGGCTCCTGTGAGCTAGGTCCAGCACAGCGGCGGCTCCTGATCTGGCTGCATGTGAGGCATTGATTTCCCCCTCCAAAATTTTTTCTTAGGAAAGAGCTGCCACCTTAGGCCACAGCTGTCAGCCCTTCCGGAGCCCCTGACTGCAGAGGGCTCTCAGCCCCCAAACCCCCTACCCCGAGTGACTCATGAGGTGGAGTTGGAAACGCACCACCGTTTTGATCTGTTCTGATGTTTTATGAAATGTGAAAATGGGAAAAATATAATGCTTCTGAACTAGCATCTCATTCTAATGTAGTATATAACTCTATATTCCTAAAAGTTTGTATTTTCAAATTGGCAAGCAAAGCAAAGAAAACGGAATCAGATCTCCCCACCGGGGGCATCCTGGGCTGTGTGTGTCTGGGGCCACGTGCCATCTCTCCAGCTCCTGCTGGGGGCACGCACATCCACCTGCCCCCCGTGTCTCGCCGTCCTGGCAAGGCTGCCCGCCTCTGCTTCGCCGCTCCGCCCAGGTCCTATTCTTCCAAGTTTTGAGCTCAGAGTTTGGCTCTTGTTTATTAATTTATTCCAAGTATTTATTCAGCACTATGTACAAGGAAAATGAACGACTTAAGGAAGAGGGGCCTTGCTCTCTGGAGTTTGTCAGGGTTTCACTTCCAAGGCCATCCACTGAGGAGTGGACACACAGGCCCCGTGTGGATGCTGAGGGCATGCACGGTGGTAGGACGGGAGGAGGGAGCTGTGCAGGTGTGTCGGTGGCCCTTGCGCTCCGGAGCTGAGCTGGACACGTTGCACATCACCTCATTCCACCCGCCCCTCTGCGTTTGAGGGAGGCTTTGCTCGTTTGTGGAGGCTCCCTCCCTGATTCGGAGTGCAGGTGCCGTGGGGACAGGGCACAGGGGCTCCCGCAGGCAAGAACGGTGCCAGGGCCAGAGACTGCAAAAATAAAAGGAAGAAAAGAGAGGAGGGAAGTGGGAAAGATGGATGGAGGGAGGAAAGAAGGGAAGGAGGTGGGGGACGAGGAGCGAGCAAAGCCTCCCCGACCCCAGATGAGAGGGGTCAGGGCAAGGGCGCTGTAAGCCAAAGCAGGCAGGGAAAGCTCCTTGGATGAGGTGACATTGGGAAGGAAGGACGGAGAGGGTTGCCATCAGGAGAACCGAAAGAAAGGCTGGTACAGAAAGAGAGAACAGCAGGTGGCTCGTCCCTGGTGTTTCCTGGAATGTGAGGGACTAAACTGGAGTTTAATTTAGTCCAAAACTGTTGTTCTTCATCTGAGACTATCAAGGTGGTTCGTCCCTGGTGATTCCTGGAATGTGAGGGACTACACTGGAGTTTAATTTAGTCCAAAACTGTTGTTCTTCATCTGAGACTATCAGGGTGGTTCGTCCCTGGTGATTCCTGGAATGTGAGGGACTACACTGGAGTTTAATTTAGTCCAAAATTGTTGTTCTTCATCTGAGACTATCAGGGAGACAGACAACTCAAAAACACTTCCCTGTCTCCAGCAGGGGTATCATCACCCACTCCTCTAACGCCAGAGGCTGAGGCCGGTTCAACTGACCGACATTTGGCAGAGGGGAGGGAGGGCGGAGAGCTGGCAGGGGCGGGGGTGTGGGGGCCAGGATGGTAGTAACAATGATAGAACCACCGATGTCGGCTTCCCTTTATCCATTGTCTGCTAGGTGTCAAGTCTTTTTTTTTTTTTTTTTTTTTTGTACTGAGTCTTTATATGTACTGAGCCTTCAACCAACATCACCCAATTTTCCAGACCAGGGCAAGTGTGCCTCAGAGAGGATGCCAATGAAACCCACCCTAGGTCACGCAGGACTTGGGCAGGGTCTGCTTGCTTCAGCCTCCACGCTGTTTCATCTGCCAGCAGCCGACCCTCCCTGCCTCTCCACACTGGGAAAGGCTGGAAAGGGTCAGGTGCCTTCGGGGTGGCTCTTTGGGATCCAGCTGCCAGCCCAGTCAGTGAAATTTTCATTAGCTTTTGACTCTCATGTCTCCAGTTCCTTGGGTTACCTCCTTTAAGTTATGCTCCTTTAAGAAACTCTCCCCTTTGTCATGCCCACCTGGTGGCCTCCCCCTTCCTCACTCTGGACCCCCTGAACATTTCTACAACTCTGGATCATGGCTGGAAAAATGAACCCATGAATGCAGCAGGAAGCTGGAGAAAACCCTGTCTGCCTAGCAGCCGCAGGCCAGGAGCTGGACTTGGCCAGGAACCCCGACCCCTGCCCCCATCCACCACCCCTGCCCCTCAGACCTTGCCATGCTCCCTGTGAGCCCACAGAGGCCCAACGGGCCATGAGGGATTTGAGCCAGGACGGGACAGGAGCCCCAGAAGCCTGGGGCTCTAGGCACACCAGCTGAGCCTGAGTCTCCTGGCCCCAGCACAGGACTCTTCCCTCCCTTGGGTTTTGATTTCTCCATCTGGGAAATGAAGCAGGCTGCCCTGTGATCCCTCACGCTCCACAGATCTGTGAAACGGGGGTGACGTTTCTGTCTTCCTGCTTCCTTCCCGCTCCCGGGCAGTCCTGAGAAGCAGGTGCGCGAATGGTGCGTAAACAGGCGGGCAGTGTTCTGGCCCAGGGAGGGCTGTTCAGTTCTGGCAGAGCAGACACGCCCGTGCGCAAATAACTCTGCTGCCAGAGAGAGTGTGATAAGGGCCCTAGAAACCTCTCCGCTGCTGCCGCGGCCACCTGCTCCTCACGCCTTCCTGCCCCCTGATGGCTGTTTTCACACCTAGGAAAGTGGGTCAGAATGTAGGGCGGCTGCTCCTGAGAGTTAATGCCCCCTTCCTTGCGTGTTCCCTAGATTGCCCAGCTAAGCCATGCTTGCTGTCAGAGGCAGTGGTGGGGGAAAGTTTCGGGGTCCAGAGCATCTCTGTCTCCAAAATACAATCCTGGTCAATCATTCTTCCTCCCCCCAAATGCCCGTGACTCCCCGTTGCCTTCTGTATGGTCTAAGTCCCTGAGCTTGGCCTTCAAGAGCCTTCACGCCAAGCCCAGGGCCCAGCGCGTGGAGGGGCTCCAGGACTGCCTGGCAGTCAGCGGACACCTCTCCGGCCCATCCTCCTCCTGTGCTCCCCCCGGCACTCAGGACACGTTCTAGCCACATCAGCCTGCCCACTGTGGCCCGAGCCCTCGGGGGACGCGGTTGCTCCCTCTGGGCCTTCCCCTGCCCTCCCACAAGGCTGGCACTTCCCCACGACTCTTCTCCAGGACCTGCCTCTCTGCCGTGTCCTCCCCTGAAGCCTCTCTGGACTTCCCAGACAGAACCACACAGTCCCGCCCAGAAGGGAGTACTGCGAGCAGTTAGAGGCCTGACCTCCCGGAGCCAGGTTGCCTGGGCTCTGACCTCTAGTCCTGCCCCTCACTGGCTGTGTGACCTCAGGCAAATCGCTTAGACTCTCTTTGCCTCCGTTTCCACATCTGTGACGTGGAGGTGGGGGGGGGGGGTCATGTCCCTCCTTAGAAGGCTGTTGGAGGAATAAATGAGTTAATATTTGCTGCCCACATAGAGCAGGGACTGGCACCTGGTTTCTCTCCTGGAAGAGTTTTCTGATGCCGACTGAAGATTGGAGTAATATTTGAAGGTCTTCCCACATTCACTGTTGAAAAATAGAACATTTTCCTCCAGTGTGAATTTTCCAAGGCTCACAAAGGAACAAATTATTACCAGTGATCCATCAAGTCACTGGAGGTGAACCCACATTCCCAGTGAGTCTCCATGGGGTGGGTTTTCTGATGTTAAAAGGTGTTTTGTCTCAGTGATTCCCCGTAGGGGCCCATTCCTGGGGCTGTTCTCCTGAGACTGGCTCTCTGACTTGGGATACGTTATTCGGGATCACCCGGTCTCAGGTTTCTCCTCTGAACAAACGGGCATATTCAGTGGAATAACATAATATCGTGATGCGTGTGAAGTGCGTGGCACAGCACCTCATTCTTGGGCAGAACTTAATGCACGGAGGACATCGTGCCTGGTGGGTGTCCCTAACCAGCTGTCCTGTGGGTCTTGTCAGCAGGGACCATGAGCTGTTTGTCGTATGGCCCAAGCCTGGCACCGATAGGGGGCTTGGTGAATGTGAGTGAAGAGTATGTGGGAGAACCGTTGGTCAGAGCGGAGCAGGGGCCTGTGTTGGGTGTATCAGTTACAGTCCGGGTCACCCTGGTGGGACTGGGACCAGCCCCTATGAAGCATTTTCTAAACCTGAGGCCCATTGAGGGATCCTGAGGGCCGGAGAGAACTGCAGGCAGAAGGGGAGCCGTGGAGTTCACTTACCGAGAGGAAAGGGGCATTGCCAACCACCATCTGTTTACACTTCATCCATTCTCACTTTTGACTAATTCTGTCTTAGAACATTCACTCAACAACATTCAACCTGTATTTATTTATTGAATACCTCCTGGGCCCCAGGCACCGTGCAATGACTCAAATAAAATCTCTATTCTCGCTGAAGCGATGTAAGTGAAGCAGAGGGTGAGTGGACAGACCGTTACAAAGTGTGGGAAATGCTGGGACTGGGGACACACTGGGTGAGGCAGTTGGGGGGCACCTAACCCAGTCTTGGGGGAGGTCAGGGAAGGCTGCCTGGAAAAGGAGACAGCTGGGCGGAAGACTCAGCGCAAAGAGTTCTAGTAGCTGACACTGCAGGCCTGGGGAGGAACCCGGGGAGTCCCAGATACGCGGACTCTGGATTGCAAAGTTACAGAACCGAGGTTCTAAGGTCACAGGGTTCAGAGTCACAGGATCCCTATTTCTCTACTTTACTTTCAATACATCGTCCAGACTCCCCTTTCCCCAAGACTTGAGACATGTCTTGTTAGGGAAGCTCTGGCAACTTTATAATGTGATTTGTGCTTATTGTACAGAATGGAAAAGTGAGAGCGGTGAGTGAGTGGGTGTAGGGAGGGAGGGAGGGAGTGTCTTTCAGCCCCTGTTAGTGTTTAGACACATGCCCTCTCCTTTCGTTCATTGTTTGGGGGCTTGTTTTTAGTTTTATTTTTTTAATTGAGATGTAATTTACATGCTATAATAGTCCAGTTTTAGTGCGAAATACCGCAGTAATCACAGTTTGAGTTTGTTCACAAGGCAGTACAACCCTCACCACGGTCTGATTCCAGAACGTTGTCATCACCCCGAACAGAAACTCGCATCCATTAGCAGTCGCTTCTCACGCCCCCCTCCCCCTGACCCCTGGCCACTATGAACCTAGAACCTACTTCCTGTCTCCGTGTACTTTCCTCCTCGGGACATTGCATGTGAATGGAATCAAACCAGGTGTGGTGTTTTGTGACTGGCTTCTTTCACTTCAGGTAACGTGTTGAAGGCTCACCCATGTAGCCTGGACCAGCACTCCATCTCTTTTGTGGCTGAATAATATTCCATTGTATACATAGCACATTTAAAAATACATTCATCAATTGATTGATACCTGCTTTTTAATGTTTTATGACTATTATGGACAATGCTGCTATGGATATTTACGTGCCCATGTTTGTGTGAACATCCGTTTCCCGTTCTCTTGGGTATGTACCTAGGAATGGAATTGCTGGGTCACATGTGAACTCTATGTTTAACTTTTAGGTGAACTGCCAGACTGTTTCCAAAAGGACCCCCCACGTGACATTGCCTCCAGCAATGTGTAAAGGTTGCAGTTCTCTGCATCCTTGATTACACTTGCTATTATCCTTTTTTAATCACAGCTGTTCTAGTGGGCACGAAGTATGTCGCTGTGGCTTTGATTTGCATTTCCTCAATGACTAATGATGCTGAGCATCATTTCATGTGCTTGTTGGCCACTTGTATATCTTCTTTGGAGAAATGTCTATTCAAATCCATTGTCTATTTCTATTTGGTTTATTTGCTGGTTTGATATTGAATGAAAGTAAAATCTTGATGTATCCTGGAACTAGACTCTTATCAGATACATGCTTTAAAAATATTTTCTCTATTCTGTGAGTTATCTTTTCTTTTTTTTTTTAATCTTCACCCAAGGACATTTTTTTTTGCATTGCCTTTAGAGAGAGAGGAAGGGAGAGAGGAAGTGAGAGAGAGAAAAAAAACGTCGATTGGTTGCCTCCCATACACACCTGACCGGGGATCGTATGCACCTGGAGTAGGGATTGAACCTTCAACTTAGAAATGTGCCCTGACTGGGAATTGAACCCACAACCTCTTGTTTCCAGGACTACACTCCAACCAAGGGAGCTACGGTGGCCAGGGCTATGGGTTGTCTTTTCATTTTCTTAACAGTGACCTTTGCAGCTCAAAAGTGTTTAATTTTGATAAAGTCAGTTCCATCTATTTTTTTCCCTTTAGTTGCCTGTGCTTTTGGTGTCATATTTAAGAAACCATTGTGTAATTCAAGGTCATGTTTTCTTCTAAGAGTTCTAGGTCTTTGACCTGTTTCAAGTGAACTTTTGTACATGGTGTGAGGTAGGAGATCTAGCCTCATCCTTCGCCCGTGGATCCCTGCGTGTGCCAGCATCGTTTGTTGACTCTTTTCTCCCCATTGACTTGTCTCGGCTCCCTTGTCAAAAATCAATTGACCATAAATATATGGGTTTATTTCTGGATTCTCAATTCTGTTCCATCGATCTATATGTCTGTATTTAGGTCAGTATCATACAGTCTTGATTACTATAGGCTGTGGTAAGTTATGAATTCAGGAGTATGAGTCCTCCAACTTTGTTCTGGTTTTTGTTTTTCCAAAATTGTTTTGGCTATTCTGGGTCCTTCGTGTTCCCATCGGAATTTTCGGACCAGCCTGCCAATTTCTGAAGGAAAGCCAGTGGGGACTTTGACAGGGATTGCATTGACTCTGTAGATCAATTTGAGGAGTACTGCCATCTTATCATTTTTTATTTTGGTGATTATTGAGCACAAATTGAGCTCATGCCCAAGATGGTATTTTGAATCCTGATTTATTCTGCTTACTATTCTGTCATAGGCATTTCCTTGGGTTATAAAAGATGCAAACATAATTTCACTGCTGTGTAATATTCCCTCATTTGGCTGTTCCACAGGATTATCAGCTCTTGGTTGTTAGGCAATTTATCATGGGTGTGCTTTGTTCTGGGGCTGTCGTGGTGCAGGTCTCTCCTAGGGCAGGAATGGACCCTGTGAGGACTGGAGGCCCACAGAACTGCAGTGGAATATTAGCGTAAAGTTGATCAACAGGTCCCCCACACCGCAGGTGGGGCCTGGGGCTCCCTGGAGAAGCCAGCATTCGGTTAATGGACAGCTGACCTGCTGGCCTGCCTGGTAGCACCACTCTGACAGAATGGAATCAGGAAACAGGATCCAATAGGTTTGCAGGCACTGATAGGTTTGGAGAGCACATTTGTTGTAGGCATGTTTTTCAACATTACAAAAATTGCAGCATGAAATTCGTTGAACATTGTAACTCAGTTCATCTAAAATGAAAGTTTCACTGAGTCATACTTTTTGTATGAGTCAGAAGCTGGTCTGCTGCAATAACAAACAACCCTCAACTCTTAGTGGTGCTAGAACTTTCTTTTTCCCTCATGCTGCAAGTCTGTTATGTAGCAGGAGTGCCCTGAAGTTTAGGTTGCTGGAGGCTTCCCCATGCAGGTCATTGCTGCTTTCTGTGGCGGGGAAAGAGGGTACAGTAGGCCAAAGAATGCCCCCCCCCCCCCCCCCCCCGCCAAGATGCCTATACCCTGATCCTTGGAACCTTTGAATGTATTATATTACATCGCCAAGGGGAATTATAGTTGCAGAGGAAGCTAAAGTTGCTAATCAGTCGACCTTAAAATAGGGCACTAAATGTATCCGTAAGGCTCCTTAAAAGTAGAAGAGGGAAGCAGAAGAGGTCAGAGTGATGCAGCGTGGTAAGAACTCAACCTGCTGTTGCTGGCTTTGGAGATGGAGGAAGAGGCTTTGAAATGAGGGACATGGGTGCCCTAGAAGCTGGAAAGAGCAAGGAAACAAATTTGCCCCTAGAGCCTCTGGGGAGGAACATCGCCCTGCCAACATCTTGATTTTGACCCAGTGAGGTACATATCAAACTTCTGAACTGCAAAACTGTAAGATAAGCTCATGTTTTCAGCCGTGGAGTTTGTGGCCATTTGCTATATCCAAGGAAAACTGATCCAACAGGCATGGGGAATCATGTACCAGCCCTTAAATGCTCTGCCTGGAAATGACATGTGGCACTTCTACTCATGTTTCATTGGCTGGAGCAAGCCCCATGGGCATGCCTGACTTCACAGGACTGGAGAAATTTGCCCAGCCTTAGAGGGGGATGGAGTACTGGTAAATACAGTGATATGTACTGTACGCTTGCTATCTGTACCTCATGCTTCTATCTCCTACTCCATTAAAACAAGTGCTGGTGGCAATGCTTTAGGTTAATTTCATTATCAACTAATGGGTTGTGGCCCCTGCTCTGAAAAACATTGCTCTGTAGACTCTTTTCTGCCCATGTGTCAGGGACCATATGACACACTCTAGGCAGAGCTGATTGGCCCAGGAGTGGGACACCTGACCAAGGTGACCAATGAAATTCCTCTCCTGGGACTTTGGAATTGGGCCATTCAGCAATTAACAGTGGAAAGCTGAGGGAGAGGCAGGATAGAAAGAGGGTCAGAGTGAGAGCCAGATGGGAGCCAACATGATGGAGGAGCAGAAAAGCACTGAGTAAGCAGAGAGAGTCGGTCCACAAAGACAATGGAGCGGCCGCACAGAGAGCAGTGCAGCCGGGAGAACATGCGGCCCCAGAGGGAGAGGTGGAGAGAGAGAGGAGCTGTCTGAGAGGCTGATGGCTTCCCTGTTCCTGGCTCCAGTCCCCGTGCATCCTGCCTGCGCATTCCTCCCGTGAGATTTTTGTCTTCTTCTCATGCCCCCTCCTCCTTTTCTTGGGCTACCCTCGGTGGGTTTCTGTTCCTTGTCTCCAGTGAGCCTTACTCAGCTGTACCACCACTGGTATTTCTTGTGTGGGACTGGGCTTTGGCTCAAGAACCTGGCTTGTGGGGCACAGATGGGACCGGGAGTAAATCAGATCCAGCCACTGCCCCGCAGTCTGGAAGTTTGGCTTTGACCACAGTCTTGTGCGTTTGTACTTGCTCTTCAAAGTGGATGGGCAGAAGCCATTTGCATGGTGCACCACACATGGGGGGTCCTGGTGACCTGGAAGCACCCCCACAGGGGCCTTTCTGCTGACATTGGGGTCAGGAAGCTGGTGCAGTTGCTTCAGGGAGGTCTGGGCAGAGGGGAAAGGTAGCCACCGCTTGCCCGTCTGACCCTCCACTTCCTCATCTCTGACATGGGACTGTTGAAGGATCGGTGGTGTTTGGGGAAAGACACTTCGAGACATGACCAGGGCACAATGCGCTCTCAGATCACACTCTCGGATCACGGGCAGCTGCTGCTGTTGTCTGAGGAGGTAGCCCCCTGGCCGGCTGAGTTCGCATCAGAACATCCCCCTACTGGCCACCTTCCTGCCCCTGTCGCCCTCACTCTCACCCTTTTACTGGCCCTGCTGTTTCTTCCTCCCTCCTCCCCTCTCTTGCCCTCATTTCCCCTCATTTCTTTTCCTGATCTCAATAAAAACACCTGCTTTAGAAAAGCAGCGGGGTTGGATATGAAGTACCCAGCTTCTGGAGGCAGACAGGCAGGATTGCGTCTGAATCCTGACATTGTCCCTTGCTTGCTGTGTGTTCCCAGGCAAGTGACCACATCTCTCTGAACCCCTAGTTCATTATCTATGAGCATATAGATATGTGGTAAAATGGGTTAGAATGCCCATTTTACAGCGCTAATAGGAGAAAAAATTAGGCACGTAACAAAGGCTAGTTCCTTCTTAACTCCCTCCCTGCCTCCCTCCCTCCCCTTTTGATTGTCACTCTTTCAGCCTGGCCCCCAGCCCCCTCCTGTGGCTGGGGTGCCACTTGGCCTTGTGAAGGATCTCTGGTCTCCTCTGCAGGCCCAGCCCAACCTGGTAGCTGCTGGTTCAAACCATGTGATGTGTATTTTTTCTCACTTTAGCAATTATTACACTCCTGCTGACGGTGGCATCTTCACACTCCAAACACTGATAAATATTTATGAGGAGAAAAGCTCAGAACCCCTAGGGGATGTCAGGGAGGAATGTGCTAGGCCCTTCTTTGCAGGCCAAGCTCAGATGCATCAATAGTCCCTTGGGCCCCGGAACGAGGGGTAGCTGTGTGGGAGGCTGTGGAGGCAACGCAGAGGCACCCCCCGAGCCCCCGCTTGGAGGACGGACGGCTGCTGCCACGCTGTTGGTCTCACCCTGCCTCGCCCTGGCTGCCTGCTGGGCCTCCTGCTCCTGAGGAGGGGTTGGGGCTGTGTGAACCCTCTGGGCTGCGTGATCCCTCTGGGCTGCACGTGGGCCTGCTCTATTGCCCTGCTCTATTGCCCTGCATCTGCTCCAAGTCTGCTTGTGACTGCTCCTCTCTCCCTCTTTTTGTTTTTTTACTCGTTTGTTTCTTCATCTCCAATTCCATCTTTTATTTTCAGAGCTCCCGGGCCATGTCCCTCTTCTGTCCTCTCCCTCCCCCAGCACCTTCTCTTATCCCCTGGGTCTCTGTCTCTGTCTTTCACTTCTCTTCTCTCCCTCCCAACATTACCGAGCATTTCTGGGGCTCGACAATGGGGGTCGGGGAGGGGCCTTGGGCTCTCAGACGCAGCTTTGGGGAGAGGGCAGGGGAGCTGCTGCAGCCTGCAGTGTGCTCCAGAAGGCAGAGCGAGCCCTTGGCGGGACTCGGCGACCAGGCCTCTGCCTGACTCCACACCCAGAGATCTGCTCTGTGGCCACAGGCACATCCCCTCCCTCTCCTGGGCCTCAGTTTCTCAGCTGCTGATTCCTTCACTGGTTCATTCATTCACCCACTCAACTAGTATTTATCAAGTCCTTGCCACTTGCCATTCATTAATGCATTTATTGAGCACCTAATAGGTGCAACCTCCTGGGCACTGGGGATACATCCGAGCAGAATCAGTTCTCAGGGAGCTGATGTGTTAGCAGAGCAGACAGGCATGACTGTAACCAGCGACTGTGTAGCAGGTTAGAAAGTGGTGAGTGCTGTGGGAAAAGGGAAAGTAGAGGGAGAGAAGGAGCGAGAGTGTGGGGCAGGACACAGGGTGAAGACCCCTCATTTAATGCTGGGCAAGCAGGTCTGTGGGGAGTGTCCCGGGGAGGGGCCTGCTAGAGCGAAGGCGCCGAGGCAGGAGCCACCTGGTGTGTGGGAGGAACAGCCAGGAGGCTCTGTGGCTGGAGGATAGAGGGAGGAGAGGTGGAGGCGAGGCCGGGAGGTGAAGGAGGTAGAGCAGATACACAGACCAAGGCTAGTCCTCTGCCTGAACGGAGCGGAGTTTGAGCAAGTGTGCAGCACAGTCTGACTGGCATCTTGAAAGACTCCCTCCATCCGCTGGTTGAAGAACAGACTGAGGGGCCCGTGGCCAGAGCCCAGGAGAGCTATAATGGCAATATGGGTGCCTTGGGTGGGGGCAGTGGTAGAAATGGTGAGACCCAGGCATGCTGGGCACTGTTCCAGCTCTGAAGGCTTAGAAGGTACCTGCAAAATCACTCCAGGCCCCTCGTCCGCAGCCCTGCTGAGGGATGGCCTGCGGGAGACTTCCCCTGGGTGCCATGTGCTAACCGTGGCCTTCCCTCTCTTTGTCTCCACAGGGTGTTCAAGAAGGCGAGCCCAAATGGAAAGGTGAGTCTACAACAGCTGCACCCCAGCTCCTGCCTGACCCCAAACTCCTGTCCTTTCTTGGGCACGTCTCCTGACCACTCAGGACCCCACACATCCCCATCTGAGGCTGTCAGGAGGCCTTGGCCACAGGGTCGGGGGCCCTCGGGAAACTCGCTCCCGGGATTGGGGTGGTACAGCTCCCCTGGACTCGGGGAGCCCCTGCTGTGGTGTGGGGGTACACAGCTATCACAGAGAGCTTCGGCGTGAATGCAGGAATTAGAGAAGTGCCAAGGGCCTCAGGAGCCCTGCCCCCACTGGTGTGAGAGGCCCCTGGAGCCTGTCTACTGAACCGGGCGTCCTCGAGTTGTCGGGGCAGCTCCCAGTGCCTGTCCTGCTCGATTTCTTCCCGCAGGCCCCAGGCTCCATCCTGCCTTCCTCTCAGCTCAGCACGTAGATGGTGCTGCCATCAGTCATGTCAAGCCCTGGCGAGCAGGTGGGGTTGGGGTAGGTTACACCACGATAAATAAGGCACAGCCCCTCCACTCGCAGTCAGACGGGGTAGGCAGACACAAAACTGATCATTCCCGTCTAAAGTGATAGGTGTGAGATAAAGGGCTGCCCAGGGGCTGCAGGACCCAGCCTGGTGTGTGTTTCCAGGCAAGGCATGGTAGAAAGGGCATTCTGGGCTTGCACGTAAGTCGTAGGGAGTGTGTGTAGGGTGGGATGGGGGGTCACAGCAGTTGCGTCTGAGTGCCCAGAGGGAGGCTGACGGAGCAGGAGCTTCGGCTGGGCGGCTGTGGGGCTGGGTCCTGGGGAGTCTGGTGGCGGGTGTAGGGACTTGGACCGCTGGCCTGGGCTGGCAGACGGCACCTCGTGAGCTCCCTCAGCAAACATCACTGGTCACCTTTCCTGCTGAGCCAGGATATTGTCCTAGATTCCTTCTCAGCTCTGGCCAATCGAGCAATCGATCACGGTTGGCATTTGGAATGAAACCCATTTGTCATCTTACCTCTGGGCACTGAGGCACCGTGAAAAGGTTTTCAGATGGGAATAGCATCGTTAGATTAGCATTTTAGGAGGGCCAGGCTGGCCAGGGTGGCCTGAGGGCTGTGATGGAGGGACTCATCTGGATCTGGGGACTGTGGGGGAGCAGGAGTCCAGGGTGATCCTACTGGGCTCTAACTCAGGGTCTCCCCTGAGGGATGGCTGCCGAGTGGGGCTCCAGTTCTGGATTCCTCTCTGCTCCGAACACCGGCCCTCAGGAGAGGGTTTCTGCTAGACTGTGCGGAAGGAACTCAGCGTTCAGCGCTTCATGCTGGTGTCCCTGCTCTCCGTTTCTCTGGCCGCTCAGAGGCGCGCCAGGGCTCCTGTTCAGCAGACCTCTTTGCTGCTGCGGCCGCCCCACCCTCTGTGGTGCTTGGCCAGATTTCTCCAGGGCTGTGTTCTCATCAGCAACATGGAAACAATAGCAACTTCTTCATAGGGGTTTAGAATGAACAGGTGCTTTCAAAATTGTACAAGGGTTTGTTACTCTTCGTATCAGGGCTGGGGCTCAGGTCCAAGGCCAGTGAGGGTTTCGGTGAGGATCAGGGATGGGTCTGGAGTTTCAGGGGCAGCTCCCAAGGTTTTCTCCAGGCCAAGCGCCAGTGGCTCTCAGGAGTGTGTTCTCCAGGCCTGCAGCTGCTAACCTCACCCTGTGCCTCTCGTCCCCAGCTCACCGTCTACCTGGGAAAGCGGGACTTTGTGGACCACATCGACCTTGTGGACCCCGTGGGTGAGTCCCTGGAGCCAAGGGAGGAAGGCAGTTGGGGAGGTGGGGCTGGCCAGGCCCCTTCCAGAGAAGGGTGTGTTGAAGCAGCCCAGGAACAGCTCTCAGGCCTCTGGTACCAAGAATGGGGTTCGAGAGGCTTCCTGCTTCAGTCAGCAAACGTTTACGGAGCAGTTGAGCAGTTTTCCCCCCTTAGCTGAGGGTTGAGTGAGAAGGATGGAGGTGAGAATCAGGGAAGGAACCCTGGTGATAATACGGAGGAGGATGAGGTTGGTGAGGACATCAGCTACCCTCCCCGCACCCCCAGTACGGCTTACAGCATACATTGGGGGTGGCTACTGTTATCATCCCTGCTTCACAGATGAGGTGACAAGGCCCAAAGAGGTTATTCGACTTGCTCCAGGTCACAGAGCTAGTAGGTCACAGAGCCTGGATTCAAACCCGGGCAGCCTGGCCCTACAGAACCTTTGTTCTGCCGCTTCCTGGTGGCACCGGCTAGGAGGTGGAGGCTGTTCTCATGGACATGAGGCTCCTCCCAGAGGCTGGAGCACCTCTCCCAGGCCTTGCTCTGGCTCAGGGTTTCTCAGCCTCAGCACCCCTGGTGTGGAAGGTTGGGTAGTACTTTGCTGTTGGGGCTCCCTTGTGCATTGCACGTATTTCGCAGTATCCCTGGTCTCTACCCACTAGACCCCATCCCAGTATGACAAAAAACGTTTTTGGATATTGCTAAATGTCCCCCCTGGAAGGCATATTCTTGGTTAGGAATCCAAGAGCCATCACTCTCGTTAGGAGAGCTTGATCTCATCTCCTCTTCCCACACCTGTTGGAGGGAGGGAGGCCCCCAGTGCTCCCTGTTGTACATATGGGGACAACGAGGCCTGGAGAGGTTAAGTGGTTTTTAAAGAGAGGAAACACGAGCGAACCAAAGTGAGGCCAGTGGAGGGGACAGGTTGGGGGGATGAGTGCTGGAAACTGCACGAGGCCAAGTCCAGGTGAGGTAACAGGTGTGTGTATGAGGGAAATTCACGGAGACCGTGGCTGCTGTCGTCACACCACTGGGGCTGACCTGGGGCCAGGAGGGCGGGAGCCAGCCGAGTGAGGGGTGGCAGAGCCAGTGTGGGAGCAGAGTGCAGCCGCTTCAGCTGTCCGAGAGGCAGACCTCTGCGACGCTGGGACCAGAAACCTGGGGAGTCCCAGGTCGGCAGGGGTGCGAGCAGGGCCCGGGGCAGCAGAGAGGCCAGCTCCCGTCCAGGCCCCCTCCTTCCTGCCCAGAGCAGGATGACCCCACTCTTCCTCCCCATCCCTGTCTGGGGACACTGTTTGGTGTCCCCTGAGCTCAGTGTCCCCTCTGCCATTTGCATCTCCTCCCTGAACTGGCTCCTTGGAGTCTGTGGGCAAGCCTCCCAGTGTTTGCCTGTGGCCTCCTTCGAGGTGCCATTTCCAACCCACTGGCCTATTAAGAACCACAGTGGAGGTGGCACTGAGGCTGGGGGAGGGGTGGCAGGCAGGCAGGGGGAGAAGCAGCTCCCCCAGCTCACCAGGCACCGAGAACTGTCCAGCAAGTGTTGGCAAGAGCACCTGCTACGTGGCAGGCCCTGTGCAGGCCCCAGAGGATTTCCTTGGTCTTCTCTTGATGACCCTTCTTGCCCTTTAAGACCTGGTACAACTCTCCTCCTCCAGGGAGCCTCCCCTGATGCCCCTGGCTGGAAGGAGTGTCCTCACTGGGACGTCTCCTCGCTGATTTTCCACTGAGCCCCTGGTGCCTGGCACAGAAGCAACGCCCTCCATTAGAGAAGGGAAGGTGCATGGAGGCTCTGGGAGGGGGTGGCACTGCCCCAACCACCTGTCCCTAGGACCTGCCCAGCATTGGGGTAGGACCCAGGGCCCTCTGGGCACGCACTTCCAGATGTGGCCTCTGACAGTCCCTGGGAGGTCAGCTGTG
This sequence comes from Anoura caudifer, assembly GCA_004027475.1. Lineage (NCBI taxonomy): Eukaryota > Metazoa > Chordata > Mammalia > Chiroptera > Phyllostomidae > Anoura > Anoura caudifer. Next base: position 650,566 of record PVKU01000003.1, read on the forward strand.
GGGGCAGCGTGGAGTGGGGGTGGGGTGGGTTCAGGTGTGGGCAGAGAGAGATTGTGCTTGTTCAGTGCATCTAGCTGGGTCAAGTTTGGCCAGAGATGACTGTGAACCAGAGTGTCTGGCACTCTGGGGTTCTGGGCAGAGAAGAGGACCTTTGTGTCTGGCTGACTCCACCCTCCCAAGGCCAGGCCTTGGGACATTCTCCGTGGTGTCATGCCTGCCGAGCCCGATCTACTGCTTTAATGCATGAAGTCGCTCAGTCCTCACCGGAGCCTGATGAGGTGGGCACAGCAGGGCCACTCACCTGGCTCTGCAAACCCCAAAGCCAAGAGCTCTGAAAGTCTAAAACCGTTCATAAGTTTGGTGCAGGATTAGAAGGCCGGTCATGCCTTATTGGCCTCTCAGTGAGAATACTCACGTTTCCCAGCAGAGGTAGTGTGGGTTTGAGCATGGGGCGCAGCCCGATCCTGCAGGGGGCGTTAGAGAGTACGTGGAGGATGGACCTGATGGGCTTCCTACAATTCAGAACTTCTAAATTCCAAATGATACTCGAAAGCAGGGGTTTGGACCCAAATTATTATCTGACAGATAAACAGAAGTAACCCGCCAAAAGCCACCAGCTGGGTCTGTAAGGCCAGCCGGGGGTGGCAGGGGTACGGTGCCATCCCCCTGGGTGCTGGCCTCCCCCTTTCTCTCATGGTGCTTTTGGACAGACAGGCAGACGGTTGGGTTTGGGTTTGAGTTTGGGTTTTGCTTGGTGTTCAGGGCTTAGGTTTGGGAGGGTCTCCTTAACTCTCTGTCCTCCCTCCAGACGGTGTGGTCCTGGTGGATCCTGAGTACCTCAAGGAGAGGAGAGGTGAGGCCCCCACCCCCAGCCTGTCCAGGGGCTTCCTCTTCCCCCTCTGACCTCCAGCCTAGAGTCTCCTGATCCCAGGCAGGGCAGCAGCCCATCATATCGCCTCTCCCTGCCCATCCCCACCGGTTCTTCCCTCCACAGCCCCAACGCACATGAGAGCAGGAGCCCCAGCCTCCTCCGGCCTAGGGCGGCCCTGTGCCATGCCACTGGGGAGAACCATTTTAATGCCCGAGCACTTTCACATCTATATATAATGACGGTCCCAAGGCTGGGCTGCACACAGGGGAGAAGTTAGAGTCTCATTTTACAGAAGAAACAGTTGATTGCTGGGGAGGTGCAGGGGCTGTCCAAGGTCAGTGGGAAGACGGGAGGCGGGGGTTAGATTGGGTGAGACCCCGGGCCTTCATCCATCTGTGCCCCTTCACACACGCCTGGCTCGAGTGGGGTGGGGGTGGGGAAGGACAGATCTGGTCCAGTGGACAGCCCCTACTTCCTCCAGGTGCCAGGCCACGGGTGGCTCTCCCAGTTCCCCGTGCCCCTGTCCCAAGGGCAGTGCAGCCCTCTCCACGGGAACTGTGGGACAGACCTGTGGCCTGCAGCTGGGTCAATCTCAGGGCTACAGCGGCGGTTGCGGGGGGCTTGCTTGGTGCCCTCCAAGGCCCCCCTTCAGTGCTCCCTGCTCCCACAGTCTATGTGACACTGACCTGCGCCTTCCGCTATGGCCGGGAGGACCTGGACGTCCTGGGCCTGACCTTTCGCAAGGACCTGTTTGTGGCCAACGTGCAGTCCTTCCCGCCGGCCCCCGAGGACAAGAAGCCCTTGACTCGGCTGCAGGAGCGCCTCATCAAGAAGCTGGGCGAGCATGCGTACCCGTTCACCTTTGAGGTCAGGGACTGCTGGCCCTGGGGCCCCGTTCCAGAAGCACCACCTGTAGGAACGCCCTCTGGGCAGGCACATGGGGGCAGCGGGGGCAGTGGCTCCACATCACCTAGTTTCCCGGTGTATGTTGGGACCCGGGGCACTGCCATATGGCCTGGTAAGTGTCTCTCATCTGGCCTCTGCCAGGGGTGTCACCCTTACCTCTGAGCCGCTCCCAGACCCTCCTGAGTCCAGGTCACTGGTGGGAGAAAGAGGGTACGGGGACTGCAGAGAAAGGGGCCCTTTCTAGCCCCTGGGTCACCACAGGGCTGCCTCCTCCCTCAGACTGGCTGCCCACTTGCCCAGCCTCAGCCCGGCTCACAGACGAGGGGTGGCAAGTAGTGGATTTCCCTGCTCCCCGCACTGGCCATTCCAGGACTCCCATATCCTGTGTTTTAACGTGTCCTGTGTCTGACTCTGATTGTGACGAAGTGAACTCTCCTTGCTGTTTGTAGGGTAGAGAAGGGGAGATGGTACAGTTCATCCTCTCCTTCACGAGTGCCTTGGTTTTCTGTGGCTGCGGAAACAAACTACCATGAACGTGGTGGCCATTAAAACCGCCAATTAAAGTATAGATTTATTACCTTGAAGTTCTGGAGGTCAGAAGTCAAAAACGGGCCTCAGAAAGCTAAAACCGGGGTGTCAGCAGGGCTCCATTCTCTCTGGAGGCTCAGGGGGTGGGGGAAGAATCTGTCTCCTTGTCTTTTCCCGCTTCTAAAGACCACTCACATTTGGCTCGGAGCCTATCCCTGCCCCCTCCCCCCACGTGAGTCTTTCTCACAGCCCATCTCTGACACCACACCAACTCTTCTGCTTCCTGCTTTCACTGTTAAGGAGCCTCGTGGTTACATCCAGGATAGTCTCTGCACCACGAGATCCTTAATCACACATGTGAAGTCTCTTTGCCATGGAAGGCAACACAATCATAGGTTTGGGGATTGGGATGTGGACGTCTTGGGGCCATTATTCTGCCTGCTACAGCAGACATCCCGGGAAGATCTTTATCACCTGTTGGTCTGGGAGGACTGGTCTAGGCTAAACCCTTGGACGGAGAGAAACACTGGGGTCATTGGCTTTACTGGAGGTGCCTTTGGCCTCCCTCTGGAGCCCCTAACCTGATGGGGGAGACATGTCTGTCCTTAGAGTGCCCTGGTCTGACGAACGAGTGCGAGGACGGAGACCTGGGGAGGAAAGTGGTGAACGTGGCAGGGGGCTCATTCTGGCTGTCCTCTCAACAGATCCCTCCAAATCTCCCATGCTCGGTGACACTGCAGCCAGGGCCTGAAGACACAGGGAAGGTGGGTCATCCCAAAGGGAGCATTTCTCTGAGCACAAGACACTTGTGTCCCCCAGTCCCTGGCTTCCTCTCCAGGAGGCGCTGGAGCCCTCCCTGTAGAAGCCTCCTTGTGTGAATGCGAATCTAATCTGTTTACCGAGAGGGTGGCAGATACAGTACCGTCCTTACCCCTCATTCAGCGGTGTGTCTCCTGAGTCACTCTCACTGACCTTGGTGTCGGCTGCAACAGGACCAGATGTTCTCTGGATGACCACCTGGCCTCACACCTCATGTGGAGGTGCATTCATTTCATAGGTGGGAAAACTGAGGCTCAGAGAGAAGTGACCCCACTAGTATCACAGGCCCCTGATCTCTGAGCCCAGATTTCCTCATCTGGGAAATGGAGATAGTAGGATGTGCCTCCTTGTGTGAGGCGAGTGAGACGCTGCTGCAGTGCCCACGGTGCCCGCTCTGCATGCACACGAGGCTCCCAAACAGGGTGCTGAGGGCCCTGTTATGTCTGGGCAGTTGCCCAGGTGAGGGTGACCACCAGGCGAGGCAGGAGTCCACAGAATAGAGCCCTGTTAGGGTGGCCCTGGATGCCCCGAGTTGGGGGAACTGGGGAGCAGCTCTGTGGGAAGGTCAGGTGGGGAGGCGACCACAGAGGGAGGCAGCACAGCCCTGGGGCCGAGCACACGGCTCCCAAGTCAGACCGAGGGAGCCTGGGGCTCTGTTCTGGCATCCTGTCTGTAAGAGGAAAGGGTGACTGGCGGTGCTCTTGAGACTCTGCCCACCCCAAGGCCCTGCGGTCAGCGACCCCCTCCCCACAGGCCTGTGGTGTGGACTATGAAGTCAAAGCCTTCTGTGCAGAGAACCTGGAGGAGAAGATCCACAAGCGGTGAGAAGGCCACAGCATCGGGCTCGGGTGTGGGCTGCCTGCTGGTAGAGAAAGGGGGACGGGACAGGCAGAGTCAGAAGGAGACATAAGTAACAAACACCTGGAAGTGCTTGAGGAGGGGCTGCACATTCCAGCCCTGGGAGGTCTGGCCAGGGCAAGCTGGAAGTCTGGTCAGTCATGGAGGGCTTCCTGGGGAGGTGGCTTAATGGCCCTGGCTCAGGCCTCTGCATTTTTTCCTTCATACCATTGTACCTGCTTCCTCTGTCTCGCCGCCTCTAGTCTCGTTGCCTCCAGACTGCATGATTCTTTACTTTGTTTTGCAAAAAATCCCCGAAATTCAGATTGTTTTAAACAATGACCTACTTCCCAGGCTATCCTAGACCCCATTTCCCAGTTCTCTTCCTGGGAGGCTATCAGTGGCGGGTAGTGGTGGTAGTGGGTGTCCGTGGAAGCTTCTAAGCAAGCAAGGGAAGTGGAGAAAGTGAACCCACTCAGGAGAGAAGGAGGGGGAGGTCAGCTCATGTCTTAAAGAGGGGAAGTGTTCTCTTGGAGAGGCACAGCCCTGGGCAGACAGAGAGCCCAAGGCAGCCTGAAACAGCTGGCCTTGACTTCTGAAGGTGGGCTGCCTCTGCCCCTAACTCAGATACGCCCTGCCTAGGATAGTTCCTGCCGGAGGCTGGCTAGCAATCTCTTAGGGAGTGGGCTGAGTGTGCCACCTGGTGGCTCCAGGATGTATTGCATCCATCTCCATCTCCAGCCTGGGCAGCTTGTGTGTCGGGGGGCAGGAAATGGGACCCTTCTCCCTTGCTTCTCCATTTCTTCTTAAGGTCTGAGGCCAGGGGAATGGAAGGGGTTTGTGATTTTTGGGGCTGGAGCCTGATCGGAGAAGGGAAGAGGAGCAACGTTGAGAACTGCCACCCACTTTTCACCACCAATGGGACATTTTAAGTCTTCACCAGAGTTACTACTAATAATAGCAACTATCATTTATCAAAGATTTATTAAGTGCTGGACAGTATTCAAAGTGATGGGCACGTATGAACTAATTTAATTCTCATAGCAACCCTAAGAAATTGGTCCTGCCACTGTTATTGTTTTACAGATGAGGAACTGAGGCACAGGTTAATTTACTCAAGTTTCTAAATTCGGAAGGGGAGAGCCAGGACTGTGCTCTGGCTAACCGGCCCCCGGGAGTGGAGGCGGCTTATCTGACGAATAGGGATGCCAGCATGCCCCGGGGACTGCCTCACCGAGTCCCAGTTCTGTCCTTGTCCCGTTCCTCCCTGAGCTCCTGTTGCCGTCTCTGAGCCCCATCTTGTCTCCGGGCCTCCACCCCTCCCCGAGTCTTTATCCTCTTCCCGACCTGCATCCCCAGGCTGAATCCACGCCCCAACATGGAACCTGTCACCTCTCCAGGGTGCCATTTCTTCATGGGGTCCATGTCCCCTCTGCATATTTTCATTTCATAGATATTTAGCAGCATTTGTTAGTGGGCAGACACTGTCACGGGCGCTGAGAAAACAGCAGTGAAAAAGTGGGACAAAAATTTCTGTCTGTAAGGAGCTTACACTATCAGATGCCAGGAGGGATGCCGGAAGTGAAGACATAGTCCCTTTCTTACCATCCTGCTGGCCACCAGGACACAGACCCAGAGGACATGCTGCCGGGGATGGTTCAGCTCTGGTGTTGTGGGGGTTCAGACCAGGAGAAGATCCAAGTGGGTGGATCCAGGAAGGTTCCCTGGAAGAGGAGGCATTTAGCTGGGCCTTGAAGAAGGAAGCAAATGGGGGCAGAAGCGGTGGGAAGAGGGCACTATAGGCAGGGACCTCGTGCAAATGAAGCTTCAGAGAAAGGACTAGATAGATCATCCGGGATGATAGTGAGGATGTGGGGGTGGCCGGGTACAGGATGAGGGAGGATGGAGTAGAGCCAGATGGTGACAAGGCTCCTATGCTAATCTCTGCAGTTTGGACTGGAGTCTGAGGCCGTGGGACACGATGGCTGTCTCTTGAGCAGGAAGATTGAGAATTGCAAGGAACATCACCAGAGGCAGGTGACTCTGGTCATCTTTGCTCTGCCCATCCCCACTAGGAATTCTGTGCGCCTGGTCATCAGGAAGGTTCAGTATGCCCCGGAGAGGCCTGGCCCCCAGCCCACAGCGGAGACCACCAGGCAGTTCCTGATGTCGGACAAGCCTTTGCATCTAGAGGCCTCCCTGGACAAGGAGGTAGGGGGCTCAGACCTGCGGGAGGGGGGAGGGCACCTCTACCAGGGCTGGAACTGCTCAGATCCCAGCTTTTTCTGGCCTCAGGACACCTCAGGTAGGAGCTTCTGCCCCCAGCTCTAGGAGCACAGGGCTCTGGGAACCTGAGATTTCCCTCAGGGGTTTCGGGGAAGCCTCTTGGGACCTTACATGGTGTCAGAAGGAAGCATGATCCTGAAGGATACGACTGACTGCAGAAATCAGTGCACCTCCCGACAGGTCCTGGGTCCTGGCGACCTCCCTGCACCCCCATCCACCCTCGAGCTGTGAGCATCCCTTACCCCTCTCCAGGGACCACTGAAAGCAAGTGCTTGGGGCAAGATTCAAGTTGAGGTCCCTCAGTGAGGATTCAGAGCTGGTTCCCTCAGTGAGTGGGCCAGTTCTTCCCCACCTCTCTCCAGCTTCTTCTAGATCCTCCCGTGTCTAAAATTCTAGGCAGCCAGAGCTGGCAGGGACTTGATATGTCACCCCCTAGTCAAGGTGCCCTATCATACACAGGGGAAAGTGGAGCTGGATTAGTGGGTAAACAGGAGAAAACGGAGGCTTAGGAAGCCTGCCCAAGGTCACACCGCTCTCCTTCTCATTGCTGTTATTATTGTTATCGTCATTTCTGTTGACCAAGCCAGGACTGGAGCACAGGGATATCACCTTCTAGCTCCATGACCTTTCAAGGTCCCACGGAAGAACTGCAATCTAACGTGCCTGGTGGCTTGGCATCAGCAGGAAGTGGCTGATGAACTAGAGGCCCATGTCAGAGTGGCCAAGGTCTGGGGAGCCCTGGGAAACATGTGTGAGGCCTCTCCTGCCTCCCCCTCCCACCCAGCCCTGCTCCCTCCTTCCGCCTCCCAGATCTATTACCACGGAGAACCCATCAGCGTCAACGTCCACGTCACCAACAACACCAACAAGACGGTGAAGAAGATCAAGATCTCGGGTACCCCAGGCAGAGGGCGGGCCAGAGCAAGTCCTTCCATGGGGCGGGGGTAGCTAAAGGCTCTGCCCTTGTTAACAGCCTTGTAAGTAACTCCTGGCCTGCAGGCAAGCCCAGGCCCTGCTCTAAGCCAAAGGGTGAGGCTTTTGAGGCTGCTTATTGGCCAGGTAATGTGTGTACTTCGTAAGCACCTCCTCTTAGGTTTCCTGGGCTCAGGGCAAAGCTGTCCTCTAAGGGAAGATTTCTTGGTCATGGAAAGGAGTGGGTGTGTCTGGGCAGCCATTTGGGTGGAGGGTGGGGACTGTTACCTGTGGAAGCCTCCAGTGGACTCTGGCCATGGCTTGAGGCTAAGCACCCTCTACTCAGGGGAGCCTGGGATGCCTGGGAGCTGCACCCCTGACTCACACCACCTCATTTCCCTCTGCCTCCCCAGTGCGCCAGTATGCAGACATCTGCCTTTTCAACACAGCGCAGTACAAGTGCCCCGTGGCCATGGAGGAGGCAGAGTAAGTGAGCATAAGCCCAGTCCTGGACGCGTGGGATTGGGTGGGGAGAGGAGGAACCTTGGGTCTGCTTACAGGCCCAGGAGCCTCTTCTCTACCTGGCAGAGGGCTGGGCCTCCTACTTTCTTGCCCCTCACAGTCGATGATCCTGACCTGCCTTTTAGAAAACATTCACTTGATTTAGCTACAAGAAAATGCATGCTATCATCAAGGAAAAGACCCACTAAAACTAGAATGACCAAATAAGAGCTAATGAATCTAAAGGGCCTGGGGGTCATAATGATACTGTATCAGAAACCTATACTGAAGGGACTACTTTGCTCTGAGCTTCCTGGTAGCCAAGGCAAAGAGGTTAAGACACTAGGTACACAGCTTTTCTTGTCTGATAAAACAGTAATCCAGCTCCTGGGGTAAGAGGGGTTGTGTGGGAGGGTAGAGAATAATTTTTTTTCTAGAAACATCTAGGTTTGAGGAGAGCTACTATGATTGATCGTGGAACTTTGTTCCAAGCTTGTTAGCAGCTGAGGAAATGAGAGACCTCAAGTGAAACATTTTTTTGTCACCAAAAGGAAGTAGATCCTCCTGTTAGACGACACATTTGTTTTTTTTTTTCTTTTTCTCCTGGCCCTGCATATAATTTTTTTGAGCAGTTAATTTCATTTAATTTTTCTTGTATATGTGTGTTTATTTACATGTAATAGCAATCAGTATTTTTGCAACTGAAAACACTAAAAAAAAACCCACTTTTACAATGTTGCTCTGTGCTGTTTGAGAGGTCCTGGCTGGGTGGGGTTGGCTTGGGCACAGGCATCTCTACACCCGCCTCCCTTCTGCTCAGCGACACGGTGGCCCCCAGCTCAACGTTCTGCAAGGTCTACACACTGACCCCCTTCCTGGCCAACAATCGAGAGAAACGGGGCCTCGCCCTGGATGGGAAGCTCAAGCATGAAGACACGAACCTGGCCTCCAGCACCCTGTGAGGACACCCCTTCCCTCGTCCCCGGCTCTGGAATGTCCACCCTGTCCCCATGGATCCACACCCGCCTTGGGCCCACCAGTGCCAGCACGAAGCATAGGTTCCCCTCTTCCCAAGCATTGTCCAGGGTCCCTCCTCAGAAGCTCAGATGGCCAGGGAAAGCTGTCCCTTTATTCTCACCACTATCCGGGAATGACTCAAAGGACATGATGGACCCCTAGACCCATGCCCTTGGTCAGTGCTGGGCTCCGCTGGTTTGCTTGAGGGAGAGCAACCTGGTGAGGCTTCCTGCAAGAGGCAGCAAATCCTAACCTAGTGTCTTTAATCAGATGGGGTTGGTCCCTGAGGCACAGTGAGGCTGGAAGGGAGGGAGTAGCTCCTCGAATAGCCTTAGCAAGAGACAGTGAATCGTGAGGGGGTTGGGGAGGCTGGAGAGATGAGGGCGATGTGGGGGTGCCCCTCAAAGGCAGGGCTTCCATTCTTTTCCTAGTTCCCACCCGCTCAGGGCACAGCTTCCCTTTCTCACACACTGCTGTCTGCTCGCTCCTGGTGGCTGAGTGGTCCAGGAGAGGGGCAGGTGGCCTCCGCGCCCCACCACACCCCTCCCCTGCCAGGTCCTGCCCACCCAGGGAGCTCCCGTGGACTGGCTTCCTCATGTCGCCTTGCAGGTTGAGGGAAGGAGCCAACAGAGAGATCCTGGGCATCATCGTTTCCTACAAAGTGAAAGTGAAGCTGGTGGTGTCTCGGGGCGGGTGAGTGCGCTGGTGCAGCCCCGACCCCTAAGTCCCGGGGCAGTGCTCCTGACCACCTACAGCCTGCTGCCCCTTCCACCTGTTTGCTGGACTTTTCAGCTGCATCCACCTTGAGGGTGAACCAAGCTCTAGGACTTCCTTTTCTGTCCCTTCTTCCTGCTTCTATTCCTCCTCCTCTACCCCCTTACTCTCTTGCTTCAGGGGCCTTCAGCCCCAGCCTTGCCCCTCCCATCTTCCCCTGCTCCCTCTCACCCCTCTTCCTTGTCCTTCCCTCTGGGCATGTGGTGGGGGGAGGCTTCCCAGAGTCTGTGCTGTGGGGTATCTGGGGGGCCCTGTGCCCTTCGTCGCACCCTGGGGTGGCCCACTCATGCCCATGATGATCTGTTGGGGGCTGAGGATCCCACAGCTGGATTGGGGGTGTTCTGACTCTCTCATTTTACAGATGGAGAAACAGAGGGCCAAACAGTTCCCCAAACCTTTCCTGCAGTGCCCTCCCCTAATCTCAGGTCACGGGCTGGGAGCTAGGGTCACGACTGTGGACCATACACGGTCCCTGCCCTGGAGCACAGTCTGGCTCAGGGAGGCTCAGAAAGAACTGCTTTCCCCCATACTGTTGTATTAAACCTAGAATTAGGATTTCTAATTTGTCACAGGGATTTTTTTCTAATTAACACACTTGTGCAAAAGGATGGGAAAGCTGATAGCCCTGAATGTTCAGTCCCCTTTATTATGAGAATCCTGCCTCAGGCAAGTCGGCAGCGTGTAACTCTGACCGCACATTATAGGACATCTCAGAGCTGCTGACCCCAGCTCCCACATCCTGTGACTCTCGCAGGACCCGGTCTCCTCGGGCTGCTTCCTGGAGAAATCTTTGGTGAATCCCAAACTGCTTCCTCCATTGGACAGGCCTCCCAGGAGAGGAAGCTCAGGGCTTCGTTCTCCTGTTTCCCTTGCAGATGTGGGTCCTGCGGCTCAGCAAGGCCTTGTAGAGGGTTTGGCTGAGCCGGGCCCAGATCTCAGTGCCCCCCAGGAAAGGCTAATGCCGTGTCTGTCCTGGATGACAGTTACGGCCATGCAGGGGGTGGGTGAGAGTGTGTCCCAGGGTCTTCTCAACCAGTGGGCAGCACAGCTGGTGAATGAACATGCTTTCTGTTTTCTTCCTCTCTGAACTCTCTCCTGATCACCTCTCCTGCCTCCTCTGACCCACTCAGCCTGTTGGGAGACCTTACGTGCAGGTAAAGTGCCTCCCTTCGACCTGATGGACCCACTTCCCAGGACCTCAGGGCACTGGGTTGGAGGGAATCTTATGGGTCACTTTGGATTGCCAGGCTCAGGCATGCGCTGGGACTGGAACCCTCGCCCGAGGGACCAGGGCGATACAGTTTTTCCTTCAAAAACTTCACCCTGGTCGAGCATTGCACCCAAGTGACAAGGACCTTTGCAGATCGCAAAGCCAGTGTTACTGATCTAGGAGTAGCCCCCAATTAGTCTGAATTATAGAATGTTTTGGAGAAATGTCAGCTTCATGGCTTCCAAACTTCTACACTATGAGAAGGGACTGCGGGCTGAGGGTTGCTAAGGAGAGGGCCCGTGGAGCTCTGCTTCTGTGGGCAAGACTCCCGTTCTGCCAGCGGGATCCACATACGTTCCAAAAAAGCACATGCCCCCCACACAGAGGTTTGGCCTCCTTCTGTCACAAGATGACGGCATTACTGATCCCCAGAAATCAGTCCATTTGGACTGAGGTGCAATTCAATTCAGTTCAGTTCAATTCAATGTATTTCAGTAAAGATTTCCCGAACCCAGCCTGTGCCCAGACTTGTACTGGCTGCTGAGGTTCCAGAGGAGGATCAGACACAACCCCTGCCCTTGATTGCTCATGGCCTGGTGCAAGGTTAAGGTCCAGATTCTTCCGTCTGTGTCCTGTATGGCTTTAGCTGCAAACTGTATCATCTACCAGCTTCTGTTCTGAGCGCTCACTCTTCCCAGTGGACCTGGAAAAGCAATCCCCTTTGGAAGCAAAAAGAACCAAATTGTTTCAACAGCCTTAGGGAACCTCCATGTTCTTACTGTTGGGAAGTCACGATTCTGCCAGGCACAAGCTTCACAATGCAACCAAGCCTTTACCTACGTCACCTTCTAGAAGTTCTAGTGGTTCTGGAACATAGGCATTGTTATCCCCATTTTCCAGATGAGCTCAGTAGGACTTGAGGATGTAAGGCACCCCCAAGTCAGTGGTGGGGCTGGCGGAGCAGACCCTCCTGGTTGCCTGTCCCCTCTGTTCCCTGTCCCTTCCTTTCTCCCAACGGGGCTTGCTGGGCAGCAAGCTCAGGAAGGCGGTATTGTGCCTGGCAGCACTCACAGTTAGCGGGGACTCCCAGGGGGACATGCCCTCAGGCTGAGAGGAGGGGCTTCAGGGCTGCTTTTGTCAGAGTGTAGATCAGAGGGTGGGTGGGTAACACCTCAGTTATGAGCTGCTATCGCTCAGTGGTTAAGGGAGTCAGAGGCCTGTCTGTCACTTCACATTAATAGCTGCATGCCCTTGGGGAAGATACTGTTTGTCCTTAGGCCTCAACTTCCCAATCTGTACATTGGGCATAATAACAGCTTGTGAAGATTAGAGTAATTCTAGGGTAGCCCCCAGCACAGAGTCAGTGTCATGTAAGTACCTGGTCTTATTATTTTTCTGGCTGTCAGAAGCACTGGCTGGTGTCAGCACCTCCATGGTCCTGCCCCGCCCCCCACCCCACCATCCCCATGCCCAGTGCAGACAGCCCCAAGGCCTGGGCCCCTCCAACTTCAATTTGATTAAACTGACCTCAGCAGTGTGAGGTGGCAGGAGGCTAGGGCCACCTGAGCACTTCCCAGGAGCCTCTTGGAGATGCTGGGAGATGGGCCGTGGTGAGGGTGGGGGAGTCCCAACCAGGAAGTTGGGAAGGGCGGTGTCAGGGAAGGCTGGGCTGGTTGCGGCAGTTTGAGGTTGGTAGGGTCCCTCGGCACCTCTGGAGCTACCTGTTACCAAGATGCACACACTGTTCTAGGCAATCCTCTTCCCACCCCTATCCCTCCTCCCAGCTCTTTGGAGTCCAGGGATCCTTCTCAGGAAACAGGTGGTTTCCATTCTTTTTGGAGCCAGGATAAGAGGTCCGCTAGTTCAACTCCAAGGAAGACTGAGGCTCAGAGGATGGCAGAACCAGGGCCTGGGGCCAGAGTTCCTACCTCAGCCCAGAGCTGCTTCTTCTGACCACAAAACCCTCCCCGGCCCTCAAACTGACAGGGCCTTGATCTCACAGCCAGAGACTGGGCTCAGGGCTCACCCGGTCTGGGTTTCTGTTTCAGTGATGTGGCCGTGGAACTGCCCTTCACCCTAATGCACCCCAAGCCCAAAGAGGAGCCCCCACATCGAGAAGGTGAGTGGGGTCTGCGGGTCACTGGACTGGGGGTTTCCAGACAGCCAACCCCCTTCTCCACCAGCTTCTGTGTTTTCCCATCACCCCACCTCCCTCTGGGTCAGCCTTCAGCCCGGGCTCACCCCTCTTCCCCAGATCCCCAGGATCTTTTGTGAGACCCACACTCCTATTTACCTCTGCCTCCCCAGGAGACATAGAGGTCTGGCTCTGTTCTCCATGGGGATGGGTGGAAGCCAGGGTGGAGGGGGCCCCCTGGCCATGCTTGGAACCCTGTCTTGCATCTGGATGTAGGGACAGGACGGCCCCTGGACATGCCATCCCCACAGTTCTCCCAAGTGATACCAGATTGCCCATACTTCATTGAATCTAAGACTATTCAGTCAAAAGAGACATTATAATATGTACCACAAAGAAAGAAAAATGTTCCCACAATTAAACTATGCAATGCCATTGACTGTAAAAATGCCCAAAGTCTAGAGATGTAAGAATGGTTGTTTTAGAGTTAGTAAAAGTCATGCATGCAAGAAATGAATCTAAGTCACGTTGGAAATATGCCAAAAGGAGCAGGGTCCAGAGGCTCTTCTATCTGCTGGGGCTGCAGTGGGCCTCTGGGCCCCTCCCTGCACCCTCCAGCCTGCCTTTAGGATGATGTGGGGATATTCCTGAGACGAGGAACCAGCCTTCCTTCCCTACTCCCTTCTTCCTTTGCCCTCCTCATCTTAGCTTGGTTGTTCTGGGACGCGAACCTATGCCCCTACACCCACTCACCACTAACCCGTGGGTGCCCACCCGCCCTGTGTTCAGTTCCAGAGAACGAGGCACCAGTAGATACCAATCTCATAGAACTTGACACAAAGTAAGCCAAACCCTGCCTGCAGATGTGTGGGGGGAGGGCCTCGGGGAGGTGGGTGGGGCAATGGTCATTTGCATATATGCTTATTAATCCCTGATGAGCAGCTGGGCTAACCCCGCCTGCTGAGAGCCACCGCCCTCTGCTCGCCTCTTCAGCAACCCGCTTGCCTGCATGTGACTTGAAGGACCCTCCGTGCCTGTTCCTCTTCCTCCTGACTTGGTGGGGTCTGTTCTTCCTCCCTCATCCTTGCACGTCCGTCAGTCCGTCCACAGCACCTGCTCAGCTCACACAGGGCTGGTTCGTGGCCCTGGGCTGGGACTCTCCTGCCTCTTCCGTGTCCAACCAGTGGAATGAAGCTGTGGGGTGGGGAAGGTTCTGGGGATCTTGTTGCTTCTGACTCCTGAGGACTGATGCGGATTTCCCTGCGGCCAAAGGCCATCGGCTCACCGGACAGTGGCCAGAGGGGGAGACCTGGGTCGACATCGCCAACCACCTCCAGGGCAAACCAGCTTTTTCGCTCCAGCTCCAAATCCACTCTTCCCTTCTCTGCCCGGAGATATTTGGGATCTGGGGTCTCAAGTCACCCCATGAGCACACCCCACACAGCTGGCTGAATTCTGGGAGATGGGGGACTTGAGTGGGCCTAAGCGGACATGTTTCATGGTAGAGGGGAGCTCATTGTTTTCGGAAGCAGTCCTTAGTCCTGAAACCCCACTCAGGCACCCCCTTTCCCCACCCCACCCTTCCTCCACCCCCCCTATTTAGACTGGCCACCAACCCCTTCCTCTCTAAGATCCCGCAGGGTAGAATGTGAGCTGAGGCTTTCCTGGAGCAAGGGTCTTCACGGTTTTCTCTTCCATAAAGCCAAGCTGCTCTTTCCCGTGCAGAAGCTGAAATGCTTCCTAAGAGTAGCTCTTTCGGTGGGTGGGTGGGGTTTCTTGGGCTCCTTCTTGGGGGATTCAGAATATGCTGTGAAACTACTGGTGGCCTGGCCCCTCAGAGCGGGAGTAAGTTGTTCCTCTGGCCTCAGCCCAGCTTCACCCCACCTTACCGCACCCCGAACTGCTCAAGAACTGGGTCACTTTTCAGCCCTTAGGCATGAAAGGCAAACTTAGGCCTTCCTCTGGCATTTCCACCACTGGCTGGAGGCCACATGTGACCAGTCCTGCTGTCACTGGTGGGTGTCCAGATGCGCCGGTCTGGCAGGCCTGCCTACCCACGGTCAGCCCTGGAGGCCCATATCTGAGTCCCATCAGCAGGCAAGCCCTCTGACTCTGAATAAGCCTCCTCGCCCTGCCCTGCAAATACCCCTCGTTTTCCTTGTTTTTCCCACCAGCGACGACGACATTGTGTTTGAGGACTTTGCCCGTCAGAGACTGAAAGGCATGAAGGACGACAAGGAGGAGGAGGAGGATGGTACTGGCTCTCCACGGCTCAACAACAGATAGACTGGGGCCAGCCCACCGCCGGGCAGCTCCAGGTCCTCTCTCCTGCACTAGGCTGCTCGTTTGTCTTCTTCCTGTCCTGGCGCCCTGTCCCCTTCGTTCTTCCAGTTTCTACCAGGGGCCCAGTGGTCTTCCAGGTTGTGGTGGTGAGCCTCTGGCCTCAGGACGGGCCCGCATCCCCATGCCCGCAGGGCCACCTGTGCCACCATAGCCCTCTCACTGCAGTCACCTTTTTGTCCCCCTCTTTTCCTGCTGACCCCCTGAGAGGCCACTGTGGCTCTGGCCTTGGAATTTGACCTGGGATGGGGAGCAGGGGGGAGGATAGGGCTCTGGGCTTGGAGGGGTGGGGATGCGTGCAGGGTCAAGACTGTGAGAGAATGTCCACGGTCCCAGGTGGTTAATACGGTCTGGCAGCTAAAAGATGACCATGTTGAAGGCCATCATCTTCTGGCTGGGCCGGCAGCCTGTGGATGGATTCTCAACACCTGTTTGCAGTTCTGACCCACTAAACACCTTTTCCCTTCTACACCCATCCCTGCCCCATGTCCCTCTGCGTCTGACAGTGACATTGGTATAAACCCCAGGAGTGGAGAAAAGCGACTGAACTTTCTTACCAGCAGTTACCTAGTCTAAGGCAAGCAGTGTGAACGAGACCAGGTGTATTTCAGTGTCGTCAGGGTGTGGTCCCCTAGCTACCTGGCATCTTACACATGTTGTCCTATGAATAAACATGCGCAGAGAGAGAAAGTAAGGAAGGGTCTTCAGAAAGTACCGCTCTGCCCCCACTTCCAGGCAGGATGAGCTGAAGCTCCAAAGGAGGGGCCCTGAAGGGCAGCTCTGGGAGATGGGCGCAGGGGCTGGGAGGGGAGAGTCTGCCCTGCTCCCTTTCTTTGTGGACTCGCAGCTGGTGAGCCCATGGAAGCAAGTCTGAAAGTCCAGAGGGGCTAGGGCCACCAGTGTCCTCCTCCCTCCCCTCATAGTTCTTCAGGGCCAGGCTACACTGGCTCTGCAGGCTGGGACACAGTGCCTGAGTCCGAAGCTGGCAGGGTCCTTTGGGATACCCTCACCTGAAAGGTAGGGGGCTACTGGGTAGCAAGGATCCCTTTGTTTCCTTGGGGAGTTGATGACCTCCTCAGTGGTTGGGGACCCCGTACCCATTGGCTGGTGTTTGTGGTTGACATCTGGGGTGTTTCCAGGGTAACAGGGCAGGCAGATGATGAGGTAGAAAGTGTTCAAAGGTCTCTGTTGTTGTCTGGTCTTGGCTGCTCCCTTACTCTGTGTCCTTAGGCAAGTTCCTTTCCCTTTCTGGGCCTCAGTTTGTCACCTAGGAAACCAAGAGATTTGTCCCGATGATCACAAAGGGCCCTCCCAGCTCTGTCCTCCAAGAACTTGTGAACATTAAAGTTTCTGGCTTAGTGGATGGAGCCAGAGCCGCTGACTCTGTTCTGTACCTCCAGAGGGGACTCACTGGTCAGACCCTGGAGGTGTCAGGGCCATGGAGGGTTCTACTTCCCCACTGCAGGCCTGAGCAAGACCCTTGCTGGGCCCCTGGGGGCGTTGCCTGACGTCAAGGTGCAGCCATAGCACGAGCTGCCTGGCCCTGGGGCCTGAGTGTGACGAAAGGACAGAGCTTGAATTTGCTGAGCTTTCAGCAGGGCTGGAGGGCTGCTGGTGACAGGGCCTCCAGTAACTCACAGCCGCTGTGGATGTAGACACCTGAGCGGCACCTTATACCCAAGCAAGTACACTGATTTATGGGGCAAGGGGCTCTCTCCTCAGTTCCTGCTTCCTTCTCTCTCTCGCCCATCCTTGCCTGCAAAGGGAGACAACAAAATTTTATGACACAAGTTGAATCTCAACACTTTTCAGTCCAGGCCCTCCTAGGGTGGACTGGGCAGCCATTTCCCAGGGTGAGATCACCAGCTCATGTTCCTGGCTCTGCATCAAGCCCTTCCCTTCCACCTCTCATGAAGCTTCAACCCTAGGGAACCCTACTCAGGTGAGAATCCAGTCACCTCGGACAGTCACACTCCCCCGGCCAGTCCTGGGGTCCTAGCTGCAGGTACCCCAGGCATCAAGCCCCTACCACAGCTTGCTGGGCAGTTTGCACTTCGTCGGGCAGCTGTGGAGCCAATGGAATGCTGGGACAATGCGCCACAAGCATGCGGTCGCCAGGGTCTTCCTTGGGAACCTTTGGTTGGATAAGACCCTTAAGGATTTGGGGTAATCACTCCGCTCCACACCTCCTCCTCCATCCCTAACCTGTGCACACAAAAGACTTGCCACTGGTTTCCTGAGCTTGCATCCCCTTAACAGTTCCCTCGTCCTTTTGGATTTATCTCCATGGTTACCCAAAATTTCTCCAGCTACAGGAAGCATCATAGCCCCATCTAGCCTTATACTCCTTGGGTGCAGGACTGCAGAAGGGCAATGGTCAAGTTCATTTGAATTTGGCTTAACTATCCTCAGCTGATATCTTAATTGTTCATTGCCGACCACTGGAGACACAGAAATGGGTCAGTCCCAGGCGCTGTCCTCAGGAAGCTGGTGGTCGGGGAAAGTCATGGGGGAAGAATGGGGCCATTTTATTCATGGCCCCAGGGCCGCTCCTTGTCCACATAGTGCCTTGCTGCGAATCAGGAACGGTGCCCCTTCCAGGTGGACTCAGCCTACGCTAGAATGGACAGCTCTGTGAACAGTGCCCAGGCTGGAGTTCAGCCCTGCTTGCCCCTGGGCTGGGCACCCTCCTGCAAGCCATGCGCTGCAGCTCAGGGGCCCTCGGACCCGTGTTTCCTCTGGCCCCTTCCTGTGAGAAAGGCCCAGATCCTCTTCCCAAGCTTCTGGTTGGCTCCAGACCCCTGCAGCCCCCAGACATGACTGGGTCCCTCTCTGCAGAGCCCCTCTCCATCTGGAGGCAGGTGAGGCCCCGGAGTGAAACTGGAGGTTGGGGGTGCCCAGTGGGCCCCAGGCCCCAGCCCACAGTGTCACTTTGTTCTGTGCACACAGTTGGGGCCCGTGCTGAGCACATAGTGCCACACTGGGACTCGCCAGTGGGTATGAGGGAGGCACATAGGTAGCAGTTTAGGGTGGAAGGAAGACTGTGGCCCTGAGTGAAAATCCCCAGGCAGAGGGTCAGCGGGCTTCTCCGCATTCCAACTATGAGAAGAGTGAGTCCCAGGGAACCTGAGGACTGGTTATCTGGTTGGATCCCACTGGCCTCCGCAGCCTCGGGGGGCACTGTTTCAGCTGGGGAGTCGCTGATAAGCTGGTTCCCACGGCGCTATGGAAAGCACGCTGGCCTGGAAGCCCACGGTGCCTCTGTGTCCTCATTGTCATCACCCAGCTGAGTGGCCTTGAGCAAGTCACTCAACCTCTTGGGCTCAGTTTCCCTGACTGTAAAATGGGACAGCAATCCCTTCCCCACTTGCCTCAAGGAACTGTAAGGCTCGGGTGGATAGAAGTCAGCAGACTTGAAAGTTAGCCCTGTAAACTGCAAATGGCTGCACAGGCCACAGCCCTGCCACTGCAGGGGAGTGGCCCAAGGTCATACAGGAAGTTTGCTATGGCCTTCTGGTCATCTCATTTAGGCAGGTGTCAACCAGAAGGAGATGTAGCCAGGTCAGCTTTGGTGACCCAGCTGAGGGGAAAACAGAGACACTATTCAGAAGTGCCGTGCCTCAGATAGCGGTCCCAGCAATCAGGACAGAGAGACAAGACATGGGTGTTGTCAGTGACTGGGGCTCTGGGCCCAGGTTGGTGAGAACCCCCGGCCCCGAATCGGTACCTCATCAAAGAACCCAAGGGTGACGTGGAATAGAAATTGCCTGCTCCTTCCCTTCAAGGTACAAGGTCCCTTCCAAGGTCAGCCAGAGCTGCCAGTACTTCATGATGATACTTGGGACATATTTGGGATACGCGGGGAAAACCCAGGCCTCTTACATGCAGTGCTGAGCCACAGCTGACCTGTCTGCCAGCGGTTCCAGCAGCCCCAAAAGGCAGCTTTTCTCCTGCCAGTGACGGGGGATGGGACGTTCTCGACCCATCATGGAGGAAGACATTAGGCCCCAATCTTGAACTTTCAGGGTCTCATGGTCATAGGCCTATGCCTGTTCTGATGTTTTTCTGTTTCAAGTCAATAAGGACCAAAACAGACTCCCCCGCCCTCGTGCATAAGGCTGCACCTTGGCCCGGGCTGCTCCACCACTTTGTTCTCCCTCCAGGACCGAAACTGCTAACCCTCTGGGGCAGGCTCTCCACCTCTGAGGCTCCCCTGCAGGGTCACTGCACAGCGGCTTCAGAGATCGGCCTGGGGAAGGGGAGCATCCTTCCCGAGTCACTCTCTCCTAACCCCTCACCCCGAGACGGAAGTCAAAGCACAGGTCCTGCAGACCCACAATCTGTAGACACTCTGACACAGTGGTTTTCAAACCAGGTGCTGCGGAACCCCTGGTGTTCCACAGCACTTTGTCGGGGCTGCTAAAGTGGGAAGGGAGCGATGGAAGCGCGGGCTAGGTCTCCAGCCCTGCCCCCGTTCCCGCTTCCACCAGAGCAGCTCTGCTTTTATCTGTCTTGCCTATGGAAGTTTCACCTTCAGAGTTTCTTCTGGAGAAAAAATTTCTTCAAACCACGATTCTGAGGTTTGACGTTAGACCAGCAGGCACAAGTGCTGCCCTTGCTCTTCATGGCAGGATGGCTGTGGTGTTCCAACACCGGGTACCTTTGTACCAGAACTCGGGTCACAAGCCCAGGCCCCGTCATTTGCTTATTCACACACGTGCACACACACATACACATACACTTTGTCATTTGGTGATTTTGTAGCCCTCCCCCCCTCACCGAAGCTTGGGCCTAGGTTTCATTTGGGCAGGGGCCTGGTGCTTGGTGACAGGGGTCATGACCCTGACATTGGCCCATGCAGCATGGGGGTCA
Source organism: Anoura caudifer (assembly GCA_004027475.1). NCBI lineage: Eukaryota > Metazoa > Chordata > Mammalia > Chiroptera > Phyllostomidae > Anoura > Anoura caudifer. Next base: position 670,573 of record PVKU01000003.1, read on the forward strand.
GTGGGGCTCGGAAACAGGCCCAGGCCTCACCTAGGACTTGTGTCTGTACCCCAGTAGGACACCCAGCTCTCCTGGCCCAGGCAGGTGGGACGACCGAAGGAGCGGTGTGACGGGAGGAAACACTAAAGCCAGCTTCCTCTTTGCATGTGGACAGGTAGATGGCAGTCCAGGCTTCTTAGAGGAAATGCTGAGGCAGGACTTTACAGTCGAAGTCCCTCCTGTGAGAGTGGGGCCTGCCCACAGACATTCCAGGCAGCAAGTTTCCCTTGGGCGATTCTGCTAGGATTCCACTCCCAGCTTTGTGGGCAGTCTGGTGTGTGGGCTGCAGGAGGGTGCCTGAGGGAGGCTGGTCCCCCACCTGCAGTCTCCCGAACTCTCTCCCTGCCAGCCTGCCCCTTTGCCTGGGTCCCTCATCAGGGTTGAGGGTGGGCACCTTGGTGAGATCTGGACCAGCCCTTGACACAGAACCCTGCCCCTCCCCCTCCCAGGGCATTCTAGGTGAAAATGTGAGGCTCAGGGCACCGCAAGCCATGTGGCATGGAACAAAGTGTGCCACCCGGCACTCCGAGTTCAGTCCGAGTGTGCCCTGGGAACCCACTGACCTCAGTGTCTCCGTGTGTGCTGTGGGGCTAGTGCCAGGCTCTGCCCACCTCGTGGGAATTACGACTGTCACAGGAGGCATGGGTATGAGAGATGCATTCACAGGAGAGGTGGGAGCCTCACAAGCTCGGGGGGCGATCATGGCCTGCGCTGCAGATCAGCAGAGCACTCAGGGGAACAAGTGCAGGGTGCATGGTCCTCCTGGAATGTCTCTGCCCTGTGGGGCCAGCCACAGACACTGAGGGCAGGGGTGGGGGGCACCTCTTCCCACTCAGTGGGAGCCAGCGCTCAGCCTGGTGCGGGTCCTGGGTGTGGGGACTGACGGGTGGCTGGGACAGCTCTCCGGGTCTGTGACCCTTCTGTGAAGTGATTATTTTGTGACAGCCTCATTCCTGGGCCATCTACCAGGTTTATTTGTCATACCTGTGGCATTCCTTATTATCTCAGATAAGTTATTGCAGTTTATTCAACTCTAACAGGACAGCGAACAAAAGAACTACAAATAGGTGTCCATTAAAGGTCTTTTGTGACAGGTCCTGGCTGTGCTTTTATTTCCGTCCCCTAAACTCCTGGTGGGATGTGGACCAGCAAGTGCTGGCCCTGATGCCCTGGACTGGTGGAAAGGGCCCGTGGCCGGGTCAGGTGTTTCCTTCCCCTGTCTGTGGTCCCAAGTCCAACCTGGTTGCTGCACCCCATTCCAGAGACTGCCAGGAAGCTTTCTCCTCCCCCTCCTGCCATTTACCAGCCTTATGGCCTTGGGGAAGTTGCCAAAACTCTGGTCCCTATCAGATACCACTGGGTCCCATGATCCCTGGTTTGCTCCTGGGGTGAAGCCACCCCATCTTCTCCTGGCACCACTGACCACTTCCACTGAAGTCCTGCCCACTTCCAGCCCTGAATCGTGTTCAGGTCTCCTTTCCTGCTCTGCTGGGTCTTCCCGAAGTCACTCCTGTTTTCCACAACTTACCCCCTGCCTGTTCTGAAAGAATACCTGGGAGGAATGAGGATACAGGTGCAAAAGATTCAAAGTTCTAAATGATAACATACAGTATTAACACGAAAGGAAGGTGCTGATGCATATAAGACAACTTTCATAGAAAATGGATTATATAGGAAAGACAAACTTCTACATTCCTGTAAAATGATGTGCAACTTAGATCAAAGCATTGCCCTCCTGGTTGGCCAGAAGGTGGTCTGTGTCCTGATGCCCCTCCCGGCCAGAGAAGGGCAGTGGGAAGATACCGATGGTTGAACCGGTTTTCATTCTGAGCTAGTTTTCGTTCTGCCCCACATGGACTAGATCAGTCTGAGTCCAGATAACCAGCACCTATGCCTGTATTTCAGTAGCAGGAATTTAATTGAAAAAAAAAATTGGTTACAAAAATGTTGCAAGAGTTGAAAGGGTAAATGGGATATGAGGTAACCCAGAGATCAGGCACAATGGGAACCCACAACCACCTGTGTGGAGGAAGCACAGGGAGAGGAGGTGGGCTTTATGGACCAAGGAGCCAGGGCCACCCAGCAGGGACATTGAGGGAGAGGGTATCTGAGGAGTCTGGACCACAGAAGAGACACAGCTACTGCCGGGGATGCTGCCCGAAGTTGAGAGAGCAGGAGAAACATGCTGGTTCCTCCTCTCCTCCTGCCCTCCAATTTCATGTGTGTGCCTCCTACAGGCAGAAGCTAGTTTTTAAGGAATCTTTGGAAACGTAGTTTGCAATGGTCAGTGCCCTGCTGTGCAGAGCTGGAGAAGGCCAGGGGATTAGATGGGAGACCAACAGGCAAATCAGCAGCTCCTCCTTCATCTTCTCACCCAGAAATAGAAATAACCGCACTGGTCTGGATATCACAATGTAGAAGGAGGGCCCTGACATCTGACCAGGACTCTGGTCCTGGGACAGGGACTTGCTGTTGCCTCTTAGCTTGGAGCTTGGCTCCTGCCGTTGCTGTCTCGTGGTGCCCTGGGACTTCATTTTTCTGGCTTTTGGAGACTCCGGCAAATCAAAATAAACTGGGGAGGCGTTTCAAATTCTTGCCAAGACAGAGTAAGTCCACTGTAGCATATTTCTCCTACTGATTACATAAAAAAACTCTGGACAAAAATACAAAACAACTACCTAATGACTCTGAAAATTAAACAAAAGCAGGAAGATGGTGCAGAGGATTCAAAATTTGGAGAAGTAATCTGGGGTCAATTTCCCTTTCTTTCCTCTTTTCTCCTGTGGATTTGTGCTGAAGTTAGAACCACCAACAACAGAAGATAAGACAGAACTTAGGGTCTAAACCTAAATGAGTTGATTGCCTCTAAACATAACAACAAAATCAACATTCTACAAAGGATTATAACAGGACCAAGTCTACACAATATAACATTCACAATGCCTAGGATACAATCTGAAATTATTCAACAAACAAAGGACCAATTCTCAAGGGAAAATACAATCAACATATACCAACTCTAAGATAACTTAGATGCTGGAATTATTAGAAAAGATTTTGAAGTAGCCATTAGAACTTGAAAGTGATGGAAAGATAGTGGTTCTCAACAGAGATTAGAAACTAGGAAATGAGCCAAATGGATTTTTTAGGACTGAAAAATAAAGTATCTGAAATTAAAAATTCACTGGATGAGCTCAAGAGCAGAATGAAGGTGGCAGAGGAAGAGTCAATGAACTTAAAGATAGATCAGTATAAATTATTCAATCTGAAAAACAGAGAAAAAAAGATTGAAAAAATTAAGATACTGCTGCAGAAAAAAAAATTGCATGAAAGGCATAAATTTACAAATTCAAGAAGCTGAGCGAATCCCAGACTCAAAGAAAACCATATAATACACGTAACCAAACTGCTGAAAACCAAACATAAATGTTTGTGGGGGGACTCCACCCACAGGGCCCCCCCGGCTGCCACAGATGAGAATAATTCTACCAACACATGATCTGTTTGGGGAGGAAAGGTAGCAGATCTCTCAAAGGAGAAGAGCCAAGAGTTTTTTCCTCAATGGGCTTTTATTAGGTTCCTTTTGCACAGGAATACAGGTAAAGCTCATTACTCACTGTTAGGCAGTAAGGATCAAACAACAGATAACATTCAAAGAACTACTAGGGCTTATTCTGAGACAGGGTCTGTTAGCTAAAGGGCTACAAAACTTTGGGAAAGAAACTTATTTCCTGCTCAGACCCTTATCATTTAATTGAGAGCATTCTTAGCAAAGCAGGTTTCACAGGATTTTATATATTTTTTCTTAGGCCTGATTACCCTGGGAACCCGCCCTTCCCAGCACAGAGCTGCACCACCCTCTGTCATTGTTTCAAGCTTAAGTCAGGCAGCCAAGAGATTAGGAGACTTCTCACCCACAGAATGAGGACTCAGGCTATGTCAAAGCTGAAGGGTGAGGGTCCATCACTCCCTTTTGCTGTAGCCTCCCAAGTCCTTCCCTGGGGGCTCCCCGTGATTGTGCCTGTCTTAGGTCATCCCTCCCTTGAGGAATCTTACCCATCATTGGTTAACTGATCAAGCAGTGGTGGCCAGGCAGGGTGAAGTAAAAGGAGCAGAGGCAGCACCCCTGCCAGGGAGATAAGCTTTGTCTCCTTAGTGGCTTATGGTCCAAAGGTCGCTCACTGAACCTTAGCCATGGGGGGTTACAGCTTCTGAAACCAGACAGGGTGGTTCCCAACAAATGTTGATATATTGAAAGCAGCAAGAGAAAATGACACGTTCTTTTTTTAATATATATGATAGATTTTTAAAAAAAGATTTTATTTATTTATTTTTAGAGAGAGAGGAAGAGAGGGAGAAAGTGGAGTGAAACATCAATGTGTGGTTGCCTCTAGCACACCCCCTACTGGGGACCTGGCCTGCAACCCAGGCATGGGCCCTGACTGGGAATCGAACCACTGATGCTCTGGTTCGCAGGCCCACACTCAATCCACTGAGCTACATCAGCCAGGACAAAATGACACATTTTTGTATGTTCTTCCATACAAAGAATGATGATTTGATATGGTTTTCTCAAGAGAAAACATGGAGGCAAGAAGAGAATGGAACAACATCTTTAAAGTGCTAAAAGAAAAAGAATTGTCAAACCCGAATTCCGTAACCAAGGAAAATATCCTTCAAGAATGATTTAAAATAAAGAGATTCTCAGGTAAGAGAATGTAAGAGAATTTGTCACCAGCAGACCTGCAATAAAAATAAACAGATAAATACTTCCGGCCAAGATGGAGATGTAGGTGGACACACTGTGCCTCCTCTCACAACCAAAATTAAGGACAACAAAGATTTAGAAATAAGAAAACAACCAGAACTCATAGAAAATTGAACTGTTCGGAAGTCCAACAACCATTCATCCAGACCGGTAAGAGGGGCGGAGTCGCAACAGGAAAAAGTGGAGGTGTGGACTGGGCACGCAGGCAGCAGTGGCTGGCAGACCCCAGGGGCATAGGCAGTGGCTAGCAGACCCCGGGCATGGGGTGGCAACTGTGCAGACCCAGTGAGGCCGTGAAAGGCAGCTGGCTGACCAGGTGGTCCCATATTGGCGCGCAGATAATCCAGGTGAAGGGGAAGCAGAAGAAGGGACTGGAATCCGAGAGTGAGCAGAGCAAGTGACATTGTTTCCTCCCGGACCCCGCCCCCACATACAGCATCACTACCCAGCGACTGGGCTGCCCCGCCCTGGGGAACACCTAAGGCTCCACCCCTCACTAGTAACAGCCGAGACTAGGCCAAAAAAAAAAAAAAAAAAAAAAAAAAAAAAAAAAAAAAAAAAAAAAAAAAAAAAAAAAAAAAAAAACAAAAAAAAACCTGAAACAAAAATGGCTCAAACCAGATAACAAATCAAAGCCCCAGCGCCAATTTATCTAAACAACAAAGAGATAGCCAACCTATCAGATACACAGTTCAAAGCCCTGGTGATCAGGATGCTCACAGAATTGGTTGATTTTGCTCACAAATTAGGTGAATAAATGAATGCTACAATAAGTAAAATGAAGAAAAACACACAGGGAACCAATAGAGATGGGAGGAAAACTGGGACTCAAATCAATGGAGTGGACCAGAAGGAAGAAAGAAACAATCAAACAGAAAAGAATGAAGAAACAAGAATTCAAAAAAAATGAGGAGAGGCTTAGGAACCTCCAGGACATCTTTAAAAGTCCCAACATCTGAACTATAGGGGTACTGGAAGGGGAAGAAGAAGAGCAACAAGTGGAAAAGTTATTTGAACAAATAATAAAGGAGAACTTCCCCAATCTGGCAAAAGAAATACACTTCCAGGAAGTCCAGGAAGCTCAGAGAGTCCCGAAGAAGTTGGACCCAAGGAGGAACACACCAAGGCACATCATAATTACATTAGCCAGGATTAAAATGAAGGAGAGAATTCTAGAAGCAGCAAGGGATAAAGGCAGAGTCACCTACAAAGGAGTTCCAATCAGACTGTCAGCTGATTTCTCAAAAGAGACCTTACAGGCAAGAAGGGGCTGGAAAGAGGTATTCCAAGTCATGAAAGTCAAGGACCTACATCCAAGATTGCTCTATCCAGCAAAGCTGTCATTTAGAATGGAAGGGCAGATAAAGTGCTTGTCAGATAAGGTCAAGTTAAAGGAGTTCATCATCACCAAGCCCTTATTATATGAAATGTTAAAGGGACTTACCTAAGAAAAAGAAGATAAAAAATAAGAACAGTAAAAAGACAGCAAACTCACAGGTATTAACAACCACACCTAAAACAAAAGCCAACTAAGCAAACCACTACAACAGGAGCAGAAACACAGAAATGGAGATCACATGGAGGGTTAGCAATAGGGGAGTGGGAGGAGGAGAGAGGGGGACAAGGTACAGAGAATAAGTAGCATAGATGGTGGGTAGAAAATAGACAGGGGGAGGGCAGGAATAGTGTGGGAAATGTAGAAGCTAAAGAACTTATGACACATGGACATGAACTAAAGGGGGCAATGTGGGTGGGAGGGGGTGTGCAGGGTGGAGGGGAATGAAGGGGGGAAAATGGGACAACTGTAATAGCATAATCACTAAAATATATTTAAAAAATAAACAGACAAATAAATAAAAGAAATTCTTTAGGCTGAAAGGAAATGATGCCAGAGATGAATCTATATCTCCAGGAATTAAGAGAAACAGGCTCCATTGGTCATCCTGAGTTCTTTAAATATGTGTGACTGTTGAAAGAAAAAAATATACATTGTCTGATAGGGATGTCAGTGTATACAAAGGGAACACATATGACAATTATAATGTAAAGGTTAGTGGGGGAAAATAAAGAGACCTATTTGTGAGACTTCTGTATTATATATACTTAAAATAATCATATATTAATTCTAAGTATACTATGAAAAGTTGTGTGTGTGTATGTGTGTGTATACACTGGTGATTTCTAGAGCAACAACTAAAATAGAGCCAAAAATATAAATTAAAATGGCATTCTAAAAAAATATTCAAGTATTCCAAAAGAAGGCAGGAAAGTTGGAACAACAGAATAAAAATCAGGAAGGATGAACAAAAAATAAAAGTGATAGACCTAAATCCAACCATATCAATAACTGTATTAAACATAAATGGCCTAAACATAATTAAAAGGCAGAGATTATCAGACTGGATTTAAAAAAAACAAACAAAATTGAGTTATATTCTGTCTATAAGAAACCCACTTTGAATGTTAAAGACAAAGCCCTGGCTGGTGTGGCTCAGTGGATGGAGTACCGGCCTGCACACTGAAAAGTCACTGGTTCAATTCCCAGTCAGGGCACATGTCTGGGTTTCAGGCCAGGTCCCCAGCTGGGGGAGTGTGAGAGGCAACCTATCAATGTATCTCTCATACATTGATGTTTCTCTCCCACACTCCTTCCCTTCCCCTCTCTCTAAAAGCAAATAAATAAAATCTTAAAAAATATAAAGACACAGATAAGTTGAAAGAAAAATATGGAAAAGGTAATCATACAAACAATACTAAAAAGGAAAGCTGGCCCTGGTTGGTGTGGCTCAGTGGATTGAGGGCTGCCAAGTGATTTTCTTCAAAGGTACAAAGGCAATTCACTTGTTGTCTTTTCAATAAATACTGCTGGTGAGAATGTGGAGAAACTGGAATGCTCATAATGGGAATGCAAAATGGTAAAACACTTTCTTAAAAATTCATTTTTCAATTACAGTTGACATACAGTATTATATTAGTTCCAAGTGTACAACAGAGTGATTAGATAGTTATATAACTTACAAAGTGATCACCCTGATAAGACTAGCAGATACTTTGGAAAAGTTTGGCAGTTTCTCATAAATTTGTATTATAGAACTGTACACCTGAAGCCTATATAATTTTATTAACCAATGTCACCCCAATAAATTCAATACAAATTAAAAATTAAAAAATAATCATGCCATAAGACTTAGTAGTTCTACTCCCAAAGGAAATGAAAAATTGCATTCCTACCAAAGCCTGTACACGAACATTAATAATGCCTACATTCATAACTGTCAATAACTAGCAACAACCCAAATGTTCTTCGACAAGTGTGAATGGATGAACTATCATGCACCACACAATGGAACACTGATCAGCAATCAAAATGAACCAACTCGGGAGAGCGACAGCAGGGATGAATCTTAAATGCATTACACCAAGTGAAAGCAGCCCAACTTAAAAGGACAAATAATTCATGTCTACTTACATGACATTCTGGAAAAGGCAAAACCATGGGGACAGTAAACAGACCCCTCGTTGCCATTGGCTGTGGTTGAAGGAGGGAGGCTACTAAGTGACGGCAGGAGGGATTTGGTGGGGGAATGGAACTGTTCCGTATCTTGATTGCCCAAATCAAGATATGGATATGCCCAAAAGAGTGGATTTTACTCTATGCAAATATGTATCTCAATGAAGAAGCAAAAAGGTGGGACAAAAAGAAACTAAAGAATTTATAGCTCACTGTAAGGCCACAAACGATGTTTACTGGGCAGGTACCATTTGCTGGGGCTTACGCTGTGCCTTGAAGACACAGAGATAACACACACACCCCTTTCCTTCCAGGAGCCCTCAGATTCGTAGGAGGATAAGGCAGGATAATGAAGGGTTAGAGCTGCTGTTGGGTGGTATTGGAGACGGGCCCACATGCACGCACTGCGAGCCTGTCCTGAGAGCACTGAGGAGGGGCCATCGAGGTCAGCTGGGGCACATGAGATGGGGGAGAAGGCAGGCTTCCTAGAGGAGGAATTGCTTGAACTGAGTTTTGAAGGATGAGTTAGACAGGTAAGGAGAGGCTATGGACATTCCAGGTAGAAGGAAAAGCACCTGGGGCCCTCAGGGAGTTGTTAGGACTTTGATGTAGCTAGGATGAAGGGAACCAGCAGAGCCGACAGGAGATGGGACCAGACCATGGCCATGGGGAGGAAGGTTACAGATAATCAGTCCAAAGAGCCAGGCTTTAAGAGGGCAGTAAAAGGGATCAGATTCATGCATTTTTAGGGTCACTCTGCTGCATTGTGGAGGATGGACCAGAGCGAGAGACTAGAGGCAGGGGGACCAGACAGGAACTGGGGCAGGGAGCCAGCTGAGAGATATAGAGCTGGGAACCAGGTGGGGAAGCAGAAGAACCGATTGGAGAGATATTTAGGGATAGCATAGCCAGAGCCTGCCTCCCATTCGGCATTTGAACTTTCAGTCTCAAGGAAGAAACTGCACTTGCTGTTTCTTCTGCCTGGATTGATCTTTCCTGAACTCTTTACAAAGCGTGTTCCTTCCCATTCTTTAGAGCAAACCGCCTCCTCAGGGGGTTCTGCCTGACTACCCCATTGAAAGGACACCCTTCCCCGCTGTTGTCCCATCTCTCTGTTTATTTCCCCCTGAGAAGTGTATTGCTTATTTACTTGTTTACAGTCTGAGCACATGGCTCTGGGTTCTAAGCCTAAACCGGCCCTTTATTAGCATGCCATGACACATTATTCATCTTTATGTACCTTCTCCATTTGCAAAGTAGAAACAGTAATAATACCTACTTCACGGAATTGTCATCAGGGTAAATAAAATGAGTTAATATGTTTTAAATGTTTAGAACAATCCTTGGCACATAATAAGCATATATGTGCTATTTATTACTATTATCATTTTATAAGGGCTTATACCTTGTCATTTTCTTCAATATCGTATCCTCAATTTCTTCCTAGTACAGTTCTTGGCACATAGTAAGCTCTTAAAATACTTGAATGGGTTGTGACTAAATGAAAGAGGAACTTTCTCATCTTCACCAGCAGGTGGCGCAAGTATGCAAAGGAAAGTTAAAACTGGTTTGACTTCCACACAACTCTGCCAACAGATGTCGCTTCAGTTCCCGGAGGCCAGGAAGCTAGGCCGAGCCACCGGAGCAAGTTGATCAGATAGGACCCTGCACAAGTACTGCAGATGGAGGGCCCGAAAACTATAACTGTATGTCAAAGTCAAAGTCAAAGTCAAAAAGCCAATTTATGTTTTGCATGATTACATATTCTAAAGCTGTATTTTCTTTCTGTTTTCTCACTTGATGGAGCAGCTGCAACAAGGAGCTGACCCTGCAGGCATTCATGTAAGGGAAACCTCGGTTCAGTGAGGTGGGGGATTGTGGGCGTCAAAGGGAGTTGACATCTGACACACAACAGTAGGAAGCCACAAACACTGCATGATGCTTCTCCCCCTGTGCTGTGGATTTCTGTGGGGCGGGGACAGTGCTCACAAATCTTCTCTGTGCACCAGGACTGGGGACCCGAAAGGGAACTGGGCCTCTGGGGGGAGCTTCTGGTCTGGTGCTGACAATGGGCCAGAAAACCAATCCGTACAAATAAAGGTCTGGGGGGTGGGGTGTACAGTGACAGGAGCAAGGGGCAAGGTAAGGACAGCAGATGGCCCTGAGCTGTCTGTCCTGTTGCTCTCACTACCGGGAAGGCATTCCTGGCAGAGTGTGCTGTGTGAGCAAAAGCGTGGGGCTTGGAATACCTGGGCTCAGTTACCGAAATCTGAGTAATTTGGTGTGGCTGGAGAACAGTGTTCAAGATGCTGCCTACTGTGGATGGAGGACAGGGTTAAGGTCAGGGAGGGTATTAGTTGTCCAGTGCTGGCAGACTAGCTAGTCTAGCAGTCTAGCACTCCCCCGCTGCACCCCCCACCCCTCCAGTTCATGTCTTTTCAAAAGTCATTGGAGTTCAAGGCCCACCAGCCTGGTACAGCCCTAGCTTATTCTTGTCCCCATGTAATTATTAATAGTGGCCGCTTTCATTGTCCAAACTTGCCTGGTGTGTGTGGTCGCATTAGTTAGGGGCCCCCATGTGCTTCCATTATCACAGTGACCCTATCTTTACTGAGGACAAGAGCAGGCCCTGTCTATCTCAGCAGCAGCTCAGTGGAGACAAGAGGCCCAGGGAGAATGAGTTGCATGCCTGGGACCATCAAGAAGGATCCCACAGCAGGTTTTCTGCCTGTGGGTGGCTAGAGCGGGTTTCTGAGGCCTGCTGGTAGATGCTAATGGAAGCTGAAGAGTCCTCTCCACCCCCTCCTTGTTCACTTCCTTTTTCCATCTCCAGGCCACCACAGGCTTGGGTCTGCTGCCGGAGGCAAGGAGCACTGGGGTGCAGACACAGAGTTAGGAGGTGGGGCAGCCAGGGTCAGATCCTCAGATCCACAGCAGGGCAGGGATGCCCCCAGGGTGCATCCTGGGCTCTGGATCTGCTCTGCTCCTGATGCTCTGTGTGAACTGGAGGAGGGCTGCTAGGCTTTCTGGGCCTCAGTTTCCCCACCAGTACAATGAAGGGTTAGCTGAGGTGGTCTGCACGGGACTGGCCAGCACGGGATAAATTGCCTCGAGGCAGCACTGAGGGAAGGGGGCTGAGCAGTGAGGGAGAGGTGAGGGGTGGAGGTGGGGACTCTGAAGGATCGAGTGCATTATCCCAGGAATATTTACTGCCCCTGTCCCTTCTCCCAGTCTGGGAAAGGCCATGCCCATACATTAGTCTGCCAGGCACAGACGTAATGAAGAAGGAGATGGACTCCAGGGAGCGCAGGCAGTGCCTCTGGAGGTCACGAGTCCAGCCCCAGCCTGGACAGGGGGAACCTGGAGCCAGAGACAGGCAGGGCTGTCCACGCTCAGTGTCAGACTGGGCCAGGACGGCAGGAGCCAGCTCTGCCATGTCCACAGCTGAATCTCCGGCACCCAGCACACAGTAAGATCTCAACCAGGATTTCTAAGTGAGAACCAAATGACTTAGCAAGTCAGGCTGAGCTCAGACTGAAGCCTCGTCATCTGGACTCTAGCCCGGCCCTTGCTGAGGGGCATGGGGAGGACAGGGGTCACAGAAATAAACTTAAGGAGATGGCTCCCTTTGTTTTTGAGAGAAAATTTCACAATTTTTACAGGGTCACAGAATTCTGGGGAGTGATATGTTTCTCCAAGTACACAGCTGGTCTCGCGTCTATCACTTTTCTGACAGTTACACACCTTTTCTCTCCCTCTCCCACTCTCTACCGTGCCTGCTCTCTAGAGGACATCCTGGGCGGAATTTTCCCCCCGGCACTTGGCCCCTGCAGGCCCCTGCAGTCTCTTGCCCGCCTCAGCCTTCCAGCAGCATTCCCAGCGTGTGATTAAAGGGGGACGCTGGCCTTGCGGTGGGGCCTTGGCACTGCTGAGGGCGGGGTTGAGGGGGTGGGTGGCATGAGGGTCTTAGGGCAGGACCGGCCAGATTCTTCCATCTCAGCTTTTCCTGCAAGGGATCTTCTATCACACCTCTCCACGTCCCTGACTTCTCTGAAGGTGGAGGTCCCTCTACTGCCACCCAGTACAGAATGCAGGGGAAGCAGATCTGTCTTACATCCTCCTACCTACTCCCAGCCATGAATGGTCTTCTCCAGTTCTCTGACTGACAAGATCTTCCTGCCTGAAGGTCTTTCTCTGTTCCGCAGACTCCTATTCATCCTTTAAAACCCACTCAAACATGACTTCCTCTAAGAAGTCTCCCCAGGTTGGGTCAGGGGTCCTTACTCTAAACTTTCAGTTTCCTGGGACTTCTTTTCTCTAAACCTTGATTAAATATGACTCCTCCCCTGGGTCATTCGCTTCTCTGGCACTGGAAAAGTTGTATTCAGTAGAGGCTGAGTGAATGGCTGGATTTGCAGAGGAGGCAGGGCTGGAGACCCTGGGACCTAGCGACAGTCCCATAGGACCAAAGGTCATTAATAGGCTATGAGGAGGATGGCAGCCCAGAGACAGCATTTAATGAGCACTAAGGTTAAATGCCAACTGGCATACGTGAAGCTCTCAATGGTTTGATTTTTGACAACTATTGATTTGATACTTAGCTTAGTAGCAGCTCTCATATCAGCCCTCAAAGATGTTTGCTGACAACAAACCCACAACTAACAGCATGTTTTATTTACCAGGGCTTATTGTAGCCTTCGGCCATATCATCAGAGGGCACATCTTTGGAACTGAGGAGGTGATCTCTAACCATGTTAGAGACACAGCCACTACTTTGTACTGGAGGATTGCCCTTTGAAGGTCATCGACAGGTGGGAATGCTTCAAGAGAATGTAATCCCTTCTCATGAGGAATGATGGGGTAGGGGATCTGCTATGAGAAGATGGGACGCCTGCACTGGCCCCAACTCTGCAAAGAGCGGTCCTGGGGTGAGCTGTGCTCCTGGCCCCAAGGCAGAGCTGGGGCTGGAATGTCAGGAAGTCCCAGGCCGAACCCACTGGCACTGAAACGGATGCTCCCGGGAAGAGAGGAGTGAGCACCTTATCGAGAGAGGGTGCTCCTTACTGAGGTGGCTTGGGAGATGGCTCCCACATTACCTCTGAGGTCCTTTTCAATCTTCAGAAGGCACATATCTAGGATGATGCAGCCCTAAAATTCTGAAATGCCAGAGGTCTGGACTTCCACCGTGTGGTTCCAGGACTCTGAGAACCTCAGTGTGAAACAACCCAGCCTGGGGAACCTGAGGCAGGAGACAGGCCTCTCAGCCTGGCCCCACTGGCCCTGCCCAGCTGCCTCCTTGCTCCCACACATCCCAAGGAGCCATTTCATCCACCCCCACCTTGAGGCTGCTTCTCCCAGCCTCTCACATACCTGAGGGGCCAGTTCCTATACCTCTAGCCAGAAGACTGTGGCATGACAAAGGGTAAAGGGAGTATCAGGTAATTCGTCAGAGGGATTGATGGCAAAGCAGCAAATAATGAGCCATCCTTTTTCTTGTCTGAATTAACTCAGTTCTCTGTGGCTGGAATTCCTCCCCGGTAGCCTTGTGCAATGCTAGCATTTATCAGTCCAACTACATCTCCCCACCACCCCCATCCCCACCGCAGTGATGATGAGTGGAAGGGTAAGAGGATGTATCGGAAGCACAGGCTCCCACCCTGGCCGTGTGTGACCCCAGCTCAGAGGGTGAAACGCAGCCCTGTTTGGAGAGCAGTGCCACCCCAGCGGGAAGTCTGCGGGCCTAGCCTCCACCCTGCTCTGTGCAGTCAGAGCCCACTTCCTCTCCCACAGTCCAGGAGAAGACACCAAGGGTCACCGCACCTCCGGGAGGTCCAAAACGTCCTCCCAAGTATCCCCTCCAGCCCCTTGAATGCCCCGAGGTTGGCCGGAGTGACACGGCATGACTTACAAGAGCAGAGTATCAGAGATTATTGCCGACTTTATAGAAAACTGCCCGAGGGACATCCGGATTTCTTGGGTAGAGGTGAGAAGGCAGGCCTCAACCAGTGTGTTGGAGGATGACTTCCTGTGTGCAGAAGCAGCACAGGCCAGCCATTCTGCCTGACCAAGGGGTGGGAGTCAGGGAGAGGCACCCGCCTCCCCACTCACCAGTTGTGCTTTGGGATCATGCAGAAGACAGGTCGCTGAGGCTCTGACCCTGAACAAAAGGGCGGGTGCCCGAGACAGGAGGTGAGACCCCCTTCCTCTTCCAGAAGGCATGGAGTGTGTGTATGGGGGGGAGGGGCGGGTAGGGAACACGGCAGCAGGAAATCCTTAGGGGAGGAGACACGTGGGTGGGAAACAGCATGTACGCAGCAGCTCCCAGCCCTTCAGAGCCCCCTTCTTTACCCTTCCCTGAGGCCATGGTGGGGGGGGGGGGGTGACCCTGGTTCTGAGGCCTGACTTTGCACCCCCAGGAATCTCCTTTCTCCGTGGGGACCCGCTATTATGGAAGGGGGTGTGTGGCACCTGCACCTGTCTTGCAGGGCTGGAGACTTCATTTTAAGAGGTAAAAAGGGTGTGCACATTTCAGGGATGGATTCCTCCTTGGACCCTGACCTAGTAGTGAGTGGGAGGAGTGAATACTGAGTGTAAGCTACGGGTGTGGGTGGAATCAAGAGCCTAAGACTTGGGCAGCGGTTGTAACTCAGATCAGGGTGAAGAGCTGAGTCTGAGATTGGGACAAACACTGAGCGCTGGGGGATCAGAGCCCCAGTGGGAAAGGCTGAGGACTGGCTCCACACTAAGACTATACAGTGTGCGCCTGTCTCTGGGATGGGAGAGACCAAGGGAGCCGCAAGCAGGGGCCAAAGAAGGGAGGGGCCTGAGCCAGAGCGGGGGGGGGGGGGGGGGGGGGGGGGGGGGGGGGGGGGGGGGGGGGGGGGGGGGGGGGGGGGGGGGGGGGGGGGGGGGGGGGGGGGGGGGGGGGGGGGGGTGGTATGTAACACACCCTCTGACTGGGGGAGAGCGCCCAACACTTCGGAGCCCCAGGATGGGGTATCTATGCAGGATGGAGGGCTCGGAGCTTTGGTGTGAGAAAAAAAGGCTCAAAGTCCACAAAAACCTTTTCGTGGGAGGACTCTGCTTCTGAGACCAAAATGGGATGTGAGGGCCTGAGCTCTGGGAAGGAAAGTGAGGGCTCCAGGCTGGAGATGGGGGTCCGCGAAGTCTAGGGTGAGTTTCCTGCTGAGAGTAAGGGCTCAGGAAGCGCTTGGTGGATGCAATCTCAGGGCTTTTGGATTTTAGGACAAGGTCTCTGGGTGAGTCTTAAAAGGGGGTGAGGGGAATTGATGGGTCCGGAGCCTGGGATGGGTGGGTAGGGTTTCTGGAATCAGAAGGGGGGGTGTATCTGGGTCTTTGATGGTGAGAGTTCTCAGAGGCTGGGAAGAAGAGGCTACAGTTTGGGGTCTCCAGGTGTGTGTGGTGGTGGGGTGGGACGGGAGGTGATGCCAGAATTCAAAGGTCTCAGGCAGGTCAGGGGCAAGTCTCAAAAGCCCCAAGCTCGCTGGTGTCCCATACCCACTGCTTCAGGCCAGGTAGCCTCAGTAAAGTCATCAGCTGGCAGGGGCACCCCCAACCTCGAAGAGGCAAAGCTCAGAGGCCCGAGCTTGGGGAAGTGGCACGGGAGCCGGCGGGGGCGGCTGGGGCAGGCGCACGGCGCGGGTCGGCATCCTGTTCGTAGCGGTAGTGGTAGCCCTCCATCTGGTCCCGGCAGGCCTCACGCAAGTTGCGCATCCAGCGCTGGATGCCGCGGCGGTTTAGGTAGAGCACCATTAAGAAGATGAGGCCGATGAGCGCCAGCACCAGCCCGAAGAAGACATAGGAAGCTTCCAGCTCCGGGCCGGTGAGTTCTACTTCTTCCCCACGACCTTCGGCGTCGCGGTCCGCGCAGCGCAGCTGCGCCTCGTCCAGGTCCACGAAAGGCCGGTCGTGCAGCGGCCTCGGGGCGGTGCATCGCAGGCGCCGCGCGTCGGGGACGCGCTCTGTGGCGTTACGCAGCCAGGCCAGCAGGGGGCGCGCGGCGCAGCCGCAGCGCAGGGGGTTGTCGGCAAGCAGCAGGCGCGGCACCGGTAGGTCGCCATCGCGCTCAAGTGCGCGCAGGTCGTCGGGGCCCAGGCCGGCCAGCTTGTTCAGGCGCGCGTCCAGCTGCTCGAGGTGCGGCAGGCGCAGCGCGGCAGACGGCAGGCGGCTCAGTGCGTTATCCGCTAGGCCTAAGAAGCGCAGCTCGCCGAGCGGGACGAGCGCGTCGTCCAGCGCGGCCAGGAGCGCGGGGCCGCCCCGTGCCAGCGCGTGGTTGAGTTGCAGCGAGCGTAGCGTCGGCAGCCCGCGGAAAGCGCCGGCGCCGAGGGCGCGTAGCGGGTTGTGGCTTAAATCGAGCGCCGCCAGACTAGGCAACCCGTCGAAAGCGCCGTCTTCCACCACCTCGATGTTGTTGTGCGTGAGGCGCAGAGCGGTCAGTAACGGCAGGCGCACGCCACCCGCCGCCACCTCCTCCCCGTCCGCGTCCCCGCTGGCGAAGGCGGCAGCGCGCAGCACCGTCAGGTTGGCGCCCACGATGGTGAGGTTGCGCGCGTCGGGCGGCACGTCCCGCGGCGGCTGCCGGAGCTCGGCGCCCGACGCGCAGCGCAACAGCAGCTTGGGGCCGCCGAAGCAGTAGCACTGGAAGGGACAGGGCGCAGCGGGCTGGCTCAGCGCCGCCGCCACGAGCAGCAGCCCCTGTAGCAGCGGCCCCCTTGGCTCCGGCTGTCCCGCGCGCGGGGCCATCGCGGCGGCCCCTGCATCCAGCGCCCGGGCCGCCGCGCTCACCAGTGAGTTCGGAGCGCCTTGGGGGCGGGGAGGGGGGCGGGTGGGGCAAGTCCTTGACCTGCAGATGCTGGTAGTCGCGGTCGGTCGGTCCACTGGCTCTAAAATCCGAAGAGCCTTCCCTTTTTCTGGCTGGGGCGAGAGGGGTCAAGCGGGGAGCAGAGCCCCCCGCCCCCGGTGCCCTACTCGCCCGGCGCGCTGGCCTCCGGCTTCCGCGGCCGTTCCGGGCTTGGAGCCGAGTGGGCAGGGTTTGCCTTCCCCCCCTTCCCCGCCTCCCAGCCTCCTCCTCCGCCCCCAGCGGAGTCTCCGCGCCCTCCTTGCAGAGAGGCGGGGTGGGAGGCTACCGAGAATCTGGGCCTTTGGCTGCTGTGCTTTCTTTCTCCCCTTCTCGGACTCCGAGTCTGCTGAGAAGTTTGGCTCTCCCAGGTTCTCAATACCTCATCTCCTCCACTTCCCATGTTTAAGGTGGTTCCTTCTTCCTCCCTCTCTGGCACCTGTGGGGCTGGGCCGGACTGAGGAGAGCAGGCAGGTGGGTCAGCACCACGGAATGAAAATTTGGGGGCAGGACTTTAGCGTCCCCCCTACAGGCGCAAGCAGTGATGAGGGGTGGGCTGAGAAAGTTACTCATTTTTCAGGCTCTTCCTAATCTCTGTGATCTAGGAGAGAGCTGTGCAAGGAGACACTGGAAAATCCCCAGCCTCCGGCCCCCTCCACTTCAACGCCGGTTACATTAGGCCTGTCTGGGTTACCACCACTGCAAGTCTAATGGGAGCAGTGTTTTCTTGACCGCGTCCACCCCACCTCCGAAAATCAGGGACGTCCCCTCTGCTTCCCCCTCGCCTCCAACTCACTGGCTGCTAAGCCAGGAGTTCTTTCATCTGGTCTCCTCCACTAGGCTGGACGACTCCTCCAACTGCTCTCCCAGGCCTTAGGACCAGTGGGTGTGGTGATTCAGCTCTTTGCTGTCCCCTCCCTGCCTCAGCTCCTAGGCAGACACCCCACTAGACTGCTCTACTGAGTCTCAGGACCTTGGGTTGTTGGACACCATCAACTGTCGCTCCTTCCGTCCATGGTGCCCCACCTATAAGTAATGAATGGGTGGAGGGTTTGGGGCTCCAGTGGTGGGAGAACAGGAACAGATTTTGCAGCGTGGAATGGAGAGTTAAGCTAAGGGGGTTCAGGGATGAGCTGTTTATGGGTTTGTTTAGTTCTGGATGTTTTTTTTTTTTCCTTCTCTCCAGAGCTGGGAAGCTCCAGACCTGACTTAAAGGAACAGACTCCTGAGAAGGGAGCACTCCTGGCCTTGGCATGAATTATTCAGGCTGGAGAGACTGACACTTGATCCTTCAGGCCATTCTGGTATCAGCAGAGCTGGTTGGGATAGAGGCCCCCCCACCTAAGAATCAGTCGACTGACTGATTTCTCCTGAATTAGGGACGGTTGTTGGGTTGACTCCTTCCTTGAGGTTATATTTAACAGATCAATAACACTTAAGGAGAAGAGGCAGACCCTGCTGTGGCTTGGGTCTCTGGCAAGGACCAATGTTAAGGACTAGGGCTGTTGATGCTGGGGTGGGGGGGTGGCGAGGGGGATCTGGCCCTTCCCTCTCTCTCCCAGGTATTGGCAGATGAGAACAGTAACTTGCACATGCATGACTGGGCATATCTGAATATATGTACATGTGAGTTTGTCCACATGTCAGTACACACAGATTTATACTTGCTTGAATGTGCACACACATGCATAGGAAGGCTTGCATAAACTTGTACAGGGTTCTGGGCAGGGTCAGATGTGCCTCATGCAAGCACATGAAGGTTCATTCACACATGTGCACATACAAACATAGATCTGAGCGTATCCTATATGTGTCCTGGAATCATAAGGACATTCATACTTGAACATTCATACTTCTGGGCCCATGCAGGTTCCTGGGTGTGTTCTGGGAGGGGCAGGCTTACAGACCCATGTGTGTAAGCACGTGCACCCGGAGACTAGCCAGCGCCCTCTGAGCCCACTCCTGCCCTCCACCTGCCCTTGATCTGTGGAGGTAACCAACTGTGGTGTCTTTTCTCATACAGCCTTCGGGGCTGGGCCCTCACTCAGCTCTTGTACTCCCCTCCAGCCCTGGGCCATGTCTGCTCCAAGCCCCAACTCTGACATTTCCCCCAGAGGGAGGCACTGGCTCTTCTTCACTGTTGTGTTTCTACTACAGGGGCAAGCACAAGGCAGTGTACAGTAAATGTTTGTAGATGAATGAAAGACTGAATGAGAAGGTCTCTGCTTCCCTGTCCCACTGTGTAGAGTCCCTTTTGCTTCCAGCCTCTGAGGACTCGCAGTCTAACTGCCAAAGTAAGAACCCTCTCCCCAGATCCGCATGGTGATTGGCTCCTGGTGGGCTGATGTCGCCCCCCAGCCACGAAAGGGCTGCTCGGCAATAGGCAGCCTTGATTGGGGAGTGCTGAACACCTCAGTTGGGAAAAGAAGACTCAGAGAGAACCAAGAACCCTTAGGCAGCAGAGCACAAGGCAATGATTGTGTTTTATAAATGGGGAAATTGAGGTCAGAGGGCCAGGAACTTGCCCCAAAGCCAGTGGTTCCCAGGGCTTTGTGCAAGGTAGTGGCTGCATCTGAGAGGGTCCAGCACCACCAGGAAGTTTCATCCTGACCCCAAGGAGCTCGAGGCCAGGAACGGATGCTAGGGTGGGGCCCGTGTGCCCTTGGACCTCTCTCTGTTGCTAAGACGTCAGCATCTATTTCTGGAAAGTAGATGGGCTTCTGAATTCCTGTCCTTCCTAGTCCTCTCAAAGCCGTTGAGATAAAGTAAATGGAAGGTGCTTCGAAACAAGAAAAGCCATGTCACCTAGGGTCTGGAGGCCTAGCACCCACCCTGCCATGCTTTTACCCTGTGGCTCTGAATGAGACATTGCCCCTTTCTGGGACTAATTGGCTCCCATGGCATTTTTACCTCGTTTCATCTTCCTCCCTCCCCAACACAGCACATTCATGGTATGTAGCAAAAATTGCCACTCACTGTCTGTCTGTATGCGTCTGCTTGGCCTCCTCCCCACTTTCTCCTCTTGGTTCCCTTCTCTATCCAGGTGCCCCTGGGGCCAAGTCT
This sequence comes from Anoura caudifer, assembly GCA_004027475.1. Lineage (NCBI taxonomy): Eukaryota > Metazoa > Chordata > Mammalia > Chiroptera > Phyllostomidae > Anoura > Anoura caudifer. The sequence continues at coordinate 690,811 of PVKU01000003.1, forward strand.
GTTCCCTGGAGGAACAGCCCTGTCCATCTTTGGGCTGTCGGAGTTCAGCATATGGTAGGAATTCAGCACACGTATGTCCGGCTGCATCTGAGGCTGTGTGTTTATCCCCGGAGGCATCCAGTGGAAGTACCTTTGCTCAGACTGTTTGTCCCACCAGGGGTGCCCCCTCCCCACAGCTCTTCTCCAGTCCAACCCACTGCCCCTCAGGGCTCAGCTTGAGTTCTGCCCCCTCCAGGAAACTTTCATGGCTCTCTTCTCTCCAAATTTCACTTCGTGGGCAGAGGGCTGGCTGCCCTGCAGCCCCTGATTGTCAGCAGCCAGGGCTCAGGACCGGTCTGACTTCCTGTGTTGTCAGCACACCACTCGGAGCTCAGCGTGGAGAAGGCAGTAGGGAACATTTATGGAATGAAATAATGATTTAAACATCTCTGGCTTGATCACCCCAGCCCTGTGAGGCAGGCTAGCTGAGGATCCCCACTTTACACCAGGAGACACTGCCCAGAAAGGTCAAGTGCTTTTCCCCAGGGTTGCAAAGCCTGCTGACCTGGTGCCTGACAGGAGCTCAGGTTTCCCTGTTGTGTCCTTTGCCGAAGCCTCCCCCATCCTAGGCGCTGGTCTCTGGGGCATGTGGCTGGGTCAGGTCCCCTGGGAGCCTGTGGGCAAAGAGCTCAGGCCCTGCGGCTTTTCCTTGGGCTCGGTGAGTGAGTCACCCCAGCCGCACCCTGTGCTGGGTTGAGAATCCCCCATGTCAGCTACTCTGGACCCCTGAATTTATCATCCCACTTGGCCCCAGATCCCCTCTCATTATTCCAAGGTGCTATTCCCCCCCCCCCCCATTTCGGCTCCTCCACTGGGGTTCTTCTCACTCCACAAAGGCTGTGCCCTCTGTGAGGTCCTCTTCCTTGGTGGGAAGCCTGGAGGAGAGGTTTGGCAACTTCCCTGAGGTCACCCAGCAGGTAGCCCCTTCCTCATCTTTCTTCCACTCCAGTTTGTCTCTCAGAGGGGTCTCTGGCAAGTCTACTTTTCCAGATCTAAGTTTCCCTGTCTTCAAAGGAGAGAGAGAGAGTGTGTGTGTGTGTGTGATGGTCTTGGAAGGCTTTTGAGTCAGTGCCCCTTGACCTTTTACAAATGGGGGTCACAGAAGGGGAGGTAATACTGTGACTTGCTGGAGTGGGTGCCCCATCCTTCTCAGTGTGTGACCTTGAACTTGGCTCCACCCCAACTAGAAAGTGGTAATAGGATAGGGGGTTCTCCCCAAGGTGATACTGTAGCAGCCTCCCTTCCCTCTGCTCCCCCTTCCACTGAGGCAAGCGGAGGAGCAGCTGGGCAGGGCTGACAGGATGGAGCTCAGTCCTTAGGTAGTGGGCCAGGCCCTGGGTTCTCTCCTACTATGCTGCTTCCGCGGCAGGAGGGGAAGACTCCACTGCAGGCTTTGCTGTTCCCATTTCACTCCCCCTCCCCCCATTGCTGTGAGACACAGGAAAATCCATAGCCCCAAGATCCATTTTCTCCATTCAGTCAGCAAGGCCACAGGGACTCGGTGGCGGGTGGAGGGGGGAGGCGGCGGGGGACAACTGGCTTTTAAATAACTCTGATACTTAATGGGCATCCTCCTCCACTCTGCGGCCTGAGCCTCTGGGGAGAGGCCAGAGTGAACGAGCTGGGAGAGTCCCCTGAAAGTCATAAGTGCTGCTGCCCTCACCTTGACTCACCTGTTCCGCCCCCGCACTCCCCCCAAGACACCCAGGCTGTGGGGACAATGCATGTCCTTACTACCTTTCACAGTGCTTCGCCATTTCTGAGTGGTGTCCCAGGCTGGATTTTTTCTTCCTGGTTTAAAATGGGAAACCAAGGTTTAGAAGAAAGGGAAGTGACCCCACCAGGCTCTCGTTCTTGGCCTACTGCTGGCAGCTGTGCGACTGTGAGCAGGTCCTGTTCCTTTCCGGGCTTCCGTGTCCTCATCGACGCTCCAAGGTGGGCCAGCTGGTGGGTTGCCACTGGTCGCTCCAGCTGTGAAACTTCATGAGTTGTTGCCCTGGTCTAGATCTCCTCGTTTAGCTACGTTTTGCCTCCATGTGCCTCTTCTTGGGAAGCTAAAGGGCAGAGAAGACTGAGGCTCCAGGCCAGGCAGGGGCTGGCCCCAGGATTCCAGTGTGAATTCAGTTGAGTCAGGAGCAGGAGTCTCTTTCCTTTCCTGCTCTCCCTCCCCCTTCTTCCTTTCTTTTGCAGGTAGAGGTCAGGATAGACCAAGGGCAATAACCTATTTAAACCTTAATTTCCTTAAGACTTGGAGAGGGAGCAGTAGATGCAATTAGTGGTGGTGGGAGCAAAGCCTTCTTCTTAAGCTGGACCAGAGTCAGGTTCCTGATCATGGAAGTTAGTGGACCCGGTTCCCCTGACCCACCACTACTCTGTCATTTGGAAGACAGGGATTGCTATCTCTGTTGGTTACATGAGAACACTGGGAAGTTAAGAGCTGTGCTTGGGGTCACCCCAGATTAGCGATGTATGTTTTCTGATTCCCACTCAGTTCTCATGCTGTGGCTCTTCTCCAGGCAGGAAGTTGGGGGCTAAGGGTTGGAAGTGGGAGAGGCAGAGGGGTTCTTGCTTAGATCTGGAAGTGACCTTAGTGTGCTTGACCTCCTTTGCATCATTGTGATCCTCCTCAGCTGTACCAAGCCTTCTACTTCTAGAATTACAGAATCTGGAATCAAAACATTGAATTCTAAGAACTACAGACTTGGAGAGCCGTAGAACCATGGTCTGTCTGAGACAGAACATAAGAACTGTGGTGCTGGTAATACGAATGGTGGCGAACGAAACACCTAGAGCCTGCAGTAGGTTGTTATACGATCATTCCCCAGTGAGTCCTGCCTCTCCTTGTTCGCATGCTGTCCCTGTCCACACGGACTGGCATGTGAATTCCTTTGGCTACGGAGACGTCAGCCAGTGTATTGCAAGCAGAGTATTAAAAAGTGCTTGTGCATTGCGACTCCCCTCTTCTCGCTCTCTCAAGATCTCCATGCGTAGAAATCCCAGCAGACCTGTTAGAGGAGGAGACCGGAAATGGGCCATCCCAGCTGAAGCCCTCTGGACCAGCTAGTTCCCAGATGACCTTCCAGCTGACTGCAGCTGTCTGAGTGACCCCAGATAAGGCCAGGAGAGCCACCCAGCTGACACAAGCCCAGATTGCTGGCTCAGTATTGTGAACAAATTAACTGGTTGCTGTTTTAAGCCATTAAGTTCTGGGCAGGGCAGTGAGGAGGTTGTTACACAGCAGTAGATAACTGATTCTGATTCAGAGCCTCAGAATTAGAATTGGAGAATCTCAGTCATAGATTCCACACAGTCACAGTATCATAGATTCCTGGAATCAGAAACTGAAATTTTTTGATGGTAGAATCTGAGGAATAGAAGGGGCGGGGCCTGATAACTCACTTCTTTATCTCCCACCTAGTGCTTCTTTAATTCACAGAGCAGTTGTCTCACCCCTTTCCACCGTGGAGCGCCCCCCCCCCCCCCGCCCCCAGGGTCTGTTACTCTCCAGTGTTCCGTTCCACCCCTCACTGGCTTCTCAATCCCTTTCTTCTGCTTTAGGAAGCTTTCCCATGTTGATTTGCTTGCTCTGGTCTTGGGAGCTAAACGTGGACTTGGTGGAAATTTGTCTTGGTACTTATCCCAGTTCCTGGCACAGTGCCTGGCACAGAGCAGGGGTTAATGAACATGTCTTGAGGAAAACCATCACTACCACCACCACCACCACTACACACACAAAAACAAAACAAAAAAAACCTCTTACTCCGCCCCCCCACTACTGCAGCCAATGAGCTGTCCGTGGTGCTGAACGTCTTTGGAGACAGTCAGTGGCCAGAGGGTCAGAATCATAGAATCATTTCCCATGTCCTAGAATTCAATCTCAGTCTCTCTCTCTCTTTCACCCTCTCTCTCTCTCCCTTCCCCCTTTCCCATATCCTGCCTCCCCCTCCCACATCTCATATGGAGATCATTGTCCTGGACTATTTAAAAGGCAACTAACATGCGATGATGTATGCTAATCAAGTTTAGGTTCAACTGTATGCCTCAGAATGCCCAAAATAACAATCTCCTAAATGATGTAGAAATAGAAGCTCATTTTTTTCTCATAAAAAGTCCATATGTAGCAGTCCAGAGTCTGATGGGTTACTCCACAGTCATGAGAAACCACCACTCCTACCAGCCTCCCACTCTGCCTTCTCTAGTATGTAGTCCTCATTCTTGTGGTACATAATGGCTGCTAGAGCACCAGCCATCACATCAGTTAGCAGATGGAGGCAAAGGATAAATAAGTGTGCCCCTTCCCTTTATGGATACATCCTATGATTTCATTCAACACTTTCGCTTAGGTGGCCACATCTAACTAGTTTCAAAGGGCCTGGGAAATACAGCCTTTTAATTGGGAGGCAGTGTTCCCAGCAAAAAGTTGTGGTCCTTATGACTGAGGAACAAGGAGAGCTAGCTATTGAAAAGTAATGGCATCTTCGAAGTTAGCAATGGAACAGTGGTGTTGATGGTGATGGTCACTGTGGCACTGACGGTGACAGCAGTGGGAACGGTGGTGGTGGTGACGTTCCTAGAGGGGTGATAATGGTAATGGCCATGGCGATTTTGGTGAAGAAGAAGGAGGCAATGGTGAGGATGCTGCTGATAAGGCTGATGGTCAGTATCAGCTCTGGTCCGGGAGCCCGTACTTCCTCAGCATCAGCCTGGATCAGGAGAATGCCAGAAGATGGACCCAGTGACTACAAGGTGTCTGGAGCTGGGGGCCTGCTGCAAGCCGCAGGGGTGTGATTTATGGTGGCCCAGCTTCTTTGCAGTTCATCAGCCATTAGCCTCTCATCTTCTTGAGCCCAAGTCACCCCCAGCAGAGCATAAATCAGATTTTCTCCATTTAGGCTGAAAATAACTCTGGAATAAAAACTTAGGGCCTTAGGGAGGTAAAGCAGGAAGTGCAATATTGGGCTTCCTTTTATTAGACAATAAACACTGATGGAATTTGGTATTACAGTCTAGGAAAGCTTTGCCATGAAATGCACAGAGAAGCACTTGGACACATAGCCTCAGAAATAGAGACAGTGTCTGCAAAGGCGCACATGCAGAGAGAGTTACAGGTGCTCAGAGAGGAGCAGGCCCACAGCTATGGAGACCCCCATGGGCAGAGACTCACTGGTCTCACAAGGAGGTGGTGGGCCAGCCCAGGCTCTGCGGCTGAAGGTGACCAGAGGGGTGACACTTGGGTATGAGGGGGTGTGTTCTTGGATGTCTCCCCATGGGCCCAAGGACACACCTGGAAGCTATTAGCAGAGGAGCCAGCAGGCTGTGGCTCCAGGTGAGAAGGCGTGATGAGAACATGTGGCAGCCTCCTGCCCGCGGGATCTGGAGCTGGAGCAGGGAGGACACCTTGGCCTGAGTAGTTCCAGCATCACCCCTCAGCACCCACCTAGACTGCAGAGGTAACCATGGCAAGGCCCTGGTGCTCAAGGTGGGTGGTGAGCCCTCCTCCAGTTCACCTCCTAAATCTCTAACACCAGATTTCTTGACTCTCTTAGTGACACGCTTTTTCAGGAAGACTTTCTGGTGACTCCTCTGTCCACATGCCCTTGTCTCTTTCTCTGCTTCAGCTCAGAGCCCCTGGATGATGTCTTCCCAATCTGCCTGCCCTTTCTATGGATCTGTGGCAGCCATGCTTGGCTCCAGCCACTGTGGCCCCCCTTCCCTCTGCCCAGGCTGAGCAGCTTTGTTGGGCTGTGGTTTCAGTCCTTCTGTAGAATTGGTGATGTTTGGGTCCCCCTGGTCTCAGCCCCACTGCTGCTAGTTCTTGCCCCTGGGACTCATGACTGACCCATTCCCCACAGCTGAGTGGTGGAGCCCTGCTCCTTACAGATGGACTATCTTATTGCCACCAGCCCAGGCCTCCAGAACTGGCGGCTCCCTGGCACCCCAGAGCCCTTCCGCCTTTTCAGCCTCATGCTGTCCGTTTCCCAGGATGATCTACCGCTGGTTGCCCCCAGTGGGTCAGGTTCTAGTTTCTAGATTTCCCAGCTGTATTTCAAAATGATAGAAAAAATATTCATTCAGCCACAGGTGGGCTTGGAGTAGCTTCCCCTACCCTAATAGAGATGTCCCGGGGGGTTGGTCTCAGCTCTCTAGAAGGCTTGCTTGGATAGGAAGACCTTGAAGGCTGGCCTGAACTTTGAATATTGACTGCCCCACATATTCCTGGACTCAGGACAGGAACCTCAGGACAGATGGATGGACAGCAGCCTAAGCAGTGAAGAAGCAGTTTTCTGTTGGGGCCACCCCAAACTCTGTGCCTCAGCAGCCCCCAGGGGACACCCAGCGTAAACAGCTCTCACCCCCTCCCTAGTGCAGGGCCTGGCTGAGGCGGGGCTTCAGTGTGGCCCTGCTAGTGTGTCTCTGGCCAGCCCCGGGGAGGGAAAACAGAAGCCATTTGGAAGTTCAGAAAAGGAAAGGCTAAAAAGGAGCCCACAATCAGCCCTAATGAGCCATTGGGAGAAAGAAAAGGAGGTCACAGGATTGAGTCTACTTCTGAAAGAAAGCACCTGGCAGGCAGAACCCTGCTGGTCTGTGCCCCCATGTTGCCCAGCATGGGGCTTGGCCCCACACAGGCCCAAATGGCTCCGGCTCTTATGTCCCCCTGCTGGGGGAGGGCTCTACATCCACCCATTGGCCCTACTGTGACCCCCTTCTCTGGAAGAGGCAGCTGGCTATAGGGAAAGGGGGAAGGAGGGAGGGAGGGGAGGTAGGCACACTTGACTGAGCATCTGCTGTATGCAGGACATTGAGTTCAGGACTTTACATACATGATTGTATTTACTTCTCACAGGGGCCCTGACATGGAGGTACTTTGGGTCCCATTTTCAAATAAAGAAGTGGATAGTCAGGTTAAGTAGTTGACCCAAGATCACACAGCTTAGAATGGGCTGAGTGGGGAGTCCAGCTCAGGCTGTGTGCTCTGCAGCCTGTGCTCTTGTTGCTGTAAAATGAGTGCTTGGAGGGCAGAGCCCAGGCCTGCATCATCTCTGTGCCCCACAGTGCCCAGCTCCGGGGACAGACAGGCATGTGGCAAGCGCTGAGAGAAGCTTTTGAACTCAACAGGCAGGACAGGCTGAACCAGGGAAGGACCTAAAAAAGTGGGGGCAGGGCAGAGGGAGGGATGGTGGAGGTGCTGCTGAGGGGGGCGGACAGATCATTGCCACCTCCCGAGACACCATGCAGGGGGCCCCTGGGGGAGCTCTCCTGGGGCTGAGGACAGTCTGGAATGAATGGAACCTGTGCCCCACCATGTGGGGCAGTGCAGGGGGATGCAGGAGAGGAAGGAATGTGGGAACAGGGCATTTCTTCTCCCTTCTTGGCCACTCTCCTGCCCCTCTACCCAACCCAGATGGTTAAGCTGTAGAGAAAACAAAATGAAGAACCTTTAGCCTTTGCTGGAGCCAAACTACCCTTGCTTAGCCTGGGCAGATCATCAGCAGTCCAGCTGGGCCAGGGCCAGGTATGGTCCAGGGTGGGGTGGGGAGCATTGAGGAGAGAAAACACCGGACCACAGGGCAGAGCCACTGTGGGCACGGTGTCCCTCCACATAGCCTGGGACTTCTGTCAGGGGCCACGTGTCCCTAACAAAAGAGAGGCAGCAGGATGGGGAGTGGGGAAGGGACCCTTCTTTGGCCTTGCCCATGAGCACCCCAGCAACTGGGGAGAGTAAAGACACACTTTTGAGTCATGCAGACGTCCCTCAGCAGCTCATCCAGTCTTCATAACCTGCACCCTGAAGGGCAGTGATTCCCAGAGCTGAGTTTAAAGATGAGGAAACAGAGGCACAGAGAGGGTGAGCAGCTTATCTAAGATCACAGAGTGAGTAGGAGGACGGCTGAGATTCCAACCCTGGCTGGTTGGCCCCAGGCCTCCCCTTCATCATTGTGGTCTCCTAAGAGGAGCAGCAAGAAGCTCGCCTGTCTGCACGCAGCAGCAATTAGGGGCCCTTCAGGATGGTGAAAAATGCCGGCGGAGCGTGTCTGATGAGGCTCATCAGAGCCCAGCATGGGATACGTGTGCTTTTGAGATGGATTACCATTATCCCTGGCTGAAGAATTGCGTGGGGTTTTCTAATTACAAATTATTCCTGCTGGATGTCACTGTGCTCCCTCTTGTACTGGCTTTTTGTGTTCTCAACAATCTTACAAAACCTCAAAAATCATAGTTGGCCAAGCTTATTTTCTTGGTCTTAAAATATACAGCTAAGCTCTTATTAAGACACAATGTTGTTATATTTTTAACAAGTGAATGTTTGACTCAGGAATACAAGAAGATAGCAATTATTTGAATTGCACCATTCCACACTTACAATGAATCAGAAGAGCAGGATGGAAATTTACCTTCTTATAGAAAAGCTTCATTCAGAAAGCAAATTCCCTCTGGGAGAGGGAGGTTCTCACGTAAGTGTTGTAAACTTTTCATCTAATAGCAAACAGCTGTAGGCAAGTAGCCTGGGTTGATTCGATCATTTCTAAGTGAGGTCATTTCACTGAGGGCTGAAAAATTTTCAGATTTAACAGCATTAACAAATGCAGCCAAAAAATGGATTTATATCATTTAAAAATGAAGAAGAAAAAGTGGTAGTCACCAGGACCCAGCATGGGCTTACCTTAAAGGAAGTCGGGCTAACCTCCCCTCTTACCTCCTCTGGGAGAACCAGTCAGGGGTCTATCAGAGTCCTGAGATTCTTGACTTTGAAAAGGCGTTTGGAGCATCTCCCAAAGTGTATTTATGGTAAGATGGGGGGATCAAATGGTGATGCTCTAGGGGAGTCCCTGGCTGGCTGGACAGCCAGAGGAGGAGAATTGATTAGTGGGTCGATAGCCCAGAGTGCAGGCTGGAGCCCTGGTTGGGGCTCGGTCCTTTGTGCTGACTTGCTCAGTCTGGTGTATTTTTGAAGTACCCGGATGAGGCCAAAGAAAACACATGTATCAAAATCTGTGGGCGGGAGAGTGACTATGTCAGGACTGGGTTTCAAAATGACCTGGATTGACTGGATCTATAGGTGACAACCATAGGTTCAAGTTCACAGAAGTAACTGTCAAGTCCTTATCAGGGCTCAAAGGTTGGGGTGGAGGAGAGGGGAAGGAATCATTGAGCACAGACCGCATGCCTTACCCTTTGCATCACAGCTCAGTTAATTATAAGCCCTTAGAGGAGGATGTTGTCCTTCTATAGGCCCTACAGAGCCCAGCACTTGCACTAGGTCACAGCTAGTAACAGGCTTGGCTGAGACCAGTGCTGAGGCTGGTCAGACTCAGAGGTGCACCTTCTCACAGGAAGTTCCGGGGGAAGCAGACAGAACTGAGCAGTAGTTCGTGCCAAAAGAAAACAAACACATATATTTGTGTGACATCAGTCCCAGATTGTAACGCTGAGGCTTTTCTGAGCTTCTCCTTTGGGTCCGCCCTTGGCCGGGCTCAGGGTGCGTAGATGAAAACACACAGCCCCTAAGCAGGCCGAGCGTTCTCCGGTCTAGGGGAGAGACTGGCACAACAGCAACCGAATTTGACAGTGCTGGGTGTGCTGAGTGTCATGGGAGCCCAGGGATAGCCAGGGGGCCTCCTGCTTCAGGGAGTCTCAGCAAACTGCACAGCGGAGGCAGTGCCCGGCCTGGCCCAAGGATGGCTGGATTGTCTGGGAGCCCAGGGGACGCGCAAGTTAAGGTCCAGGTGGAGTGTACCAGCCTGAGCACTTCATTTTTGGGCTCTCTCTAAGGCCCAGGAATGGTCTAGGCTGTGAAGGGAGGGGGAAGTTTGCCAGCCCTTCGCTCTGAGCCCCCAGCCCAGAAATGGAAGAAGAGAGCAGGAGGGGAGCTAGAATCAGGGGCATGTCTCTGGGAATGCTGGGAGGCTCTGGGACCACGGGCTCTGAGCGTGCTGATTACTGTATAACCACTGGCTGGGTCCCGCAGCTGTTCCTGCAAGTGCAAAGGGCCAGAGAATGGTGTTCAGTGAACATGCAAAGAACAGATGACCCTGAAGTCATTTGGAAGAGGCAAGGGGGGAAGCCCAAGTCCTTGTGCTCGTGGGGGAGACAGTGCGATGAATATGTACAAAGGTCTCTGAGATGCAACAAAGCCAGGTAGGTCCGGCACAAAGGGTGAAGAGATGGGGAGGAACGCCACTGAGATAGAGTTGGGCAGGCCACACTAGACCTTACAGGCCTGGTTCAAGGTTTTAACCTTTATCCCAAAAGCAAGGAGAAGCTACTGAAAGCTTTTAAGCAGAGAGGTGATCATTTTATTTGCATTTTGGAAAGATCACTGTCACTGGATGATTGAAGGAGGCTGAGTGCAGAAACATATGAGGAGACGCTTGGAAGAGGGCAGGTGGGCGGACAACTGTGTGCTTGGGCTGGGTGGCGGTGTGGGCGGAGGTGGGGAGGAGCAGGGGCCCCGTGACAGGCAGGACACAGGGTGAGGAGGAGGCCTGGCTCCAGGTGTCTGGCTTACCGATGATGAGACTGTTCACCGAGAGAGGGAAGACCAGGTGCTGCGTGGTCAGAGGGTGACTTTAACTGTGCCCTGGATGAGTTAGTGATGCCAAGTGGAGGCACTGAGCGGGCAGTTGATATTTAAGTCTGGGATTCAGGAGCTGTGTCAGGGCTAGAGAAGCAAAGCTGAGAGTTGACAGCATTTATGTGGTAATTGAAGCTGCCTGCTTATTTGGGGACCCTGTGGGTCCATTGTCTGCTGTGGGAAGCAATTCCTGACCCGCCCCCCGCTCCCCCATCTACCTTGTCAGAAGGCTGGCTCAGGGCCACCTCCAGGCTCCCACAGCTCCCCTATGGCAGTGTGTGGGCAGTGTCTGCCTCACCCCTTGGAAGATGAGCCCCTTTGGGCAGGGACCACAGGCATCTCTGCATCCCCAGAGCCCAGCACAGGTCCTGGCACAGAGGAGGCCTTGGTGGCTGTTTGGTAACTGATGCATGAACCACCTCTCAGGGGAGCAGCTGCCACAGCAGGAGTGAGCTTCCTGCCCCTGAAGGCTTGTGAGCAGGGCCCTACATCCCCTGGGAGAGTAGAGGAGATTCCTGTATCCCGCAGGGGTCCTCTGGGGCCCTCTCAGCTCTGGATTCTAGCTTTCCAGGACCTGAGCACCTCCCCTAGGGAGGAGGACATGTCATTTCCTCTTATTCCTGAGTCTAGGGTTTGGGCTGGACTCTCTGTGGCCTTTGGAGAGGTTTCTGGAGGCTGTGCTGACCTCACCAGATACCCCTCTCCCCAACAAGCCTCTCAGCTCTGGAGCTGCTACCCAAGCGTAGATGCCTTGCTAGAGCTTAGCAGAAGTTGCTGAGGTAGCTTTGGCCTGGGCTGCTAGGGCTGGCTTCGTGCCCTGCCCAGCCTTCTCGAACTCGGCCTTGGCTTGGCCCTCCTCCCTCCCCAGCCACCTCTGTTCTACCCCACTGCATCCCTTACTGCAGCCGCTTGGCTGCTGCAGGAGCCAAAGTGGATATCTGCCTGGAGATTCTGAGGGCTTGGCAAGAAGAGGATGTACCTGGAAGGAGGAGGAGAGGGAGCAGGTCAGTGAAGATGCTGGGCAGGGAGAGGGGATGGGAGGGGCTGGGAAGGCCCTAAGAAGGCATAAAATGCCCCCCTGGGTTGGAGGCCGTTCAGGATTATCTGGCTTCCTCACCTTGTCCAGAAAGAAAGTAAAGAGTGGGTTGGGTGTGGTGATGGGTAGGGGGCAGTGGCGACTTGCCAGAGGATGCACAGGGCACCAGAAACTTTCTTGTGGTTGGACTTGTGAGGAGGGGGTGGGGCAGAGGACCCTGGAGGCCAGGGGAGGCCATGCTGGTGACTGCCCCCTGGAGGAATGGGCAGAGAGGTGCAGGGGTCCTGGGGCTGAAGGGTCAGGAGTCACGGTTGGCTGAGACCGATTCTCCTTGTACAGGTCAGCCCCCATTCTCTCCCCGCTTGTCTCCCCATCACACTAGGAGCTCCTGAAAGATAGGGACTGCCTCTTCCATCTGAGTGGGGCATTCCTAAGGCAGGGAATAGTCTGGAGTCTACCTGAGGTGGGAAGGCTGGTTCCTCCACCAGACTGGGGCCTGGACAGGACCAGACCTTCACCCTCTGTGTACTCACGGCACTGGCGTTGGGGCAGGGCAGAGAGAGCAGGGGCTGGGAACAGGAGATGCAGAAGGCACCTCAGGGGGTCCTCAACTTCGTGTAACTGAGGAGCCCTGCCCCATTCACAGAAGGTCGGTAAAACTCAAAGCCTGGGAAATAGGTGAGGCCGGCAGAGAGGAAGACTCCAGCCTCTGGAGCAGTATTCTTGCAGGGTAGCAAGGCCCAGGGACATACACACTGTTACAAGAGGTGGGCCCACTGGGTTGTCCCCACCCTGGCTGAGTGTTCAGCTTGAGGCAATGGTGGGGACTGTGATCCATGCCAGCTGCGCCCGCTCTGGTGGCAACCACAAACACTGCAAGGGACTGCCAGGCTGCCCCAGAAAACCCAGAACTACCTTGGCTTCCTAACTACTCCAGGGCATGACTACAGAAATTTAAAAGGACAGAGACACAGCAGTTCCATCTCTCTGTTAATGTCATTTTTTTAATGCTTGGTTTTAAAATGTAACTTATTTTACTTTCTTTTTCCCCAAGTGCGCTCACCATAGAAAATTTGAAAAATATAAGGTGAAAGAAAAATAAACACACCCATGATCCCACAATCCAGAGATATTTTTTCATTTTATCTCTCATTTATGTTTACATCCCGTATTACTTTGTGTTAGTTTCAGGTGCGCAGCGTAGTGGTGAGACGACCACACCTGTCAAGCGCATTCTCTCCGATGTTTCCGGTGCCCGCCCGGCCCGACACGGTTATGACAGTGTTCTCGACCGCACTGGCTGTGCTGTGTGCTCCACGTCCCCACGACTGCTTTGCAGCTCTCAGTCTGTACGCGTCAATCCCTTCACCTTTTTCATCCAGTCCCGCCCCTGCACCTACCGTCTGTTCTCTGTGTCTGTGCATCTGTTTCAATTTTGTTTGTTTTGTTCTTTAGATTCCACACATAAGTAAAATCATATGTTATTTGTCTTTCCCCGACTATTTCACTTAGCACAATACCCTCTAGGTCCATCCATGGTGTTCAGATGGTTGTATTTCATTCCTTTTTATGGCTATTAACCCCTTATCAATGTATTATTGGTGAATATGCTCTCCCATATGTTATCTTTTCATTTTGTTGATGGTTTTCTTTATTGCCCAAAATCATGTTAGTTTAATGGAGTCCCATTTGTTTATTTTTTCTTTGTTTCTGGTAGCAATTTATCAGAAAAAATATTGCTAAGAGAAATGTCAGAGATTTTACTGCCTATGTTTTCTTCTGGAGTTTTATGGTTTCAGGTCTTACATTTAAGTCTTCATCTTGAGTTTATTCTTGTGTATGCTGTAAGAATGTGGTCCAGTTTCATTTATTTGCATGTATCTGTATCGTCCATTTTCCCAGCATCATCTGTTGAATAGACTATCTTTACCCCATCAGATGTTCTTGCCTCCTTTGTCAAATATTAATTGATAATATGGGCATGGGTTTATTTCTAGGCTCCAGAGAGTTTTTTGACAAATTTTCTTCCAGCCTTTTTTTCTATGCATATTTTCTTCATAATTGTATTATCACTGCTATGATCTTTAAAGCCATTTTATTTTTTCTTATGATTGTTAAGGTTTTATTTAATTTTTTTCTTTTAAATATATTTTATTGATTATGCTATTACAGTTGTCCCATTTTCCCCCATCATTCCCCTCCACCCTGCACACCCCCTCCCACCCACATTCCCCACCTTTAGTTCATGTCCATGTGTCATAAGTTCTTTAGCTTCAACTTTTCCCACACTATTCTTGCCCTCCCCCTGTCTATTTTCTACCCACTGTCTATGCTACTTATTCTCTGTACCTTTTCCCCCTCTCTCCTCCTCCCACTCCCCTGCTGCTAACCCTCCGTGTGATCTCCATTTCTGTGTTTCTGTTCTAGATGTTGGCATAGTTTGCTTTTGTTTTAGGTGTGGTTTGTTAATACCTGTGAGTTTGCTATCTTTTTACTGTCCTATTTTTTATCTTCTTTTTCTTAGATAAGTCCCTTTAACATTTCATATAATAAGGGCTTGGTGATGATGAACTCCTTGAACTTGACCTTATCTAACAAGCACTTTATCTGCCCTTCCATTCTAAATGACAGCTTTGCTGGATAGAGCAATCTTGAATGTAGGTCCTTGACTTTTATGACTTGGAATACTTCTTTCCAGCCCCTTCTTGCCTGGAAGGTCTCTTTTGAGAAATCAGCTGACAGTCTGCTGGGAACTCCTTTGTAGGTGACTGTCCCCTTATCCCTTACTGCTTCTAGAATTCTCTCCTTCATTTTAATCTTGGCTAATGTAATTATGCTGTGCCTTGGTGTGTTCCTCCTTGGGTCCAATTCCTTTGGGACTCTCTGAGCTTCCTGGACTTCCTGGAAGTCTATGTCCTTTGCCAGATTGGGGAAGTTCTCCTTTATTATTTGTTCAAATAACTTTTCCACTTGTTGCACTTCCTCTTCCCCTTCTCGTACCCCTATAATTCGAATGTTGGGACATTTAATGATGTCCTGGAGGTTCCTAAGCCTCCCCTCATTTTTTTTGGATTCTGGTTTCTTCATTCTTTTCTGTTTGGTTGTTTCTTTCTTCCATCTGGTCCACTCCATTGATTTGAGTCCCAGTTTTCCTCCCATCTCTGTTGGTTCCCTGTGCATTTTCCTTCATTTCACTTATTGTAGCCTTCATTTGTTCATCTAATTTGTGAGCAAAATCAACCAATTTTGTGAGCATCCTGATCACCAGTGCTTTGAGCTGTGCATCTGATAGGTTGGCTATCTCTTGCTAGCTTAGATGAATTAGCTCTGGGGCTTTGATTTGTTCTCCCATTTGAGCTATTTTTTTTGGAGGGGTCTGGTCATGGCTTTTACATAGTGAGGGGTGGAGCCTTAGGTGTTCCCCAGGGCGGGGCGGGGTCTGAGAGGGAACAATGGCGCTTGCCCCATTCTCTCAGATTTCAGTCCCTTCTGCCGCTTCTCCTTTGCCTGGATTATCTATGCACGAATGTGGGACTGCTCAGTCAGCCAGCCGCCTTGTGTGGCCTCACTGGGTCTGCCTGTTGCCACCCTGTGCCCAGGGTCCATTAGCTATTGCCTGCACACCTGGGATCTGCCAGCCGCTGCTGCCTGCATGCCCAGGTCCATCAACTTTCACCTTTTCCTGCCACGACTCCACCCCTCTTACCGGTCTGGATGAATGGTTGTTGGACTTCCATACAGTTCAATTTTCTACCAGTTCCGGTCGTTTTCTTGTTTCTAAATCTTTGTTGTCCTTAATTTTGGTTGTGCGAGGAGGCATGGTGTGTCCACCTAAGCCTCCATCTTGGCCAGCAGTTGATTGATTGTTAAGGTTTTAAAGAATGAAAGTACAGAAAAACATTAAGGAGCAGGAAAAAAATTACTCATAATCCCATTTTCCCATCAACAGTTCTGTGCAGACACTGGAATATTTACACTGTCATTTTTCTGTGCCCCAAACATTTAAAACACATGCTAAGAATCATGAGTAGAAGTGCTCTGTGTTTGCAATTTGGGGGACAGCACAATGCACTCAACAACCCTCCCCCCACCACACCCCATCCCCTGCCATGCACACATCTGTATTCAAGTCCTGGTTCTATCACTTACTTTGGGAAAGTTACCCCACCATCAGAACTTTAGTTTCCTCAGCTATGAAATGGGATCAACCACCATGCAGTTAGAGAGCTGCTTTGCAGATGAGTGTATGTGCAGCCCCTGGCCATGCACGCAGCACTTAGTGAGTCCTCAGTGAAGGCGTAGTGAATATGTCTCAAATGCTTTGCTGCCTTAGGCTAATCTCTTGCTTTGTATTTTGAGTGAATCTCCCATGAGGTGAGTCCTTATGGAAAGTAGGACACCACCTTCCACTTCAAAGGCAAAGGAAGCCAGATACTCTCCCGCTGCCACCCCCTGGCAGTTTGGCCAGCTGTACCTGGCTTGGGGTTTTGGTGTGACAATTAGTGAGGCTGAGAGGAAGATGCGTTAGCACTCATTTGTGCTTATGTCATGTAGCAGTGCCACATCTGCGTGTGCAGAGTGGTGGTGACGCTGAAAGGCTGTGCTGGTGGAGGCATGGGGACCAGCTATTCCTATGGTATGACCTTGGCTATGAACCTGGCTGCCCACTCATTTGGTTGTCCAGCTTTCTCATCCATCCTGAGCTGTCTGGTGGAACTGCCAATAATTTTTTTCTGTTTTGCTTAGTCTGAGTCAGTTTCTGTTGCTTGCAGTCACAAAAGTTAGGCTCTAAATCTTTTCAACAGTAGAATAAATTTCAGGCACTAGCTTCAATTTCCAGCCAAAGTTTTCATGCAGACAAGTCCTGGATGTGCTAGAAGTGTTGTGCTTAATGCAGGCCGTTTGGCCAAAGAACAGGGCGACCCTAGATCTGTGTCTTGCTCTCAGTCCAGAGCCTGCCTAGAGAGAGGAGGTACTGAGAGCTGCTGAAGGGATGTCCACATGCCCACCTCCTGCAGGCAGTATGCATGAGCTCTGCTTGCATTCCTGAGGTTCCTTGGCCTCTACCTGATAAATCCTGTGACTTGAGCAGCCTGAAACCATTGTGACTCATCTTCTTCCCATCCTGTCCTTACGTGCTTCTGCTTTCCCAGGAGATGGCATGGCCCAAGACAAAAACCCTGGGTGTCTCCCAAGACCCTTCCAGTCTACCTCTTAAACATTTCTCAGTCCATGCCTCACTTCCCCAGGATACCAGCCCAGCCTGTCACTGTCTCTCATCCATCCGAATTTGCTCATGGGGACCTTGCTCTCCACAGGGCTGGTCATCAGGAGGCCAGTTGTGTGACAGGAGCAGGCCCCCAGAGGCCAGCTCACTTTTGATAAGCAATACTGCTTCCTGGGATTCTCATTCCTTAGGCAAGGGCTGTGGGAAGTTGCTAAGCAGAGCTCCAAAGACTCAGGCCAGACCTGAATCACACCTGGAGCCACACTGGGACTATCCATCTGGGCAGGGGGGGGGGGGGGCGGATTTTTTTGCCCCTAACTCTCGCCGTACAGGGCCTGAGTATGGATCATCTCTGACTGCCCTACTCTGACCTGCCCCGGGTTCCAGCACAGGGCCTGGCCCCCTGTCAGTGCTCAGGGAGTATGGATTGATTAGAAGCTCTGGGATCATTACCTCAGGCCTTTCTTGGCATGCCATCAAAAGCGAGACCTGGACCCAGCTACCTACCATTCCTGCCTCATGTCCCCGCTTCCTACCTTGAGCTCCAGGCTCCAACCACACCAACCTGTTCCCTGAATATGTGCCAGGTTTTGTATATCTCCACACCTTTTGATATGCTGTTCCCTCCATCTAAGGCCCTCCCTCAACCAGGTCAGCCCTATCAACTGCCACTAACCCATCCTTCCTTTAAGGCTCAATGAATGTAAGTAATGCATCTTCTGGGAAGCCTTCTGGAACTGGCCTGGGATGCTCCGCCATCATGCCTCCTCTGGGCCCTACCCATGCAGGGCTCTGTTGTGCCACTTGGCACAGTGTTGTGGGTGTGTATTCCCCCCTAGGCAGCACTTCTGAGGGAACTCAATCTGTTTCTCTCTGTACCTCCAGTGCCTAGCCAGGGCCTGGCACAAAGGGAAAACCAGGACATTTCCTGTCTCCCCTCCCCCACCCCTTGGAAGCAAGAGATGCAGCTGGAAAGCTTGCAGGGACTTGAATGCCAGACTAAGGAGACAGGCTTAATCAGATTCTAATTGTTGAATGACAGTGGTGGCTGGACCCCCTCATTTGGGGAAAGAAGAGTGATTTTTTAATTTGGCCATTTCCTAGCCCAGAGAACAGTGGGTTAGTTCTCAGCAGGAAGATGGAAGGTGTGCCTTCGCCTGGGGTCACTGCTGCCCCCTCCCCTGGACTCCACTCCTGCATTCACTCCCAAGCCCTGATGTCTCTTCCCAAAGGCCTGGGTGCTGGGCTCCACCCCCACTACTCAAGGGCCAAGCCCAAACCTCAATCCCCTGTTATGTAAGTGAATTATCTGCTGTTCCCAACCAGCGCCAGCCAGATCTCCT
This sequence comes from Anoura caudifer, assembly GCA_004027475.1. Taxonomy (NCBI): domain Eukaryota; kingdom Metazoa; phylum Chordata; class Mammalia; order Chiroptera; family Phyllostomidae; genus Anoura; species Anoura caudifer. The sequence goes on from PVKU01000003.1 coordinate 709,029, forward strand.
CCTCCTCCTAATTGATTTAATCTTCTCATACCAGAGAGTGGGGCGGGATTGGGGAGACAGTGTTGATCAGAAGCCAACACATTAGTGACGTAGGCTCATTAATTACAGGAAATCTAGGTCATGGATTGGCTCTGATTCTCCCCCTCCCAGTCGTTTGGGTCTCTGAAAGGACATTTCAGCTCCTCCTCAGTCCTCAAAGCTCAGTCCTGCATGGAGAGAAAGTTGAGGGTCCCATATAACCCTATCTATCTCTCAGATCTCCCTAAACCTTCAGCTTTAGACAGAAATTCCCAGCATTCTGATCTGAGCACAGGGCACAGCAAACCTAACTTTTTGAGGGATGAAGAGATGATACATGATTTAATTTTGAGGTGGGAGGAGACCTTGGAGTTGCCTTTATTTACTTTCCACACCAAACAAGTCCCCACTTTGCAGCTTCTTAACAGAGTATGTCCAGATCCTGCTTGTACACCCCCAAGGTGGGGAGTTCCCCAAAGATAATCCTTCCCTGTGAGATGGCCTTTCTCACAAGGGACCAAGACAGCCTTGTAACTTCCTCTGGAATTCAGCTTTGCCTCTGGGGTTCAGGGCATGTCCCAGAAAAGCCAGCCAGATCCTGAGACCTGGTGATTGTCATCTGTAACTGCTCTTCTCTAAGCTGAGCACCCCTGGCTCTTTCACCAGTTTCTCACGGGTGGCTTTAGAGACTACTCCTCACTGTAGCTCTGTGGTTAAACCGTGGATGTTATCATCCCAGATGCACAGAGCAGAACAAAGACTCCAGGACAGTGTGAACAGCCCAGGTCAGAGCAGGACCATCATCTCTCTTGATCTTGCTATTAGATCTCCATTGATATAGCCTGAAATTGCCTGAGATCTTTTGGGGCCTTAGCACATTTAAACACAGAGTCAGCTAATCCCTGTCATTTTTCAGACATTAGCTATGGAAAGTCTCCATGAAAACCATCTCTGTGATATTAGGAACATCCCCATATTTCTTTCTCATAATTCCTCTTTCCATCTACCCTGACATTTATCTTGCCATACAGTCATGCAATTATCCATCCACTCCTTCATCCACACAACTATAACTATATGTTAATCTATCCATTAACCAATCCCAATATCCACCTACATACCCTTCTATTCAGCTGTCCATAAATTCACTCATGCACTCATTCACCTGTTCATTTAACCACCTACCTACCAGTCTGATCATGGACTTACCTTTCCATCCATCCATTCACCCACCATATACCCGTATACCCATTCACCAATCCACACATCTGTTCCTTCATCTACTCTCTCTCCTAGTCACCCGTACATCTATATTAATTATCCATTCATCCATCCATCTTTCTGAGATTTTATTACATTTCAAATATTGAATGTTCTGAACAATTCAAAACTGAATAAAATACAAGTGTGCGCTCTCTCTCCTCCCTCCCTCTCTCCCTCTCTTGCCCCCCTCCCACCCTCCCTCCCCTCTCTTTTCACTCTTTCTTGAGGAGAGGATTCGAGCTAATAAGGCAGATGATGCTGAGTATTATAAAACAGAAACAAAGAAAATGGTTTGGGGATTCAGAGGAGAGAGAAATGTCATCTGGATAAGGTTATGGATGCCTTCCTAACAAGGGAGACTTTTGGTTTGGGCCTTAACGAAACAGCAGTATTTGGACATACAGAGATGCACTTGAAGTAATTCCAAGTAGAAGAAGAAGCACATCAAAGATATGGAGAGCAGAATTCATGTATCATTTTTTATATCCCTGCGTAACTGCATAGTACAGAGGTGGGCACACTATAATACCTAATATATACTTGTTAATTGTTATTTTCCCTTCTCTGACAGAGGCACCCCCCTACACTTGATCTGGATAAGATGTCATCTTTAAGAGGATCCTACTAGATGGCCTTGGGCAAATCACAGAACCTTTCTGGGCTTCCTTGAGTTTGTGGTTGTATTTCTGTCTCTATCAGGTGATCCTTTCCCTCAATTTTTAATTATTTCTATCATGCTCTGCTTTCTGCTAGGAGAGAAGCATTTCCATGTGTCTTAAAATTTATTTTCTTTTGTCAGCACCAGTGAACTCAATCCCACCTGTCTTCAACTTCCTCAGCTGCATACCCAAGCAACAAAGTCTGTGATGTGGATAAAGGGAGAAATTCTGTGCAAATGAAATAGGGTTGAAGTAGACACCAGGAGCCACAAATTCAAACCCAGCTTTGCCATGAGCTTGCTATGTGACCTCAGGCACATCTCTTTCCCTCTCTGTTTTAAAGGTTCCTCTTCCCCTTCATAGAATCTTAGCACTGAACAGAGCATTTGAAATTGTCTAGTCTAACATCCTCATCTTACAAATGGAAAAACTGACTCATAAAGGCCATGTGACTTGCTCTAGATCATATCTAGATTAGTGGCAAAGCCAGAACTAAATTTCGTTTCCTGACTTTTGGTTCGGGGTTTTCTTTACCCAACTACCACTTTTAAGACCCATTCACAGCCTCTGTTTTTCTCAGGACAGGTTTCCTCTCCCACCTCCATTCCCCTGGATGAAACATGTGACTCTTCCAAGTAAGTGTTCTGGCTGTGTGTTACTGATTCGTGCCTGGGTGGAGGCTGGGCAAGCAGTGTTTAAGAGCAAGTATTCCCAGCCTGGCAGAGTTAATTATGTTCATCAGGAAGAGAGAAGAGAACGGAACAAGGCGCTCTGGTTATCTACTGGTCTTTAATCAAATTGAGAAACAAGGAAATCCATCACCCAGAGGCTAAGGGAGTTGGAGAGCTTGGCTTCCGCTGGCTGCGGAGTCCTGTAATGGGTTGGGCGCTGTCCAAGGTGCTGACATCTTCACTTAATGTTCTGAGTTGCTGGGAGGAGCTGGGAGGAACCCACTTTGACAGAAGGATGGCTTGTAGGAGATGGCCCACAATAGAGCAAGTAAGGGTCTGGACATATTGGAAAGAGGCTTGAATTCCTACTCTGCCTCCCAAATCTTCCTTTTTCCATTCATTCATCTATCGGCTTTAGGAAAAATATCCCTTCTTATGGCCAGAGTCCTGGGCTGGGATTGAAGGAATGGAAAAAGAGGAGAGAAATCTAGACCCTTGGCTTTCAAGGGGACAGCCCCCAGTATGAGGATAGAAACTTAGTCCTTGGCCTTGGGGACCTCTGCATTTTAAAGGGAGATGTGGCATCTGCTTTTATAAAATCTTCAGTGCAAGATGAACTTGCCTTTGAGAATGTATTCATCTGGTGGGGAAACATCATTCTACCTTTAACTCTACCTGGAGTATGGTATAAGGGAGTCATGGCTCATGTCTATGTGGAGTCACCAGGCTAATGGGGAAGACATGGTCTTTCTCTAGAAAACCCTCAGTCTGGTTGAAGAAGACATGCTCTTGATTTAGGGGGAAACCTCAACATTAATCAAGGAAACAGGAAGGACAGATAATAACTTAAAATGTGCAAAATAACAAAACAAAGAGCTCAGATCTTCACACATGTAATTGCAGTTATTGGTGCTAGATATTTAGTATCAAAGAATGACATCTTCCTGGTAGAGATGAAACTGAGTTGAGCTTAAAGAAAACGAAGGGACTTGGGTCCTTAGATCTTAGGCCCCCTGAAAATCACGACCATACCTTCTCATTCCCTTCTATCCCCTTTGTAATAAGCACAAGCTGGGCATAGAGAAGGCTTTTGTTTAATGAACAATCACCAGCAGATAGACAGCAGAGTGGGGATGGAGTAGGGATCAGGGAGGAGGGTTGGTTGGAAGGGAGAGCCTGAGGCTGGTGGGGGCAGGGGAGTGGGGTGATAAAAGAGAGAAGGAGTAGCCCTGGCATGTGCAGGTCACTGAAGCACAGCATTTAGAGCAACTCCCTCATGTTTCTGGAGTTTGTGAGAGACCCTTTATTGAATCTTAGATGTTAAAGCTAGAGACTATTAAATTACAAAATCATAGGCTGTTCAGCCTCTAGAGCCACACAATCATGGAAAATTGGAGTATTAAAATCATAGCATCTTAACAGAGCAGAATCACAGTGTGTTGAAATTATAGAACTGTAGAATCTTAGAGTCAAAGAGCCAAAAATCCATATTAGAGAATCTAAAAATCCAAGACATCTCTGTTAAAGAGGAAAAGAAACACCATTTTATGGACTTCCTCTGTATTGCTTATGGTGCTGGGAGTATTCTAGTATACTATCCCATTTAATTCCTATTACAAGTTTTAAGCCATTCAGTCCCACCACCTATTCAATGCAGCACTTCTGACAAAGGTTTATCAAGCACAGGCTTCCACAAGCTTCTTTACAGGGGAGTAATTACCTCACCTCTGTGCATACCTCTACTCCCTGCTGAATAACAGCTGGAAAGTTCTAACTTATGTAAGTTATCCTCTGTCTCCTTGTGGTGTCCCCACATTGGTCATGTCCTTTGAGCTACACAGAATAAGTCTAATTTCCCATCCACATGATGGCCTTTCAGATGACTAAAGGCATTCCTTATTTCTTTCTTCTTTAGGATAAGCTGGTTTGTTCATCATCTAGAAACGGGACAGCAAATCAAAGAATATTTGAGCTGGAAAGGCCTTTAAGGTCATGTTGTTCAGTGACTGCCTGGCAAGGCAGTACAGCATTATGGTCGGAACTCAGCTTTAGAGAGAGACAAACTTGTATTCAGAGATACGGCACTAACTTACTATGTAACCTTTGGGAAATTACCTGATATCTCTTTACCTGATACCTATCAAGTTACCCAATACCCCTCAGCTTCTTTATCCGTAAAACAAAGAGAATAATAATATGGACATAGCAGAGCTGATGTGAGGGTTGAATGAGATAATGCAAGGGAAGCTCTTAGCAGAGTGTTTGGCACACAGTAAGCAGTCAATAAATATTAGCTATAATTATTAGAGGCCCAAAAGGGCAGGGACTTGCTCAAGATCACAGAGCAACTCAGAGGCAGAGCTGAAGTTAGACCAAAGACTCCTGACTCCCAGGCCAGGGCTCTTTCTTGTTCCACATTTCCACTCTGCCATCCTCAGGAAAGGGAAATAACCCCAGAGGGAACTGGAATACTTTGCTCACTGAATCAGTTAGAATGCAAGTAAGAGGAAACCTGGTTTAAAGGGGCTTAAACCTTTTATTTCTTTAAAAAGGGGGCCAGAGGAAGGTCAATGTGGTGATTCTGTCATGTTTCTGATGACCCAGATTGTTCCCATCCTAAGCCTTGAGGGAGACTCTCCCTGTGGTCACGAAATGGCTGATGTGACACTGGGCACCATGTGTTCCCACACAGGAAGAAAGGGCATGGGAGCAAAAAGGGCCTCCTCCTCTCATGCCTCTCTCTTGTCCAGGAGGGGAGCTTTCCAAGCAGACCATCCCTTTATATGTCATTGACCAAAATGAGGTCACACGTCCACTCTGAGACCACTCGCTGGCAAAGGAGAAGGCATTTCCATGAATAGCTTGGATCATCCCTGTTGCTGGGCATCTTGCTACTGAAATAAGGAAGAGGGGATTGGCTGTGGGAAGGCAACCAATTGTGCCTGCCATACTTACCCTCTGCCTTCTCTCTAGATTGGCCTCCTATTTTTTCTCCATCATCTGCCAGGAAGTCTTCCCTGATTTATATCCCTTTGTCCAGCACACCCTCTTCTATCATGTAATCGAGCAGTGCTCAATTCAAGTCACAGTCTACTTTGCAAGGCCTCTCATCTTTTCGTGTCCACATCTTGTCTTCTCAATCTATCAGCATTGGAAGACTAATAGCAGCTGCTACTGAATAAGTACCTATTTTGTGCCAGGCACTGCCCTAGACACTTGTGTAGCCAGCTTCCAAATGGCTCCCAATGAGCCACATCTGGTATTCACACCCTTTTGTATTCCCCTCCCATGTTTTACCAAGGTTAGTCTGTATGGCAAATAGAAGACGTCAAAAGTTATGGCATGTCATTTCACTTTCATCTGGGTAACACACATTCTCTTTCTTGACTCATTTCATTCTAGGAGAAGTTAGCCACCATGTCACGAGCAGCCTTATGGAGAGGCTTGCATAGAAAGAAACCCAAAATTTTGACCATGGTTAGAGGATAGTCTTGGGAAAGGGTCCTTCTGCCCCGGCTGGGCCTTCTGATGACTGCAGCCCTAGCTGACACTCGACTGCAACCTCCTGAGAGTTCCTGAGCCAGGATGTCCTAGTTAATCCACTTCTGGGCTCTAGGCCCTCAGAAACTGTGTGAGATGATAAACATTTGTTGTTTTAAGCTGCTAAGTTTGGGGTAATTTGTTACTCAGCAATAATTAACTACTTACTCTGGTGCCACATTATCACATTAAATCCTCATGACAACCTGAAAAGGTGGAGTTTGTTTCTTCCATTTTTCAGATGAGAAAACCAAGGCTGAGATGAGTATAGTGGCTTCCCACACCTGGAATGTGGCCGAGCTGGGATTTGCCCCATGTCTATCAGATTCCGAAGCAGAGGGGAGCTGGTTCTGTTTTTCAGCTGTGGTGTCTCCAGTTCCAGGGTGAAGGTTGAGGAATTGAGGACAGGAGGAGGTGGTCTTTTTGTCTGAGGCGTTTTCTCTCCCTTTTTCCATTTCAGTCACACTACTTTAGCAGCTATGACATCTATTATTTATAAATGATTCAGTAACAAGTTTATTAGGAAAAGCATCAGAGTTTTGAGTGACCCTAGACAAGGTCCTGCACTCGTTTAGGCCTTAGTTTCTTGATGTACTAAATGGGGATAATAACCCCTGTTCCACATTCCTAAGCCATGAGCACCAAGTACAAAGGGACTTTGTAAAATGTCAAGTGTTGTGATCCCAGAAAGTTTTGCCTTGAGTAAGGAGTACTCCTCCCCCACTCCCCCCACAGCCTGCAGGGAGGTAGCCTCGTACAGCCACCTTTGTGCAAGTGGCCATGGCTCCCTCTTCTCCCACCTGAGTCTAGGTTCAGAAGACTGAGAAGACTGAGAGAAATTGAGTGCTCCAACCCACTTCTTTGACCTCATCCCTCACCATGACCTCCCTCTCAAGCCACACTGCAGCCCCACTGAACTAGTGGAAATTCCCCAAGCCTGCCAGGAACTTTCTGTATGCTGAGCCTCTGTCTGTGCATTTTCTTCTCCCTGGACACCACTCCCAACATGTCCACCTGGTGTGTCACTACTCATTTTTCAAGACTCGGATGTCCTCACTTCCAGGATGCCACTCTTGACCTGGTTCAAAGTCTTCTACACCCCCTATGGGTTAGTGCACCAGGCTCCTGCCTGAGTGCCTGGCCTCCACCTTCTCTTTTCCACTCAAAGTCCCATGGTGCAGCTTTTCTAAAACACAAATCTTGTCATGTCATTCCCTGCTTAAAATAACCAGCCAATGTATGATCCATCAATCAATGCTTTAAGAGCTCTTCCTTGCTCTCAGGAAGACATCCAAAGCCTTCAGCTGGAACTCAAGGCTTGCTCCCTGCTGGTATCTCCAAACTCAGCTCTTTTCTCCTGATAGCCCAGCACAGGCAGTACACCGCAGCCGCATTGCTCTTGCTCCATAGCTCAGACCCACCTCACTCTCTCATGCCTTCCTATCTGCTGATCCTGTTGTTTCCGTGCCCATTCCCATCTTTTCCACCTGGTGACTTCCTGCCTAAGCTTGAAGGCCAGCTCTGATTTAACATCTTCTGGGAAGCTTTCCCTGGTGGCCCCAGGAAGAGTATGTGGCTTCTTCCTCCTCCTAAAAGCTCAAGCTTTCATAACTCTTTGTCAGCTTGCCTGCGCATACTGGGAGTTTCCTGTAGCTGATGCATGGTCGTGTCCCCTGCAGGGTCAGCTCAGGTACTTGGAGCAGCCATACAGGACTTTCGGTTGAATGGATGAACGACTGACTGAATGAATGAATGAATGGGGAGTGAATCCATCTTTGAGCCAACACTCCATGGCCAACCTCAGACTGCTATTTCCTAGGGGAAGCCCATTTTATAGCAAAAGAGGAAGCAGAAGGAAGGGACTGCTCTGGATGGGATAAAGAAAACCAATAAAAATGTGAAACTGGTTGAGAAAAGTTGTCCCAGGAAGACCGGATGGCTGAACCCTGGCGGACGGTGGAGGAGAGATTAGGGGATAAGCAGAGCTGCGGCCGGGGCAGGGCAAAGGGAGTGTGTCCCTCCTCGGTGGTACCTCCTCCCTCTGTCTTGACCACTGTCCCTGTCCCCATGCTCCATGCACTTCTGACATTCTCTCAGGGATCTGGGACAGAGAAGGAAACTTGCGATGTTGCTCATCAGGTGCACTGCCTGTGGGTAAGTATGTGGTCATGATTTGGCCTTCACAACTTTTGGGAGTCAGGGAATAAGAATAGTCAACCTCACTTTCCAGGTGAAGGAACTGAGATGCAGAGAAGTTAACTCACCATGAGTAAGTGGTAGAGTCAAGATTTGAATTCAGATCTGACTGACCCTAAAACTCTGTTCTTTTCCCTCCACTCCACTGGAGTCTGGAGTCAGGCTTCAGATGGTCCCCAGCCTCTGAAGTCAGATGCACAATTGTGTGTGTGTGTGTGTGTCCATTTTTTATGGAGAGTCCATATCTTTTTTCCTCTAAGGTGATTGTCACCACCCCCTGCCTATACTGTGGTACCTCCCTGGAGGTGGTGGCCTTTGAGCTGGGTATAGGAGGTTGGGGTGCAGTGGGGTGGGATGAAGAAGGCCGGCTGGATAGAGAAGAGCACACGTAGGGACGTGTTCGGGGAAGGAATTCAACAGGTCTGAAGAATGCTGAGGGCGCCGTGGTTCTTGTTCCTCATTTATTTGTGCCCCAGTCATGGCTCCTGGCCCCCAGCTCCTAAGCTGCCCTACAACTTGCCAGCATGGGTCTACAGGCCAGAGGCACTCCAGGGCAAGCATCTGGATATTCGTTCCAGTTGCAGTCCTGTCCTCTGCTGGGTTTTATCACCATGAGTAGAATCTAGCAGGGAGATGTCAAAGCTTCTCCTTCCAGCTTCCAGTACAGGGTGGGAAGACAGCACACTAGTACAATTGCCTGTGGCTCCTCATTGGCCAGAGGCCAACATTAGGGAAGTGGACTGCCTCCTGGGCCCTTCCACCCCTTCCACCCTTCCCTGCTCCACTCCTGGCTCACAGCTCCGTCTCTACTGCCCTGGGGTCCCCCTGCCCTGACGAGCCCGAGAGGTTTTAAGCACAAGGACCTAATCTTCTCCTTCAAATCTCAGCTCAACCCAGAGGTGGTATCGGCATGGAGCCGATGCTGCTTGGGCATCCGGACCTCCGTACGTGGTTATGTTGTCATGTTCCTGGGAAATCTGCAAAGGTAAGATCTTTAACCACATGCTGGTTCTTTTCACTCCAACTTCCCTCATGTCCCAACTTCCCTTTATGTGAGGGGGTTGGAGCGGCCCTGGGCATATCTGGGGTCTGGCTAAGGGGGATGAGTTGAGTTGGGGATCAGTTTAATTTGGGTTAATTCAGACATATTTGTGTGGTTCTCAGTCACCTCTACATGGAGATCAGTCACTGCTAGCCACCTCTATGTTCAGAATGGCTTCTAGGAATCTTCCTACCCACTGTCCAACTCACTCAGAATTGTGACATCAAGGTGTCCTATCCAGCGGTTGTCTCGTGACATGAATGTGTTTTATGTCACCTGGCCCTGGAAGCATATGGACAATGGAGGAGAAACGAGAGAAACAGGCTTGAAATGTAGAAACAGAAGCCAGCCTGTGGGAAATCCTTCCAATTGTCAGGGGGAAATGTACCTTAGAGGTGCACGCAGCAGCTGGTATAAACTGTGATATTTTTCTAAATTGTATGATGTAGTTTGTTGTTTTTTTTTTTACTTCTTTTCTCATTCTAGGTAAATAGTCACTTCCTTACCTCATTCTGTGTTCTTTTTCTTAGAGGGCTCTCCAAATTGTATAAGCTTCAGTTCCCAGAAAGTCTGGACCTAACCCCGGTGATGCCTTTATTTCCTATGTGATCCTGGGCAAGTTACTTCGCCTATGTGAACCGTTTCCTCTTTGGTGAAACATAAATGACAGTTTGGGCAGGTGAGGACTCAGAAAGCCTCATGCCCTTATTCCGGTGCTGAAACCATCACTGGAGGAAGTAGCCCAGCCTCGTGAAAATGAGACCAGAATATACGGGTAGGGGAAGCTGTAATATACGAGAAATAATGGTGAGCAGTGAATCCAGTAAACCTTAAATCCAAATAATTGGAAATAATGTGGTTGTTGCAAATTCTAATGTAGTCTGTAAGAAAGGATTTTTGTAATAGGAGAGACATTATGCAAGAACAAATTTAATAACAAGCTGAATCCATAATTCCAGATTATTTCTGCCAAACCTGGGGAATAGGGAAGGAGAAGGAATATAAACATGCAAAGTCCTTCATATTGTTGAGGATTTTAAATTCTTGGCATTGATAAATACAGGCTCAGATGTTTGTTAAACGTTGAAAGGTATCAAAATAGTGGAGTAAAGTGGGAGTTAGAACGTCTCCACTTCCCTCCTCTTTCACGTGAGACGGCCTCATGGCCCACTGCTGGGGATGCTCAGGGGGCCCCAGCTGCTTGTGCTCCCTGTGCCCTCAGCTTCCCCCCGGCTGTCACACATGGCTGGACACAGGGCTTGGGAAACGGCTGCTGATGGCTTCCTGCCTCCCGCCTCTGGAGCGGCAGGTCCCAGCCAGGTCAGAGGGCTGAGGGCAACAGACGGGTGGGGAGAAGATCAGGGAGATAACTAGGCCCGGCCAGAAAGTCAGATGAGGCCTGACATGCACAGGCCCACCTTGCTCAGACCCAAACATCCCACAGGCAGACGGACCCATTCGACAGAGCTGGGCCTGACTGCTCCCAGCATTACAGGCCCAGGCAGGACAAAGAGCAGGTCCTTATACCAACCCAGGCATCACAGAGAAGCAGATGTTACCCCTAAAACTTGGGTATCACAGAACCAACATTATCTACATAGCCCCAGGTGACCCAGATTGAAGCACCCAGGAGGAAACGGTGAAATTAGGATTCTATTTACAAAAGTCACAGTGACTTAGGTGGGGGTCACGGTCAAATGTGTGAAGTTTTGGCAATGCGTAGAGTACCAGTGAGTGTGTGCAGGGTGCGTTTGGTCTTTGAAGTCAGAAAATGCCCAAGTGAGGCACCTGGGACCCCCTCTCCACCGGAGTCCCTCACCCAGACTGTGACTCCCTGAGGGCAAGGTTTGGGACTTCCTGAGTCCACAGAGCAAGTCTCCCCACTGAGCTGAGACTGCTTGGGCCCTCACACCAGATTTCCTACAGGCCCTGCCCCACCTGGATGTCCTGAGTGTGAGGCCACCTCCATCCCCAATGGATCTCCCCTCAGAGCTCAGGTCTCTGCCTCCAGGGGGCGCCAAATGGACACTTCTTGGCAAAGGCTGTCCAGGCCCCAGGTTCAGGCTGAGTGGGGCTGGGGAGGAGATGCCTCTAGTGCTTCCTGACTGCACAGATGGCCACAGCTGGAAGGGGCCTGAAAGCTGGTTAAGTCCATGTCCACCTGGCAGAGGTGATGGCTGAGGCTCAGAGAGGATGCTCTAGGCAAGTGGCAGAGCAGGGCTGGGATCTGGTATGCAGGGCAGCCTGGCTTACTGGTGTCCACTTTGGAACCCTAAGGCTCCAGGAGGAAAGATACACAGTCCCTCTGCCCAGGAAGGCCTAGTTTCAGGTCAGGAGGGGAGACCCTCTTGCTTCAGAAGTGGTCAACACAGCAAAGCCCCAAGTAACTCCTTGGTGCAGATGAGCAAACAGGGACCCAGAGAGAGTCAGCGACTTGCCTGAAGTCACACAGCAAATTAGTGGAGGAGTCAGAATTGAAAAACCAGGCTCCTGACAATTAATCTCAAGGATAAGGGCCCAGAGAAGGTACTTGCTGTGGCTGCCTCCCTTGGCCAGGGTGCAGCCCTGGGACAGCTCACACTCGGAATTCTTCAAGCTTCTTCTCTGGTCCCGACACTAACAGTTGCTGCGATGGGTCAGGGCATGCTGCCACCTTGGTCCCCTCTTCTTTGTCCTGCTGCCTTAGGATAGCCAAAATCAAGGCGAAACAAACCAGGGAACCCGTCTTGAAGAAGAACTGGAGTCCAATGAACCTGGGAAAGAGCAAGGGACCCTTGGGCTCAAGACCTGCCCGGCAAGGGCTTGGATGTCTTCAGGCTGGGGGCAGAATGGGGTCAGCAATCACCACCCACTGTCAAGTCAGAGACACTGAGGCCCTGAGGGGAGGAGAGGCCTCCAGCCCCAGGGCAGGGGACTCCGTAACAACAGCCTTGGTCAGGGAGGTGAGGGAGCCCCTGGAGTTGGGCCAGGGCAGCCCCTCCCCGGAAGAGGGGGATATGCTGTGCAGGAGGAGCTCTAGGTGAGTAGCAGAAGCCTGGGCACCCTCCCTGCCCCATGCCTGGCAGCCTTGTGGCCGGGGCCAGCCCTGCCTCTCTCTAGGTCCCCTGAGGGCTTGCGGGGCCTACGATTGCAACTTTGGAATGCACCCCCTCTACCAAAGGAAAAAGGGGGTTCATTCTCCCCTGTTTGTCTCACTCAGAGATTTTCAACCAGGGTGCTGCAAGAATTTTCAAAACAGTCAGGGACACTGACTTCTTTTTCCATAGATTGTCAGCTAAAAAAGTGACCACAGCCATCACAATAGCCATCTGATGTAAATGAATCAGCTATACCTTTTTCTTTTTTTGGTCAGGCTGGCAAAAAATGTATTTTTTGGTGTGCTGCAAAATTTTAGTAATTTGTTTATGTACCATAAGATGAAAAAGGGTGAAAATCACTGGTCTGACTCACCGAGTCTGCTGTTTAACTGCCCTCCACCCCCAGGGTGTCCCTGGGCAGTCCTGGCCCCTAGGGGCCATGCCCCCCTCAGCGCTGCACTCGACCAGCTCCATGCTTCCAGCCTTGCTAGCAAGCGCCCCAAACCTCTCAACCCGTCCCAGGGCCAACAGCCTCCCTGCCTTTGGGCTCCTGTGTCCCATTGTACAGGTGGGAAGACGGAGCCCCGAAAAGGCAGGTCTCACAAAGAGGGAGAAAGAGCTGGGCCTGGATCTCAGGCCTCAGGTGTTGCAGACGGGGCCTTCTTCCTACCCCACCTCAATTTTCTGTCTCTCTCAATGCTGAGCAGCTCCCCTGATTCTCCCTACACTCGGCCGTGATGATGCAGTTCCTGCATGGACTGCCATCAGACAGCTTGGGTTCGAGGCCCAGTTTCTCCAGTTACCAGCTGTGTCTTTGGGCCACATTAACTCCCAACTCTTCCATCAGCTCAGCACTGGGTACAGCGCTTGTCACCAGAAGGACTTCCTCCCCCAGCTGGTGTCCTTCCCGGGACCCCTCCAGTACTTCCAGCACCCTTCCCACAGCCCTCCGGCAGCCCCCGCCGCAGGTCTCACCGGTTTCGGAGCAGGTCATGGTCATAGTAGCGGCAGACGGCTCGACGCCCGCAGCTCCGGGCCCAGTGCAGGCAGGTGGTGTCGATGGCGCTGCCATGGATCACAGGGCTGGGCATCCAGGCTGGAGGAGGACAGGCTCAGGATGCAGTGCATCTGGCATTCCCGCACCCCCGCTCCCTCACTCCCTGGCATACACAACCCCTCGGGGGCTCTGGGCCACTGGAGAACTCTTGGCCCATTTCTTTGGCCCTCAAACCCAACCCTCACCTCAGTATCAGATGCTGCCTCCCTGAGGGGCTGTCTAGCTGCTCATACACCCACCTCTAGTACCCGGGTCTGACCTGCCCCCCTATGGCCCTGCAAACCCCAAGGTCAGGACCTGGGTCCCACTCATCCCGGAGCCCCTAGGCCCGGCGCATAGTGGGTGTCTGGACCCGTGGCCCTGAGCAGGCTCTTTACCCAAAACTCTCAGGAGCATGAACTGGATTCCCACGGCCAAAGTCTTGTCTTCTTTCTTCACCCCCCTAACAAACAGGAACATGGCTGAAATGAGGATCGAGAGGGCTCCAGCCCCAAGGGACTCCCACCATCCCCTCCTCTCCCACCACCCGCCAGCCTTCGCCCGGCCTCAAGCTCCTTGAGTGGGATGGGGCCAGGGCCTCAGGCTCCACACTCCATTTCCGATCAACCTGCAGAGCAGGGTCCCCATGTACCAGGCACAGCCACCGATGGTCAGGGCCAAGTGCTGAGCTCCCTGTGCCGGTCACAGATGCCTCCCCTCCCTCCACACGCCCCGGCCCCACCAGCATCTCCCCTTCCCCCTACACTTGACAGAACCTGGAGCTGGACACCAGACGGGCCCCAGGCACTGTGAGTCCACAGCTCCGGAGGCCCTGACAACCACTGGCTCCTCTCCTAGGCGATACTGGCGGCTGGCATTTGTGGAACACTGACTACAGTCTCAGTCATTCTCTGCTGCAGCCTCCCCCTCGCCCCCATGAAGTAGGTATATCATTAGCCCCATTTTACCAATTAAGAGACTGACAGATTCTTGGGCAGGTTAAGTGACTTGGCCGAGATCCCACGACTGGCGGCTGTCAGGAGCTGGAGCTTGTGCAGCGTATTGCCTGCCTTCGCTCCTCTTAAGCAGGCTGCCTGCTGGGCCACCTGCTGACTCTACTTTCTCTCTGAGGCCAGACTATTGTATGGATCTACTTGTCTTCTAGTATTTGTAAGGGGCTCCATCCCCATTCTAATTTTCTAAAAAACATGAAATAAAATAATCCCAGCATAATGCAAAATTGGAATTATCCCTTCTATGAGGGCCCCTTATTCAGCCCCCACCCTAAGAGCTGCTGACCTTGGCCTCAGATGACAATTTGTCAGTCCCAGCAGATACCCTCAGGACAATAGCCTGAAAGATCTTGGTTATTGCTCAGCCAAGAGGCAGTGCTCAGCATGGGCTGGGTCCACAGTGGGCACCTAATAAGTGCTTGTTGGCTAGACAACAAGCATTCATGATGTGGATGACACCAACAGGATTTGGTTTTCGGAATGAACCTTTCTTGGCCTGCCCAGGCCACAGGGTGGGGGCTGGGGGTCACGTGACCCTGTGTCTGGGAGGCAGCTGCAGAGCCTTAAGTGTGGCCTCCCCTCCCCTGGGACCAGTAAGGGCCTGGGCTCTGGGCCCCAGCACCAGTGTGTTCTCCTTGCTACCCAACACTTGCTATGTGACCTGGGGTTAACTCCTGAATTGCTCTGAGCCTCAGTTTTCATATCTGTAAGATGGGAAAAAACTTCATCTCCGCAGCTTGTCATGAGGATGAGGCAGGACAGTGGGAGCCTGGGCTGTTGTGGGGGCCCTCCCATAACCCTCCTTCTTCAAAGCCCTCCCTCAGGATTCCTTGCCCTGCCTGTGGTTAAGGACCTCTTGGTGTCCACCAGCTCTGGGCTGCCCCTGCTCTCACCTTAGGATGAGCATGAAGGAGGGTGTGTGGGTGATACAGGCCAGGGCTGCGCTCAGGCCGATCAGGAGCATGAAGGGCAGCACCAGGTGGCTGCAGGCTGAGTCGCAGGAACCCGCGGACACGGTGCCGCCCCCCACCACGCAGCTGCAGTTGGTGTAGAGAACCTGGGGCAGAAGAGGGGGAAGAGCCTTCAGGAACCTCCAGGGGCAAGCAGCGAGCCAAGGGCCTGATGCGCCAGGAGGCTGGTGAGAGACCCAAGGGTACCAACTGGCTGAGTCAGAGCTGACAGGAGGATTTCTGACCCCCTGACTGAGTCAGCGAGACCGAGCAGCCAGGCAGGTGCCCGGACTCAGGCCGTCTGCACCCAAATGGGCTGCACCTGCGGCTGTGGCTGTGGGGGGAGAAGGGAGTGGAAAGGAGAGAAGGGGGAGGGGCCTAGAGGAGCACGACCCCCAACACTGCACACATACACACTCACACATTTACACACATGGTCACACGCACCTTTACACATGCATGGTCACACACACACTCATACACATTTGTACATGCACCACACATACACAGTCAACAGTCACAAACATATTTACATATATAGGCGCACACACATACCACACAGAGTGAGGCGAAGGTGTGTTTACAGTTGTTGGTACGGAGTACAATTGTTGATAAATAAAAATACAAGAACAGGCTCTGTTTTGTGTACGCACAACTCTAAACCTACTTTTGCCCTACCCAGTGTACACATACACACTCACACACAAACACACCAGACACATCACACACTCACACCAAATACACCCACATGCCACGACACATACACCTCACTCACACACACACAAACTCATTCTTTTACCCGGTGATGTCAGATGTTCCAAATTCCTGACCATATGTGCAAAGAATCAAGACAAGAAAGAACTTTGGGGAAGGAACTCAGATTTTTCAGCTGTGTTCCCCACTTCCTGCTTCACTGAGCCTTCCAGGGTGTCGGGCTCCACAGTGGACCCTCAAGGAGAGGCGGAAGCCCAGGATGGAGAGATGCAGTCCGCACTGCGGGAGACCTGGTTCATCAGGTGAGGGTCCAGGAAGGCTTTACTGGAGGGGGCTGTTGGATTTGGATCTCCAGGAAGGAGAAAGAGTTTGCCCCAGGAAGAGTAGGATGAGCACAGGGAGGGACAAATGTAAAATCGCTGAGGAACAAAAGACCCAGCAACCCTTCCCTTCTGCCCAGAGGCTTAGTGCAGAAGTGAGTGCAAACAGCAGAGGGCATTGGGGGCGGGCTCGAGGGTGCGCTGGGGTGACATCGTGAGAGAGGAGCCTGGACTGCTGTTGCCAGACACACCGCGGACCAGGTGCCCTGCCAATTATCCTGCTGGCAACAACCTAACATACTGGACGAGGTACTGGATGTATGGCCCTGAGTGCACCCAGGAGCTGGCAGAAAGTAAAAAATGCTGAGCACTCAGGCCGGAGTGCAGAAGGGTAAGCAGACTCCTGAAACCAGCTTCGGCCCCAGAATCTTGGGCAATGGAATGCAGCTGTCTGAGGTTTGGGAGCTTTGGGGCCAGGGGATGAGTCCAGGCCCTCCCTCCTGCCAGGGTGAAAAATCTAACAGGAGGCTCCCAGAAAACTGGGACCCCTTGAAGGACTGAAGTATGAGTGAAAACTGACCTCTTTCCAAACTGCCAGGAAATGCCCCAGGCCGCTAACGGTGTATCTGATTGCATTCCCACCCTCCAGGTGGCCTGGAGTACCTCTAGCCAAAGATTCTTAGAGAAGTGGTCTAGACTGACAGTGCCCTCAGGTGCCCGACAAGAGCAAATCCAAGCCAGGGAGCCTCACTTTCTCCTTTTCTTTTTAAAGATTTTATTTATTTTTTAGAGAGAGGGGAAGGGAGGGAGAAAGAGAGGGAGAGAAACATCAATGTGTGATTGTCTCTTGTGCACCCTCTACTGGGGACTTGACCCACAACCCAGGCATGTGCCCTGTCAGGAATCAAACCTGTGACCCTTTGATTTGTGGGCTGGTCCTCAGTCCACTGAGCCACACCAGCCAGAGCAGGTTTTTCTTTTGTTCCCCATATATCAGTCTCCTGATATCAGTGTGCCCCAGGGACCCTCGGGCTTCAGCTGGGGGTCAGGTATGCAGGGATTGATCCCAGCGTGGCCTGGCTGGCTGGCCAGGGGCAGCAGGAACCCTCTGGGCCTCTTGCCTTTAGCCCTGGCAGCCTCAGATACTGCCCAAAGTGAAAAGGTTTGGGAGCCCTGAGGTGGGTTGCTGGGAGCCTTGGAAAGATCCTAAAGCACAGGAAGGAAAGGAGAGAAAGGATGAGATAGTACAAAAGCTGCTCTGGCAGCTGCAAGGGGAGTGGGATGGAGAAAAGGGTGCTGGTTTGAGGCAGAGAGTGAGGACACCTCGGATTCAGCCTCAGGTGGGTGGGTAGGACTCTTGCTCTTCCCACTGCTCTGTGGAGCTCCTGTGCGTGACAAGGCTGCGGCGCCACGTGTGTGAACTCTGCGCACGCAGCGTTTGGACCTTTACCTACAGGCTGAGCAACTTGCTGGGTTGCGGCTACACTAGAGGAACAGGAAGGTGGAGAAATGAGTCAGGGCAAGGTTTCTGGAAGGGAAATGCCCTGCCTGTTCCTTTTCTGAGAGGCTGGGATGGACACAAAAGCTAGGCCTTTCTCTGAAGTCTGATTTTATGGCAGAAAGTTCTTCCTGTGAATGATTTCAATGCCTCCATCTGCCTCTGCTTCAGCCCTAACCCCTGAACCCTAGATTCCGCCAGCCACCCACATTTTCCCATCTTTCCCCTGGTCACTTACTCATTCATAAAAGGTTACTTAG
This sequence comes from Anoura caudifer, assembly GCA_004027475.1. Classification (NCBI taxonomy): domain Eukaryota; kingdom Metazoa; phylum Chordata; class Mammalia; order Chiroptera; family Phyllostomidae; genus Anoura; species Anoura caudifer. Next base: position 727,286 of record PVKU01000003.1, read on the forward strand.
CACAGCTGTGCTGGACACGGACCCACTCATCCCCGGGCCCAGGAGCTCACAGTTGGCCAAGCAGACAGTCTCACCAAGAGACACTTCCAGGCCAGAGTGAGAGTTCCTGAGTGCTGAGCAGGGCTCAGCTGCACCCTCCTCCAAGTCCTGTACCAAAAACACAGCCTCTGAGGATGCTCCGGAAAGGGGGCGGGGCTGGGAGGGCAGAGCCCTGGGTTCTAGTCCCAGTTCTGGCATTAAGACTCTGGGCAATGCCTGGTCCTTCTCTGGGCCTCCATTTCCCATCTGTATAATGTCATAAACAGGAGTGGCCATTCCTGAGGGCTTAAAACTCCCCAGGCACTGTTTTTCATGGATTATGTCACGTGGCTCTTCACTTACCATTTAACGAAGTCATCTGGGGAAAGTGTTTAGCATGGTGCCTGGCAGGTGGTAGGCACTCGCTACCATCACCTGCGTTTTACAGACCAGGAAACAGAGACACAGACTGATTTGCCTAAGGTATCAGAGTCAGTTAGAGGCAGAACGGGGATTTGGGATTTCAGCCGTGGCCTGGCCTCAGTGCTAAAGAGCCATATGTACAGGAGTACACAGTCCCCTGGAGGATTCTGCCTCAGACACTGGGGCCTGGAGGCATCTGGAATGGTCTCAGGGAGGTCACATCAGGTCAGGACAGTGAGTGATAGGAGGCTCCAAAGGCTGGATTGCAATTATTCTGAATGTAAAAGGTTTACACAGCCCAGGTGCCGCCTGGCTGACTTCTGAAGCACGAGCAGCCAGGTGCTTGGCTCTTCGGCAGCCAGTGGGGACCAGGCCTCTCCCTGGAGGAGCTGCAGGCTCCTCCAGATGCGGATGCCAAATAGGACACAGCAGCAGGTGGGGGACTCTGGATATAGGGAAGTGTTGTCATAACAGCGTGCCTGACACTGCAACGCCCCCCACATACATGCTTTATAACCTGGAGGCTGGACATTGTCCCCATTTGTCATTCGGTGGGACTGAGGAGAAAGGGGAGGAGGAGCCCACTGGTCTCGGTGATCTCTCTAATGTTCACACAGAATGCAGGACTGCTGGTGACACTGCCCGCTGCCCGCTTTCCCACCCCGAGAGTTCCTGGAGCCCAGGGCCCCTGGCTCTGGGTGGCTGACTGAATGGGCTCCCTGTGCGGCCTCTCTTCTGACCTCCCTGTCTCCTAGCCTGCACTCTGCTCACCTTCCTCCACACCACGGCCTCCATGTGATCAAACCCAGGTCTGACTTTGTAACTCCCCTGCTTAGAAGTCATCCAAATCTCTCCATGCTCTCTGCATAAAGTTCCCCCTCGTGGTCTCACACTGCAAGCCCTTCCTGATCTGGGCCTTGCTTTTCCTCCACGAACCCTAGCTTCGGCTCCAGCGAGTTCTTTGCAGTTTCATGGAACACTATATTTGTGTGTGTGTGTGTATGTGTGTGTGCACACGCGCGTGTGTGTGTGCGCCATGTACCTCTCTGCTTCTGCTCTTTCCCCTGTCTGGAAAGCCCTTCCCTAGTTTGCCTACTCACCCTTGAAGCCTCTGGGACCCTCCCAGGTGGGCTGTATCTCCTTCCATCCTCATCTGTATTTGTGGGGACCACTTCTCCTGCCCAGCAGCACCCCTGAGCTCTTTCCCTTTGCATCTCTCCTGCATAGACAGCTGGGGCCAGATCTGTTCATGTCTGTGTTCTGGGCACTGGCACGTGGCTGGGCCCAAGCTGGCAATAAAAGCTTATTGAGAGAATAACATTCTACATCTGCCAGCAGAAGGAGACAGACAGAGAGCCAGAGAGTGCGAATGTTCAGCATGGGAGAGTATGACAAGCAGGCAGTGACAGGGAAGGGCAGAGCCCATGAGAGGCAGAGGGAGCATCCAGAGGCCTGACCCACCTGGCTTTTGTCCGGAGCCTCGGGGACCACGCGGTTGGCGCAGCCTGCATGGCAGGGCGTGAGGAACTCCACATGGGTGCTGGTGTCGCAGACGGGGTTAAAGTCGTCCGTTGGGCAGGAGCAGGACTCCATGCAGCCTGGAAAGCGCTCCAGCGCCAGCTGGGCACTGCCGGGAGAGAAGGCCGGAAGGGTTGGCCTGGCTCTGCCTCCCTTGGGCCACAAGCCGAATGCACCTCAGCCCCCAGCCTGGCTCCCCATCGGAAAGAGCAGTGGCCAGCTCTCCTAATGGGATAGAGGGGGAGCGGAGCCTGGACCAGACGCCTCTGAGACCCCTTCCAGCCCCAGAAGCCTATGGCTGTTTGAACTGCTTCTGTGACCATCTCTGATCCTCAGTGGCCCTTCTTTAAGGAGCATAAGATAAATCCCTCCCAGAAACTAGTCTCAAGTAAAAAGTGCCTTTTTTCTCAATGTAGATGGCTTAATTCTTTTTCTTGGGAAATTTGAGCTATGTTTGCGGAACTCAGGATACCCGACTAGCTGTGGGATCTCTGACCCGCTCCTGCCTCTCTCTTAACCTCAGTTTCTCTGTCTGTCACCTCTGTGAGGGGTCCCCCACCCCATCATCCTCCTTCAGTCTTGTGATCTCTTGCTCACTGTCAGTACCCTGTCACTGTGTCTAGGGCACGTTTTTGTACCACCTTCCTTTTTTCTGAGATCCTGCCCCCCAAATCCTGGGAGAGCCCGCACTTCAGTCAGCCAGGGCAAGGTGGGGTAGGAGATTGGAAGAGGGGCTGAGTCCCAGCAGCAGGCCACCCTGGGAGGGGCAGAGGTGCCCTGGGACTCAGAATTTGACCTGCCTTACAGCTTGAAGGGAGAAAATCTGCCAAGGAGCCAATGGCCCAGCTGCAGAGGGGCCAGCCGGAGGTGCTGCGGGCCTGGGGTGGGTGTGCGCAGGGCCCAGGCAGAGTGGCAGGCCTGGCCAGCCCCGTGAAATCTCAGTTCCTTGGAGAGGAGAGTCAGTAGGGGCTGGGGAGGCAGCCTGGACAACAGCTGAAATGGCCTGTAGCCAGAGTCGGGGGTGGGGAGGTGGAACAAAGGCAAGCTTGCTCCCTCCTGGAGGTGGGGTCTCCATCTGAGCGGGGAGGAAGACTGCGGGCCAGCGCAGGCCATGCCTCCTTTCTCCTGCCAGGCGTGGGTCTGACACTGTGTCCCACAGGAAGGGGAACAGACTGGCACTGTCTGAGTGGAGGGCCCATCAGGAGGCGGCACCAGGGACCTCTGCCCAGGGTGCAGCCCTTCTCAGAGCCCCCCTGTCTGCAGCTGGAAGGCTGCACGGGTCAGACCTGGGGCTTGTCCTCAGTTCCTTGCTGCTGTGGGGAGAGCCCTGGCTCCAGGCAACCCTGGCTGCATGATTTCACCTTTCTGAGCCATGCTCTCCCCATCTGTGGAATGGGGATGATGGCAGGACCCTCTCTCAGAGATCCTGTGAGGGTCCAATGAGGAATATGAGAAGAGCTGGGCCAGGCATCAGGCAAGGGGCAGACCTCTGCTCTCGCAGCTATTGGTATTGTTAGCGGGACCAGAGCATGAGAACTTCTGCTCAATTTGTTCCGCTGGTACTGAAAGGTGTCTTCAATGAAATGGAACCCAAAGTTCAGTGAGTAAATTGCAAGAATACAGATGTGAACACGGGTGCAATGAGATGCCAGGGTCAAGGTGAGAGGGAGAAGAAAAGAGAAATAGGGCATGTGGTGTGTAGGCTGGTTTTTTGGAAAATGGTGCTACCATAGCCATTTACGTTTTATTCCAAAAACCAGTTCAAGGCCCTGGCCTCATCCTCAGACCCAGGGCCCAGCCGAGGCCTGCTGCTGCACGGAGAAGCAGGCTCTACACACAGAAGGCCCCACCCCAGCCAGCAGCAATGCCTCCCTGTGGGAAAAGGAGAAGGAAAGGAAGTGGGGGGAGGGGGAACGGAGATGGGGAGAGGTCTGTGAGGTGGGACCTGGGACACAGAGGGCCAGGGCTGAGCACTTCTGGAACCTGAGCCAAGCCCCCACCCCACCCTTGTCCCGCAGAAGGAGCCCCAGGTGCAGAAAGCTGAGGAATTCTAGCTGAGTGCTGGGCCAGCCTAAGCCTGGAGCAGTTCCCAGGAAAAATGAAATCATTCTGTAGAAGAGGCCTCAACGTAACTTCCCACATCCTTTCCAAGATGCTCCCAAGGGGAGAAGGTATGTGTGGGGGTGGGGGTGGGGGCAAGGGAAGGGAGATAGGCATCAGAGGCTTTCCTATTGGCAGTGGAGACAGGCACTGCCCCACATAGGTGGAAAAATAATTCTGGAATTTTAGGGCTAGGACACAACAGAATTTAGCTCCAGGCTCTACAAACCAAGAATCTCCGAGGTCTCCAGGCTAATCCCTTCCCAGAGCACATCCTCCCTGCAGTGTCCCTGATAAGGGCCTCGAAGTCCCTGCTTGTCCCCCAGGGATGGAGAGCCTGCTCCCTCCTTCCTTAGGCTGAGCTGGACTCGGCCCCTGCGATGCACCCCACCTCCGCTGGCACTCAGGGCTTGCTCACTCTGCAGGTGCTATGCCTACAAGTGGCTTTGCCCTGACCAAGCCTCCATCCTTCCCCAAGCTGGAGCTGTCCTGCAGGGAAAGTTCCTTCCACCCCTGCCCCTTCCCCTGCTGTCCGACATCTTCACTGGAGAGACCAGTCCCACTGCTCACAATGAGGAGAGGAGAAGACAGGGCTACGGGGGAGGTGAGATTTGAGGTACCCCGCTGACCTGGCCTTGTCTGGGCTGCCCCCCTTCCCTGTCCCACCCTCTTCCATGCTTTTGCTCACATGCGTGCCCCCCACTCTCCCCCGTCTCTTATACTCACCCAGGCTGGTGGATGATGCCTGCGATGTGGTGAGTAGGGCAGCCCATGAAGAAGAGGGGCAGGCTGAGGAGTAGGCAGGACAGCGCCCCCAGCAGGCAAAGGACACTGCAGTGCATGGGCCCCAGGCGGAGGCGCTTGACCAGGATGCCCCCCACTATGATGCCCACGATGGCGGACGGGAAGGAGAGGCAGCCAATGAGTACGTTGGCGTAGGACGCTGTGACAGAAAACTGGCGCTCCAGGAACTTGGGCAGGAAGGTGGCCATGCCCGCCGCCATGGACGACAAGCACACCTGGGACAAGACCACCAGCAGGAAGATGGGGTGGCGCAGGGTTCGCAGCAGCACGCCGGGAAAGACTGTGGGGCGAACGGGGAGGAGGTCAGAGTGGGCAGCCACGCCAGTCCCTTCTGTTCCCTCATGCCCCGTTCAGTTGAAACTGTCCCTTCCCTTCCTCCTCATCCCATTCCACGTGATTCTGTTCCATTCAGTTCTATCCGATCACAGCTGACTCCTTTCCATCGAATTCTATTTTATTTTCAAAATTCTGTTTCATTCTATTCCATCGAGTTAGATTGCATTTTATTCGATTGTGTTTCTTCCTTTCTATTCTGTTCAGAATTCTATTCACATCCTTCTATTCCATCCTGCCCTATCTGATTCTGTCTGGCTCATGCCATCCCATTTCGCTTCATGTCTTCTGTGCTATGTATTCATCTCTTCTTTCTTTTCAGCCAGCCTTTCCCAACCCATCCTGCTATAGCTCTTTCCAAGCAACCCAGGCCTTTGTCTTCCCTTCTGTGTCCCCAACAGGGGTCCACATCCCCTCCCCTGCTCTCCCCATCCTTAGTTTACGTTTCTCCACAGCACTTCACCTAACATACCACACACTTGACTTATTTGGCCATTTTTTGGCCACGCCACCACAATGCCACCTTCACTGAGAGCAGGGATTTTTGTCTGTTGTGTCACTTGCTGGATTTCCAGAGCCGGGAGCACAGCAAGCGCTCAACAAAAGTTTATACACTGAATGAGGAACGAATGCATGGACACACAGATGAATGTGTGATCAAATACCCAAATGTTGGGGCATCATCTAGACCTCAAGATAAGGCGAAAGCTGAGCAGGCTGGCTGCTGGGTGGCTTCCTGGAGGTGGGAGGGGTGGGCAGAGGTGGGGTCTGAGGACTGGGAAGACCTGGAGAGACTGGGTGGGAAGGAAAAGGAATTCCTAACAGGGGCACAGCAGGGGCAACCACAGGGAGACAAGGATAGAAGTGACGACCTCCCCAGGCTCTTCCTAGCTCCTAGACCAGTGCAGGTCTGCTAAACTGAAGGATGCACAACACTGGGTAAGTCCTGAGCTCTGGGCTTCAGGCCCTCCATCAGCAGGGGCAGCCAAGGTGACAGCCAGGAATGCTTCTGTTCTGACATGTGTGACCCTCTGCACCACCAACAGCAGAGAAAGATGAGAGACACAGATGTGCAGGACAGAGGAGGAAAGGCCTTTCTAAGAAGAGACATCAGAAGAGCCAGCTGCTTGCCAGGCTGGGCTGGTTGGGAAAGATGGTCATGGGGCTGCTTTGGGTCGAGTCCCCTTCTGCTCCTGCAGCAGCAGGGCCAGGGCCTCTGTCTTGGGAGATCTGTGCCTGTCCTCAGAGCATGGCCAGAGCCAAGCCACCTGATTCCTTAGCTCCTGGGTGGGGCCTGGAGCTGTTTTCTTGGAACAAACAGTCCAGGCAGGGTAGGTGGAAGCTGAGGCTGTGGAATTCCCCCTTCTTCATGTCCCAGGCCAGCTTCCTTTCCCTAGTCTCTTGTCACATACATGTGCATTCAGCCAGAATTTGAAGCAGAGAGCTGTGACACCAGGCCTTCATCTCAGGTTGCTGTCCCAGCCTCCCTCCCTCCCTCCCTCCTTCCATGAGCTGCCCTGTCAAGATTGACCTGGGCCTGGCCCAAGCTACACAAGTGCCCTCATTGTACAGGTGGCAGGGACTCACCCAAGTTCACTTCCAGAGGCTGGGGCAAGTCCAGAAATTTCCGGGGGTTCCCTGACTCCTAGTGTAAGGGCCATTCCACCTTCTATACCCCCACCCCATATTCCTGGGCCTCTGGCTGCCTGACTCTGTCTATTAATTGTTTCCATCCCGTTCTCAGTGTAGTCTGCACCCATTCTCCAGGCCTGCAGCCTGTCCCTGGAACAGATGGAAAGCTCTTGGAGGGCAGGGCTGAGCCTTTCACTTAGATAGAGATACCTGAAGGGAAACTTCAGGGTCCATCTCTAGCTCAGCGGCATGTCTTCCCCACTAGACAGGGGCTTCCCTTGGCTTAGCACAACGTCTCCCCCCTGGCAGACAAGCCAGGGCCTCTCAACTCAGAGACCATGCCTCCCCCATCAGACAGGGGCCTCTTCCAGCCCAGAGGCCAGGTCTCCTCCATTAGACCAGGCAGGCTCTCCTTCCAGTCAGGGACTGTGTATCTTCCACTGGACAGAGACCTCCCCCCAGCAGAGACACTTGGCTCTCCCCTCAACCAGGGCCTCTCCCAGCTCAGGGGCTATGTCTCCCCTATCAGACAGGGGGCTTTCTTCGCTCAGGGACTGTCTTCCTCCAAGAGTTTCCAGGCGGTCAAGGCCAAGCCTCAGGATCAGACTGGTCCCTCTGGAGCTCAGCAGAAAGCCCCGCAGCCAGGTTGGCTGACCGGCCACAGGATTTGTGGCCAGCACTGCCTCGGTTTTCTCTAGGCTCATGTAGAAATTGAAACTACCAGAGACTATCTGGCCCAGGACACCCACTCCAGGATTCAGTTTCAGCAACTGGTTCCAGCTTCCCTCTGGGCAGGAGCCAAAGCAATGATTAATTAGCTCTTCCAGAGCCGCTTGCCAGCACCCTCCAGCAGCAGAGGGCGGTCAAGGAGTCTGAACCCCTGCCTCTAGGCTTAGCTCCAGGAGGGGTTCCACCCCCACTTTCCCTGGGGTTGCTGGAGAACTGGGAGCTAGATTACTGGTATCCCAACATCATATTTTAGGAAACACTTACCAAGAATTGGGCCTAATTAACTTCCTGTTGCAAAAGTCCTCAGTGAGGACACAAAGTGAACTCTGTGGTTATCATCCTCTTAAACCACAGGTAGTTCAATCAGCTGTCCCAGGACACATCAGAATAATAACAGGAGGGCAGGAATGATCATTGAAATAATAATTATACCTTACATAAGCAGTTTTAAAAAATAATATACAAAGGGCTTTCCATTCATCACCCTATTTGATTTTCCAATAGTCCTTGAGAGAGGCAGAGCAAGGATGAGAGACTCCGTCTTTCAGGTGAGGAAACCCAGGTAGAAGATGAAAGAAACTTCCGTAAGGTTACCCGCTTGTCAGTGTTGGGAGCAGGTGCTAACCCAGGCCTCTGACTTGTAGCCCAGGGCTGTACAGGAGCCTCGCTCACAGCAGGCAGTCAGTGGTCATGGATCAGAGTCTTTGGGAAAAGGACAGCCTGCTTACAGCATGGACCCTGGTCACCGATCAGCTGAGTTCAGAGTCAGGGTCAGGGCGATCATTGAGTGTACCCTACACAGCACAGACAGGGAATCCGAGACCCAGAGAGGAGCAATCACCCAGGTCCAAAGTCCAAGTTTCTGTTCTTTAGCTCAGAGCTCCTTCTCCACATATCACAGTCCAGGAATTTAATGAATGTTTACTGAGAGCCTTCTGTTTGTAGGCTCGGTGGGAGCTGAGAGAAGGGTCACAGATGAGCCAGAATAGGTGCTGGCCTTCAAGAGCTCCCTGCTTGGGGGAAGGACTGGCCTAGTACGCAGCACAGATCCGAGCTGATCTAGCAGCCCTAAGCATTCAGAGAGGTGAGACAGGGAGAGCCAGGCTAGGTGGGCAAAGGAGAGAAGTGGCACTTGATTTTGACCTAGAGGGACAAGGAAAAAATTTTTTTAAATCCTCACCCGAGGCTATGTTTATTGATTTTAGAGAGAGGAGGTGTGGGAGAGAGAGAGAAACATCAATGTGTGTGAGAGAGAGAAACGTCCATCGGATGCCTCCTGAATGCACCCTGACCAGGGGTCAAACCCACAACCTAGGTATGCGGCCTGACTGGGAGTAGAACCCTCAGTCTTTTGGTGTATGAGATGATGCTCCAACCAGCTGAGCCACCTGGCCCGGGTAACAAGGGAGATTTTGATGGAGAGCAGTAAGAAATGAATGTTCCAGGCAGAAGGGAACATATGATCAAAAGCTTACAAGTTGTCTATGGTGTTCATGAAGGACCTATGGGACAGAAGATGAATAAGAAAGGCAGGAATGGGCTAGATCCCATACAGTTTCACACGCCCCTCTGCCTCCGCTTCCCCATAGTCCGGCCTGTGCTCACCTACCTTTGATGAACTGGAGCACGGTCAGGTCTGGTGCAATCTGGGCTAGGCCATCCCGCTTCTTTGGGGACTCCTCAGGGCTCTGCTCAGAGGAGGAGTCTGCACCCTGAGAAGACACAACCACGGGCAGTCGGCTGGATGAAACACTCTGCTCACAGACTCTTGTGGGTGGGGAAGGGAACTCTGGGAGAGGAGAGGGTGGGGGCCTGTCACGTCCTCAGGGGCAGTTGGGGCCAACAGTGCTCCATTTGTTCTTGGTCTAAAGGTACTTAACAAGTGGATTTCCTTTTTTAAGAAAACAGATTTTACTGCCCAGCAATTAAAGGTATTCAAACACATAATTTCTACATAGTTTATTGCAAGGTGATCAATGTTAAATAAAATATTAATTTTCATCTTGTGCTTCATTCAGTTCATGTCTTCTTCACCAATTCTTTATTTTTCCTTCAAAATGTCGCACGCCACACCTCTGAGGCAACGAAGAATTTTTAAACACCACAGCTAAGAACTTGAACATCCACTCACCTGCTGTCACCTATGTGCTTGCTACATGCAGTTGTGCGCCTACTGGTTTAGTCATCCGCTATGATGAGTTTTTGGAAACATTCATCATGACAAGTGGTTTTGAAAGAAAGGCTAAAATTGCAGGGGCTCCCTTTTGTCATCACCATTAACATCACAGTAATCACCAGCATCACCGAAAATTACCACCATAACTACCCCCATCATCGTTATTCCCATTGCCTTCAAATTGCCCCATTCACACCACCAATTTCATCATGAATAAATAAATGGCCAATATTGTCCTTACTATTATCATCATCTCTGTTATCGTCACCCACCACCAGCACAATCATTATCATTGTCACTGTCACCTGACATAATGACATTATGACTATAAGAATCACTGATACCGTCATCGCTGTACCTGACACCGTCATTACCCCCGCTGCTGTCCTTACACCATCAGCATCACCAACCTCTGCCCAAGGTTAACGCCACGCTTGTCTCGTCAGTTACTGTCACTCATGGCTATCATCACTTGCAAAGTCACCATAAGCAAGAGCCCCCAGTGAGCTGTGCCTTCCTAGAGGTTGGGATGGTTTGAGCCCACAGGCTTGCCTGTCCTGTACTCTCTGCTATGAGAGGAAGAAGAAGGGGTTGGTGGAGACAAGAGGCAATGGCCCCTCTCCTCCTGCTGGGTGAGTCAGGCCACACTCCGGGCTGCTCAGTGCTACCACCTCACCACACAGAAACTCACGGACACCCTGGGGCGTGACCTTCCAGGTTTGCATGGATGGCCGCCATGTAAACCATGCAGGAGAGGTCTTTTGTCCTGGGAAGTAAAAGACTTTGGGGACACAATCACCATCTCCTGACTGTCAGAAAGAAAGGAGGAAATGATGGCAATGATTAGTGGTTACTAAGCACCTATCACAAGCCCAGTGCATTAAGTCATTGAAGCATCACAGCAACCTCTGGAGGAGGTATATTATAATCCCTATTTTCCAGGGAAAAATTTGAGACACAGAGAAAGGAGGTAACTTGCATGGTCAAACAACTTGCAAGTGGTCTGGCTGTGATTTGAACTCAGTTTGACTCCAGAACCTCTATGCACTTGGCTGGTTCACCCTGAGGGCAGGGGGGAACCAAGGTCACCAATGCCTAGCTATCCTATCTGCCTTCCTCTTATACATTTTCTCGAAAGGTGTTATTGTGCGCACTTTTTAAATGAGGAAACTAAATCTTGGAGAAGTTGCTACTGGCACAGGGTCATTTGAACATGAAGTGATTGAGTGGGTCTGATTTCTCTATGCACCTAAGACCAGAATTAGAAGCAGTTAAGTTCTATGGAGGAAGACTACAGCCCAATGCACAGAGCACTTTGATGAGGCTGTCCTGAGAGGGAGGGAGTTCCCCATCACTAAGAGCAAGCAAGCCAAGGCTGAGTTCTCCTTGGTCATGAGGAGGGCAGATTGGGCTGGAAAACTTATGTAGGGGCCCTCTGGTTCTGCCTTTTGTGGACAAAAAAGGCAGGGGGCTTCTGTAATAAAACTGAGAGGCCCAGTGAAGGAAAGTCACCTCACAGGGTGATCTGATCACACATTCCTGACTGGGCGGGTCATGTGGTTACTCCTGCCCAGACTTGTAACTTTTTTAGTAAAAGGTTACCTTTGCCTTAAGCCAGCCCTGTCTATTGTTCTTGTGAATCCAGGTTAACATGCCTTTGCAATGCCAGATGCTTTTTTTTTTTTCAGGCACCTGGGAGACATCCTCAAAGGAACAGGCAATCTTGTTAACTATTCTGTACCTTGCTTTCCCCACCTTCCTGTAATCTTCCTTACCTTGCTCCCTAATTCCGAATGTATTTTTAAAACTGCAGGACTGTCATTCTCCAGGGCGTTTGAGGTCTTGCTTGTCAGCAATTGCCATTAGGTTGGCTCCAGTAAACCTTATCATTCTTTGCAGTTTGGCTGTTTCTCATGGTGATACTCCTTTCCTCCCACGGAGCCTCCATCCCCACAGGCCTCACCTGGTCTGCGACTTTCTCTTTCCTTTCTCACCATTTTCATTTTTAAGGGAGCCTCTGGAAGCAAATACTGGACTTTCCCAAGTATCAGAACCTCCTGACTGCTCCCATCCCAGGGGTACACTGTTCCAATCTTCTTCCCTGGCTCCCTGGTGCTGGCTGGCTCAAGGCTCCGGCCTTGCCCAGCAGGGAAATTCATTCAAATATCAATTCCTGTGTGTTTTTCCCTCTTGGGCGTTTCCCTTTCTTCTCTCTCTTTTTATTTCAGCAGGTAGCAAGGGTTCTGGGTTTCCTGGCTTCAGGGGAATTTTGTGGCAATGACACAGAGAGATCTGATCAGATCACTGGAAGAAGTAGGAAAGGGCCGTAGGAGGAGGTTGCCCAAGGCAATGGTAAACGGTCCAGGACAGGACTGGCGGAGAAGCTGAGTGCCTGACTGAGAATTCCAAAATGCATGGAATTATGGGCAAGAAGATTTGGAATAAAAGAAGGGCTCTCGGTGGGGTGCAAACTCTTTCTGGCTCTTGGGCTCCCTTCCTCCAGGATGCCTGGATGATCGTGCTGCAGCTGCCTGCATTTCCCAATGGACAGTATTTTGGATGGGAAGGAACTCCGGGCACAGCCTAGGATTGGGCTGGCCTGGCAGAGGGTGGCAGGTTCATTCTTTAGGTGTTCTAGAGGGGACAGGGTCTGAGGCAGAAGCCTGATGTTCTTCCAAAATTGTGTAGCTTTTGTATATTATGTTGTTTAAGTTTGTAAACTAACCCTATAGAAATAAGATAATTAAAACTAACGGGGGGATGCTAGGAGAACTCAGGTGTTAAAGAGTTTAGCCTTTAACTCTAGGCTTAAGCGAGTAATGCATGTGGAAAGCTGTTATTCCAAAATAGTGAAGCTTTTGAATAAAGACTCCTTTCCTTTACCACCAAACCTTTGCCTCTGGGATTTGCCCAGAGGGTGGGCAGCAGGACCCGGATTGCTGTTGGGCAACAGCAAGAAAGAAAGCATTCCCCGGCTGCCAGATTTTCCTTCCCTGCATTTGTTCCCAAAGGTTGAGTCCATTGAAACATTACGCTGGGTGTTGTGGGGGGCAGTGCACAGAGAGAGGGTGGCCTCTGAGATGGGGGTGCAGAGGGGTGGGGACCAAGCAGTCTGTGGGTTCCGTGAGCAGCCGGAGAGCCACCTAACATCGGAGACTGCCAAAGGAAGCAGTTCACCTTGAGGGGCAAGCTACAGGCTAGCCTGGGAAGGCTGGGCTCCCTTGTCCTCAGTTACGCCAAATTCCCATGTGCCAAGCATGCTGTGGGGGACCACATATACCAGGATGGATTTATACTGATACCTTTTGGGCCGGGGTGGGTCCTCACCGGTGCCTGGGCATCCTATAAAACCTCAGGACCTTTGCTTCACCCTGGGGGAGGGGCCCTGAGAAAGGCCTAGATTGCATTCTGTGTTGATCTTGCAGCTTGGGCATTCACAGTGGAAGTTAAGTGGATTTGCAGAGACAATAAGGAACCGTTATCATTCACACACTCCAGTCTGAGTCAAACCTTGATTATTGTCTCTCCCCTGCTGGCCTCTGAGATCTACTAGAGCAGGGACCAAGTTTGCCTTGTTTTCTATCAAAACTCTGGTGCTAGCCCAGGGCCTGGGGCAAACATTGCAGATATCTGATATTTATCTATGGAAAGAAGAAATGCAAGAGCTGGCTCCAATGGGCAGTGGGTGCAGCTAATGCCAGGCTCTTGGAAGAAACATGAGAACATCAATGGGAGATACTGTGATGCTGCAAGCAAGCTCCTAGACTGCTGCTGGCTTGGAGGGGGTTAGGGTTAGGGTTCAGGGTAGGCAGAGGGCCCACACTGAGCACCCCATGGGCCTGACAGAAGGGCCACTGGCTCTGCATGCCTGCACCTGCTCCATCCTCACGGGGACCCACAAAGGAAGTACACTGAAACCCTCCACACACAAGCAAACAAGCAGTGTGGTTAGGTGACTTGCTCAACATCACACAGCCAGAAAGTGGCAGGACTGAGATCTGAGCACAAGCATGCCCAAGTAGAAAATTCATGCTTTATCCGCTAAGCCCTGTGAGTCAGCAGCCCCACTGCAGGCCTGGCAGAGTTAGGAGGCGTCTTCATGATGTGATGGGAAGGGGCCTGAAATCCCACCATTCTGTGTTATTTCTCCTGGTAAGGTCCTGAGGGTCTATTATTCATTTGTATCTTAGAGCTGCGCTGTCTGAGCCACCAGCCACCAGCCACACCAGGCCACTGACCAATGGAATTACAGCTGGTCCCAACTGGGATGTGCTGTAGGTATAAAATACACATTAAACGTCACTGACTTCGTGTGAAAAAAAAACAAAGAATGGGTAATATCTCATTTTTAATGTGGGCGAAAGGGGGCTCTATAATAAATCTGATAAGTCTAACTGAGTAACCTCATAGGATAATCTTACCATAAATTGCTGACTGGGCAAGTCATGATATCTTCTGTTTTTATTTTAAAAGATTTTATTTATTTATCTTTAGAGAGAGAGGAAGAAAGGGAGAGAAACACTGATCAGTGGAGGACCCCAACAAGGGACCTGGCCTGCAACCCAGGAATGTGCCCTGACCAGGAACCGGAACCGGTGATCCTTCGGCTCACGGGCCGGGGCTCGATCCACCGAGTCACACCAGCCAGGGCAATAACTTCTTTAGTAAAAGTTTGCCTTTGCCTTAAGCAAGCCCTGTCCACTGCTTCGGTTCATCTAGGTTAACACACCTTTTAAAAGCCTTTTTTTACACTTACCCTGGGAAGTGTAACCACCCTTAAGGAAGCACATAATCTTGGTAACTATCCTGTAATCAAATCCCTGCCTTGCTTCTCCCACCTTCATTCAGGCTTCCTTACATTCCCTCCTGAATTCCAAATGTACAACAGAAGCTGCGAAACTCTCCTCCAGAGCATTTGAGACCTCGCTCCTCGGCATTGCCATCATTTTGGCTCAAATAAACACGTAAAAACTATCTGCAGGTTTGGAAGTTTCCTATTTGACATTAATGTTTCTATACTTACGATATGCTAAAATGAGGATATTTTAGATATAGTGGGTTAAATAAAATATATTATACAAATCAACGTCGTTTAGCTTTGAATGTGGCTCCTAGAACATTTAGGTTTAGCATAGGTGGCCCACATATTCCTTTTGGACATGCTGCCTAAAGAGAGTGAGAATCTCTTCGTCCTGTCTCAGTCCCAGACAAGCCATGAGGGATCAGTGCGGGAGGGCCATGCCAGCCTGGTGGCAGGGTCCTGGGTACCTGAGGGAGAGGGGTGCTGGGAGTGAGGTGCTGCCCCAGGAATGAAAGCAGGAAGGGCTGTGATAGACTGATAACTTCCCAGCCTCTCATCTTGCAGGGAGGAGCTTTCCCTTAGACAAGCACAATCTTGTGAGTTCCACCCTGAGGCTCCTCATCCTCAAGTAAATCGTTAAAAACAAACAAACAAACAAACAAACAAACATGATGTCTCCGTGGCAGCAGGTATAGCCAGCCCTGCAGGTGCTACACTGCACTTTCACTTCTACCAGGTCAAGTAATTCCCTCAACGATCTGGGGCAGGGGGTACTGGGGCAGGGGGTATTACTACACCTATTTCACAGGAGAAGGAACCGAGGCCCCCAAAGGGGGCGTGTCACCCAGGGAGTACTTGACAGAATAGGCTCTTGGACCCAGGCCCTCTAGCAGCCCCGTCCCGCCCGTCTCACGCTGTGAAAAGGAACCTGGGACTGGAGATGGACGGGGAGGGACAGACTTTCAGGGCTGGGGCTTCAGGGAGGCATCTGGAGAGAAGTGAGGTTTGAGGTCTGGATAGACAGGAGGGGAGAGGTTATCTGAAGCAGGGGCATAGTGAGACAGGCCAGTAAGCCAGGACAGGTGAATAAGGAAACTGGGACAGATAGTTAAATGGCCAAACAGTTTACAGCCATCTAGTAAATAGCAAAATCCTACCTTGTCCAACCAAGGACACTTAAGAGTGAATGATTTACACTCCTCCCCTCAACTAGAGGGTAAAATAGCTTAAATCACCCTACTCAGAGGTAGATAACAAAAATCCACCGAGTGCCATTTGTGTCACCACCACCCAGGATGGATGAAGTCAGGATAGACCTCATCTCGGGACATCTCGCTTTTGGACTATTCTATTCTATTCTATTCTATTCTGTTCAGATCCTCCCCTAAGACCTCCCCTAAACTCCCAGCCTTTAAAATCCTAAGACAAAGCACCCAGCGAGCATGTTCCCTCCAGGAGCACAGCTGTGCCTTTCCCTCCCCCTCTTCTTCCCGCCAGGCATGTCACCTTTGCCTTTCTCTTCCCGAAACTCCAAAGGCCCTTCCTTTGCTTCTGTAACTTGTTTCCTGAGCCTCTGCAGCCCAGTTGGCTCACTTCTACCACCTCTGTAACTTTCTAAATAAACCATCGCTTATAATTTGAGTTCTTGGCTCCAAATTCTTTGCCAAAACTCAAGAACCAAGGTTGAATTGCACCGCTGGCAACACCAGTAACAATAGCACAGCAAAACTGTTCAGGAGGCAGTCGGTAAACCCACCCAACTACAGCCAAGGGTCTCTGGGGCGCAGCTGCGCAGTTTGGAGGGCCGAGCTAGGGGACTCGGGTTTTATCTGCCAGGCTCCAGGAACACTAATCATCCCTCGCTCCCATGCCTGTGCTCTCCACAATTTCTGCCTGTTAGTCCCAGATATGTTTTGAGGACTCCTAACTACAAGTGGGCTCCAGAAACAGGAAGCGTGCCTTTGCTCAGTGCAGGGCTTGGAGGACGACCCATCTGGCTGTGGTTTTCCCAGGTCAGCAGGCTGGGCTGAGGGAGCTGGTTAGAATTTCCCCTCTTGGGCCGATGTGCTGACCGCTGCAAGCCTGCAGGACATGGGACACTGTGTAGTCTGGTGCACAGAAGGCCCCGCTGTTTGTCAGGCCATCAGGGATCTGGGAGCTGTCCTCAGAAAAAGTGGATTCCTAAGAGGCTCTGCCCTGGGGCTGTGTCCCCTGCCCCAAGGAGCCAGGGCTCACCCTGGCAGAGTGGAACCCTCTGCCAGCCCTCAGCTTCCATTCACTACATGTGGCCACGGAAAGCAGCCGCAAGGATGGGGCCATCCGCTGAACTTCCTGTCTCTTACGGGAGGGAGGGGGAGTGCCTGGAGATGGGGACTTCTGGGAGGAATGCAACACGCTTCTGGCTTTCTTATAATGAGATTCGTGCACCTGGCCCTGCCTCTCTGTTCCTTTGGCTGCCAGAAATCTCAAAACCAAATAAGAGGTTCAATTACACCAACCTAATGTATCTTTACAGTCCACACTTCGGTGTTTCTGTCTCTCATTCTGATCAACTTTGCTCTTACTTCTTTTTCCTGCTCCTTGGTCTTGACCGAGTGGTGAGGTTGGGCACGGCTCCAGCCACGCTCTGCCTGGGTCTGAATCCCAACTCCAACCTTCGCTAGCCGTGCGATCAGGGTGTTCGAGCCCTCTGTAACCCAGCGTGTCAGGGGTACCGTGGAGGTAGTAACCAAACCTACTCTGTAGGTGGGTTATGAAGTTCAAGCGAGAGAACCTGTGAAGGGCTTCGAGCAGCGCACGGCGCAGCGTGAGCGGCGCATGCCAGCCTCATTTCCCACTTGTTTACCAGGACTGTGCCTATGTTTGGAGCAAGCGGCCTGAAACCTTTGATGGAATATAGAGAAGGCAGAATATAGAAAAGCATCTAAAAAGAAAATTAGAAAAGAAGGTAAATTTCCCACTATTTTTCCTCTGAAGAGTTGGCCCACTCAGAGAAAGGTGCCAGGACGAGTGCTCCTGGTTACTGAAACTGCGTGTGAGGCATCGCACCACCCACCTCACCAACTGGCCTCATTTCATTCTCACAAAAAACTCAAGAGGTGGATTTTACGGTCGTGCCCATTTCACAGGCAGCAGAATTAGTAAGTGGCAGAGCCAGGGCTCACGCTGGGCCAGTGTGGCGCAGACACCATGCGTCTAACTCCCGCCAAGGTGGGCCTCCCTCCGCCAAGGCGGGGCCTGGGACGGCACGCTGGCTCTCACGTGGGCCCCGTGGGCCGGGTCAGCTGCCCATCAGCTCTCTTCCTTAGGCTCAGCCTCCTCCTCTGTCAAATGGGGACATTGAACTAGACAAGTGTTTTTAAAACTGTTTTTTAGTAGCAGAACCCTTTTTCTAACAAAAATCTCACCCAAAACACTGGAATAAAAACACCTAAAAGTAGAACTTGTCTGACTGAAGTGCGCATGTGTGTCTCGGGGGATAGAAGGCCCTTAGCTTTGCTGGGGGCCATCTCTACTCAGTCTCCTCATGGTGACGGGCTTGGGTGCTGTGGGGAGAAGTTTGAAAACCACTTGGGGTTCTGTAGGGAGCATGTCACCCAAAGGGCCCTAGGAAGCCCCCAGGAAGCTCTCCCCCAGGCTGGGGAGGGAAAGCCTCTCCTTAGCCCTTTGGGGGCAAGACCTGGCCTTGTACATACTGGTGCAGGGGAGGTGCTGCTGGCCAAGCTCTGGGCACAGCCTCCACCATCTCTGGGCCTCAGCCCTTCATCTGTAAGATAGAGGGGGTTGAACTGAATCATCCCACAAGACCTTTTCCCTCAGAGAGTCGAGATGGGGTGAGGGCGGAGTCACAAGGCCTGGAGGGCCAGGCCTGGAGAAGGACCCAGAGGGCTCTCAGGCCAGTGGGAAGGGGTCTGGAGGGAGTGATACTGTGCACAAGGAAGATCTAAGTCACCTCGGACCTCTCAGGGCCTGTGGAGGGAGCGCAAAGTCCCGGGGAACAGGGCCTCCTGGCTGGGCAGACCGCAACAGACCCATCGTACCTCTCAGGTGTTAAGGGCCATTGCCACTGCCCGTTCCTGTTGCTGTTCTTGACCACTCTCCCGAAGAAGTGCGCTGAGGTTAATGACTGGGAGACAGTGGATTTCATGAACTCTTCTGCCAAAATTCTAGTCATTTAGAAACGTGAATTTTGGGAATCACACATCATTTGAGTCATAAAATCTTAGAATAATAGAACATAAGTACTCAAGAGTCTCCAAGTACCAGAAACACAGAACTTTAAAAGCTGCCTGGTGCGACTCGGTTGGTTAGAGTGTCACCCCAAAAAGTGATTCCTGGTCAGGGTACACGCCTGGGTTGCAGGTTTGGTCCCTGGTGGGGGCACATTCGAGTAGCAACCGATTGATGTCTCTCTCTCTCTCTCTCTCTCTCTCACTCACTCACAATGATGTTTCTCACCATTTCTTTCTCCCTTCCACCTCTCTAAAATAAGTAAATAAATAAACAAATACCTTTTAAAAAATAAAAATAAAACAAAACCATATAATTATAGAATCCCAGACTCTAGGAGATACTCCAGAATAACTGCGGTGCTTAGAGGCTGGGCAGGAACTGGGGGTCTCAGCAGAGGAAGCCCTCCCCAGCCCCTGACCCAGCCCCAAGGGCAGGCTCTCAGAAAGACCTGAGGGTGTGAAGGGCACGAGAGGGGGGCTGGCTGGCTGGGGCCCTACCACCACAAGGACAGGTGGGGTCAGACAACCTCCTAGGGAGCCCCTAACAGACCATCTTTACTCCATAGGTTCTGCAGAACCACCTGCCAGGAGTCCTGGGGCTTGACAGGACCTTAGAGAGGGGCTGCTTGTAGATAGGAGGACTGAGGCCTGGAGAGAGGTGCAATCTGTCACGGCTCCCTCCCAGAAAGGTGTCTGGTTGGCCACCAGAGCTCTGCAGTAACAGATACAGGGACAGAGCCAAAGGCAGGAAGGCAGAGCTCCCGTCTCCTCCTGTGCTCTGTAGGCCGCCCCCATCCCTCATCTCACAGTCTTCTCCCTGGGAACTGTTCATGCTCCCCTTCCCTCAGGCAGAGAACATGATCTGTCACTCCGTCAAGCACTGCTATCTGCCCCTGGCCTTCCTTCACGGCCTGAAGGCTCTTTGGGGCGGAGGCTGTGGGATGCATCCCTCTGTCCTGCTGTGAAAGTGTTCTAGAGACAGGGAGCCATTTAGAGGAGACATTGTTGAACCTGCCTAGTCTTCTGCCCATTGTACAGAAAGGGAGACTGAGGCCACGGACCTCGTATTGTATAACTTGAGGTCGCAGAATCCTTGTATTACATACCACCATCTCCTGGATTCCATTAGAAACTGCATTTCCATCTAGGAGGGCATTTAGGGAACCCTAGAGCCTGGGAGGCGATGCTCGAAGGGGTTTCAGAAGTAATCCATTCTTCACTTTGTCCCCCTGCCTGTTCCCACTCCCTGCAGAGGATAACACATCTCATGTCTGGGGACCTGAGCTTTCTGACAGCCCAGTCCACCCATTTGGGTCCTTCCTCCTGGTCCATCCACCTCCCCATCAGTGGCCTGAGTAGGCTGGGCCAGGCGGAATGACTGTAAGCAGACACAGTCAAGGTGGCCTCAGGGAGGCAGGGAAACAGTTCCTCCCACATCAATATTTATTGCCTAAGAGCTGCTGGAAGATCATGTTCTCAGCCTTTGCTTCTTTTTTAAGAACCTCTCACCCCCTTCCTTCTCCACTCCCCATCCCTGATGTGCTGGCAGAATGAATGCAGCAGCCAAACAAGTTCACAGCCCGGGAACCAGGCATCGCAGGGACACAGCTCTTAAAATCCGAATCTCTGCCTCAGAGCAGCTTCAATTCAAGGAGCTACGCATTCTCAAAATCCGAGGCGTTCGGAATATGCTCCAGGAATCTAACCTCAGCATCTTACAGGACAGAACAGAATAAGGAACTGACTTGCTCTAGGTCACGTGACTGGCATGTGGCTGAGCTCAGCCCAGACAAATCCGTTCCCCCTAGTCCATCCCAAGGCCCACGTGGCTGTTCTTTCTGTTCAGATTTAGGACTCAACTTGAAGATTATCCATAAACAGCAACCTAGGTTTTCCCTGTCATCTATGATCACCCCCAGCTTCTAAGAACACTTCCTCAAGTTCTAGGAATTCTAGCTCTTTCAAAATTTTGGCCTGAGCTAGGCAGAACGGGGAAGGACCATCTGTGGTTCCAAGCTTTCTTCTTCCCCCGAAAACTGGTTCCTCTCCAGCTGCTGCCTCCCCTGACTCTGATTCAGCATCAGCCTAGCCCTTCACTGTCTCTGGGATGTCCCATAGCACAGCAGACCCCAGGTCTGTGGAGGCCCCCTCCTGGGTGGCTCCTGGACTCACTCCCATGCCCCAGCTCGCAGCTGGTGCACTGGCTCCTCCCTGGACCGATGGCATGCTGCCACCTCGGTCTCCCTGCCTCCAGCCGCTCTCTGCGCGCTCCCCTGTCTGTTACAGACCAGTCTCTGCCTCCCATCTGGTGACAGAGCCACAGGACGCCCTGCTGCTGTTAAAGCTGATAGGCAAGGCTTGTCCTGTTCTGGCCCCTGCTGGCTGTTCCAACTTCATTTTCCTTTGGTTCCCCCTCAACACACCCTGTGCTGCAGCAGGAGGAGGAGGTAGTGGGGCCCCTGAAGCAGCCTGGTCTGGGGTCAGTCAGACTTGGGCTCAGGTACCAGCCTCTCTAGGCAAAGATATGTTCAGCCCCTGCTCCTAGGCCCTAACTTTTCTGCTCTAAGAAGGAGACTCTATGGTATATTACAGCAAATGTTTAAATGCACCAGCAGCCACATTAAATAGAACTATTCTTGCTGCAAAATATTCGACATGATTTTTATAAGTGTCCCTTGAAAATCAGAACTGCTTAGAAACAACTAATTTAATCTGTGCTTGTGATTTATCAAAAATGACTTTCCTGTGAAATAATTATACATTGTATATTATACATAGGCAAGCCCCTGCCCCAGTTCCTGACAGAGAGCGCCTAAAACTCTTGTAAATAGGCATGCTAGAATTTTTCATTCTAACATTCAGTCTCTGACCCTGGTTCCTGACACAGAGCTCCTAAGATCTTTGGAACTTCCTGAGTGACAGGTGTCTCTTTTGTTTTAAATAGGAGATTTTGGTGGGCTCCTGGATAAGGGCTGGTCACCACGAAGACCAAGTTATGATTGGAAGCTTGAAACTTTCAGCCCCATTCCTTCATACTTCAGACAGGGGACAGTGGCTGGGATTGGAGACCATGCCTACGTGATGAAACCTCCCAATAATATGGGGCTTGGCAGCTTCCAGGTCAGATCAGGGAGCACAGCCACGTGCCGGTGAGCGAAGCTTCTGCACTCAGGATCCTCCCAGACCTCACCTATGTGTCTCTTCATCTGGCTGTTCATTGGTACCCTTTCTCATATCCTTTGCCATGTGATAAACTGGTAAATGTAGGTAAGCGTTCCCTGAGTTCTGTGAGCTGTCCTAGCAAGTCCCTGAATCTGAGGAGGGCGTTGTGGGCAGCTCCTATCTGTGGCCAAGTTGCGCAGAAGTTGTGGGTAACCAGGGACCTACTCCTTGTGATTGGCAGTCTTGTGGGACTGCGCCCTTCACTTGTGAGCTCTGATGATAGCATCGTGTAGATAGTGTCAGGGTGGAATCACATCACAGGATACCCAGAGGATGTCACAAAAAATCTGGTCACAGAAGTGTTGTGCGTGAGAGTAGGGAGAAGCCCAGGAGTGCTATGTCTTTACACTCCTGTGCTTGGGGAAAGCAAAAAAAAATCTAACACAAACTTTCAGAATACAATAGAAAGTGTATGACTATTTAAAAATGGATGAGATTGACATTACTGGTGTCATTGAGCATTTATAAAATTTCTATTTTGTCATTTTCTTTTGTATTTGGAGCCAATTTATTGTTTTTCGGGCCTTATGTTTCTGTGGGTCCCTGGGAAATTTGAAGGCTCTTGGCCCAGAATCATCTCTCCTGCCCAGTGACTCACACAGTCCTGCCCTCTCTTACCAGCTGTGACGCTGGTCATGTCCCTGCACCTGCTGGCTCTCAGTGTCCTCCTCTGGAGAAAGACCGCCCACCCTACAAACTGAGCAGAGGGATGCAGTGAGATTCCCCTGGAGCACCTCACCCGCTGACCTATTTTTACTTCTCAGTGAGTCTTTGTTCTGACTAGGCTGTGCCTGTTTTAAGGGTAGAGACCACGTACTGAGCTCCAGGGTCCAGGCTGATGCCTGGTGCAGGGAGGCACTCCATACATGTTTGTCCCCTCGCTGTCTCTAAGTTTGTCATTTCTATCGCCAGGTCCTTTGCCCAGGCTGCTTCCACACCAGGAATACCCCTCCTTCTCTCTCTAGGTTTCCACACATCCTTTAAAATCCAGCTCAATCCCTCCTCTTGGGAGATGTCTTCCCAGACCCACACACCCTCCTCCCAGTTCTCAACATCACTGTAGAGTGTTCAGAATTTACAAAGGAAACTTTAAGTGACAAGCAGAGAGCCGGTAGTGCAGTGGTTAGAACTAGGGCCACAGGCGCAGACGGACTGGGGTTCTCATCCGACTGCTGCCCTTGCTGGCTTTCTGACCTTGAGCAGGTCACTTCCATCTCTGGCC
Organism: Anoura caudifer; assembly: GCA_004027475.1. Classification (NCBI taxonomy): domain Eukaryota; kingdom Metazoa; phylum Chordata; class Mammalia; order Chiroptera; family Phyllostomidae; genus Anoura; species Anoura caudifer. Next base: position 750,496 of record PVKU01000003.1, read on the forward strand.
CTTGATCTCCTCAGTTTCAGGAGGGGCAGGAAATACTATGAAGGACAGTTGGGGAGATGCAGGGGAGCTTGACATCCCCTAGGGGGCTTTGTAAACTGTGAAGTGCAGCACCCAGGAGGGATGAAGTTTAATGTTACAAAGGTGGACAAGTTGGTGGGGGCTGGAGCCTGGACAAGGGTGGGGACATAAAGAGAGCTTACTCATTTTTTAATTGGGTGGCTTGTCTTCTTAGAGTGGAGTCATGTGAGTTCTCTATATACTTTGGAGATTAAACCCTTGTCTGAAGTATCATTGGCAAATATGTTTCCCATACGGTTGTTTCTCTTTTTATTTTAATACTGTTTTCTTTAGCCATGCAGAAGCTTTTTATTTTGATGAGGTCCCATTTGTTTATTCTTTCCTTTGTGTCCCTTGCTCTAGGGGACATATCAGTGAAAATATTGCTGAGTGAAATATCTGAGATTTTCCTGCCTATGTTCTCCTCTATGACTTTAATGGTGTCACAACTTATATTTAAATCTTTTATCCACCTTGAATTAATTTTTGTGAATGGTTGTAAGCTGGTGCTTGAGTTTCATTTTGTTGCACGTAGCTGTCCAGTTCTCCCAATACCACTTGTTGAAGAGGCTATTTTTACTCCATTTTATGTTGCTGCCCCCTTTGTCAAATATTAATTGACAATAGAGACTTAGGTTTATTTCTGGGCTCTCTGTTCTGTTCCACTGGTCCATATACCTGTTTTTATGCCAGTACCAGGCTGTTTACAGTGGTAAACAGTGGCCTTGTAATACAGTTTGGTATCAGGTATTGTGATCCCTCCTACTTTGTTCTTCTTTCTCAAAATTGCAGCAACTCTTCGGGGTGATTTATGGTTCCATATAAATTTTTGAAGTGTTTGTTCTATGTCTGTGAAATATACCATTGGTACTTTAATAGGTATTGCATTGAATCTGTAAATTGCTTTGGGTAGTATGGACATTTTGATGGGCAAAGGACTTGAACAGACTCTTCTCCAAGGAGGACACACAGAGGGTCCAGAAACACATGAAAAGATGCTCAGTACTGCTAGCTATCAGAGAGATGCAAATTAAAACCACCATGAGATACCGCTGCAGACTGGTACAACCACTGTGGAAAACAGTATGGAATTTCCTCAGAAAACTAAAAATGGATCTGCCTTTTGACCCAGCAATTCCACTGCTAGGATTATATCCTAAGAACCCTGAAACACCAATCCAAAAGAACCTATGCACCCCAATGTTCATAGCAGCACAATTTGCAATTGCCAAGTGCTGGAAACAACCTAGGTGCCCATCAGTAAATGAATGGATCAAAAAACTATGGTACATTTACACAATGGAATTCTATGCAGCAGAAAGAAAGAAGGAGCTCCTACCCTTTGCGACAGCATGGATGGAACTGGAAAGCATTATTCTAAGCGAAATAAGCCAGGTGGTGAAAGACAAATACCGTATGATCTCACCTTTAACAGGAACCTAATCAACAAAACAAGCAAACAAGCAAAATATAACCAAAGACACTGAAATTGAGAACAGGCTGACAGTGACCAGAGGGGAGAGGGGAGGGCATTTCAGAGGAAAAGGGGAAGGGTTTACAGGAACAAATATAAAGGACACATGAACAAAAACTAGGGTGGGTGGAAATGGGAGGGTCGTGGGGAGGGCTAGGGGGTTGGACTGGAATGGGGGTAAAAGGCAGAAAACTGTACTTGAACAACAATTAAAATAAAAATAAATAAATAAATAATAAAGGGAGCTTACTTTGCTGACAACTGCAAAGACCCTTCGACGGAAAAGAAGCTCATGTTTCTCCTTGGGCATCTCCCTGGGGAAGAAGAAGTAGGGGGTGGCAGCCAGGGCCACCACGCCAGCGGAGATGAGGAAGCCCAGCCACCAGGCACCCACCCATCGGGGGTCCTTCGAGGTCAGTTTGATTCCACCTGGAAGAGAAGACCATTAGGTTTGGGATGGGTCGTCACTTCTTGGCCACCACCCTGGGACAGACCTCTGAGACATAAGGTAGGCCGGATGGGGCATCAGGAGATCTGGGTTATGATCCTGGCTCTGCCATTTATGTCCTGCCTGACCTGGGGCAAGTCCCTGACCATGTGTGGGCCTCAGCTTTCTCAGCTACTGAGGCAATGAGCAATGTGTGTGGTGATCAAGGCCATAGACCGGAAACAGACTGCCGGCTCTGAATTCCATTACTAACAGACTAACTTCGGGCAAGTCGTTTAACCTCCTCGTGCCTCAGTTTTTCCCTCTGTAGAACGCAGAGATCAGCAGTGCCCCCATCAGAGGGTTGCTGTGAGAAGCACAGAAACAAATACACGTAAGAAGCACAGAGTAGCGCTGGCACACAGTGTGTCCTGTGCAGGTGTTGGCTCCTCTTCATTTTACCCCCACTACTGTGATTGTTATTATTAAGCTGATGGTTAGGACTACTCTTGTGGTTCTCAGACCTGCAGGATGATTAAAATCACCATTTATCAAAAATACCTGGTCTTACCCAAGACCAACTTAGAATGACCACGTGGTGGGGTGGGAAGGTGACCGAGGAATCTGTACCTTTAGCAGATGATTTTGATCTCCCATAAGGTGTAATTAGAACTAGATTATTCCTGTCTGGAGGGCCCCATTCCCCATCAAACCTCTAGACTCCAAGGCTTCTTGGGTACCTCCCCCTTAGATCGCCACACTATATGCAAACACTGTATAGCAATGGGGATGTGTGATGACTCCAGGCCCACGAGTCAGACTGGTTCCCAGGTCACTGACCCTGAGCTCCTCCTTGGCAGAGGCCAGCGTGCACAGTTGGCACCCAGCAAATGTACCTACATGCTGCGACTGGAGCAGGCTTTAGCACAGGTACCTCCTCCACCTATTATTCCCCCTGCTTCTGTGCCAGGCTGGGGAGAGTTCACACCTGCATCTCCCCAACTCCTCTGCTTCTCACGTACCGGTCTGTGCCTGCTGTGGACACAACCCGCCCACCCATGAAAGCCCCCAGAGAGAAAGAAGGAGCAGGTTCACAGGAACATCCCCTCTGTCTGTGGAGGTGCCACATGTGTAGGAGGACGCCAACAGAGTCAGAAAACACACCCTCTTGCCCTGAGCTGGGGTGTGTCTTGGAAACTAAGGAAGCCTTGGCTCCTGAGGGAGAGAGGAGTTCCTTTGGCTCTTAGGCCCAGCTTTCCAGAAGAAGGGGAGGTAGAAGTGGTGTGGAGCTGTTTCAGTGGCTCTTGTTCAGAGCTGCCCAGACCTGCCCTGGCTGGAGGTTCTGGTGAGCAAAAATGGAATAAGAAGCAGAATCTACATGTCCTCCTATCCGTACCCACATCACCTGAGATTTCTAGGGTTCTCTGGAAAATCTCCAGGTAAGGGGTAGGACTTCTGAGCAGCAGAAGGCATAGTTGGGGGCTCAGCACTGCTTGGTGTGACAAGCAGGCAGCTGAGAAGCCACAGTGACCCATTCTAAAAGGAATCCTCTCCCACTGCCCGCACGGTGCCAGCGTGCCAGGAGCCCCCAAACTCCTCCCTCTTGGCTGCCTTCATACCAAGCTTTGATCCCACTCCTTGGCCCACTCTGACCACTACCTGGATCAAGAGACCACTGCTCCCCAAATGGTGCCCTTGGCACAGGTTCCCAAACTCTGAGGTGGTGAGAACTGGAAGGGTTTTTCCAGGCCACCCGATGAATTCCCACCAGAGAGAGGCCCATGGGAACTGAGCCCTGCTCTGAAAGCTGTCTCTGGCCTGCCAATGTCATGTCTGTTTCAACTGGTTCTTTTCCCCTAAAGATTGGAGCTCCCTGCAGGCTAAGAGAGCATGTGCCCCTGTCTGCCCACAGCACATCTGAGCATGGGGCTGGGGGTCAGGGTGACTCTGGGATGGAACAAGGTGAAGACACAGTAACAGTGACAACGACCACAGCCCCTCCTCTGATAGAGCGTTACAGCTTGTTTCCATCATCGCACTGGGTTCCGGTTGCGCCTTTGGGAGATAGGACAAAGATTATTTCAAAGATGGGGAAAAAGAGAGGTCAAGAGACATGTCCAAGGTCAGTGGAATTGTGGGATTTGAACCTGGACCCCCTGGCTCAGCGTCTCCTATAAGAACAGCAGTCAGTTAGCTAATATCTGTGTACCCCTGGGGCTCACCTTCCGGCATTCGGTTAATGTCCACATAAAGGCTCAGCATGAGGCCACCCAGCCCATAGGCCATGCCTGGCCCCATCATCGTCACAGCAAACAGGATCCCTGCAACACAAAACCTAGGTTAAACTGCTCCGACCTTGACTCCCCTCAGCGGGTCAGTGCCTGCCCACTGCGCATGACCAGCCTGGCTCCCCGGGTTGTGCCCAGAAAACTTTCTGGGGTTTCTCTGGACCTTTACTGGCCACATGGGAGACAGCCCAGCCACCCCAGTGCCCCCTCACTCGAGGCCTCTGGTCCTCCTGCCTGAGCCTGGCCCACCCTCTGAGCCCGAGGAGCAGGCCCCTTCCTCACCGAGGTAAAGGGGCGAGTTGTTGTTGTGGGCAAAGTCATCGATATAGGAGATGCCGAAGGGCTGGATGGGCACGCTGCCCACCCCAAGCAGGGTCTGCGCCACGAACATGATTGCCACCAAAGCCAGATGCTTGGCCTCCGTGTAGCTTGAACAGTTGCTGCCATTGGAAGAGGCTGGGGCTGAGGTTGTGGGCTGGCACAGGGAGGCCTCGAAGTCCTGTGGTGTGTCCACTGAGAGGTGATAAAAAGCATTAGGACAATAGCTAAGACTTTTATATAGCACTTTCTGGATGCAAGGTAAGTGCTTGTGTATTTAAATCATTTGACCCGCCCTTCCCCTACCACAAACCTCAGGGAGGGGTGCTCTCATTATGCTTATCTCCCAGATGAGGGGGCTGCTGCTCAGGCAGCAACTAGCAAGGGTGGGGTCGGGACTGGAACCCAGGTGGCCTGGCTCTGAGTCCACGTTCTTAAACCACCTTCGCACCCTTTCTGAGCAGAGCAGGTTTGCACCCTTGGGTGGGGTGGGGTCATCAAAGGTGACTAAGTTTGAACTGGGTTAAGAAGAACAAACAAGCTTTTCCAGAAAAAGAAAGTGCGAAGGACTATTCCAGGAAGCAGTCACCGTACATTGCAAACCTAGGGGCTTAAGAAGCTCAGCACTGCGGGCCCCAGAGTGTGAGGGGCAAGGCCAGGGTGGGAGGCAGGGCCGGGCAGGGGAGGGGTGCTGGGGCTGAACGGGTGTTCTCAGCCTTCCTGCTGGTGTGGGTCCAGTTTGGGACCCAGACGCAAAGTTCAGTAAAGGGGCATTTCCTAATTTGGTACAACACGTTTGTTCCTTGCAGCTCACCAATATTTGGTGAGCAAACTTAAGGAGACCCTCATGTTATTATTATCTCAAGTGTGGGTCTAGAAGTGGCCTTCCCTCTGTGGCCTGCCCAGCTGGAAGCAGCTGGGACTCGGAGAGAAAGCTGGGTGAACCAAGGTTAAAAACCCGGGCCTTCAACCGAGTCTGCCTGGGCCAGAGACTGTGACACATTTTAGCTTTCTGGGCCTCCGTTTTCTCACCTCTCAAGAGAGTCCCCCAGAATGGAAGTGCTGAAGAAATACAGAATTCAGAGAGAGAATAATTCAGTCGTTCAGGGCACAGGTTCTAGGGCTAGGCGACCAGGGCGGTCATAGCTCCGCCACCTGCGTGCCTTAGGAAAGTCCCTGCCTCTCTGAGCCTCAGTTTCCTCACTTGTAAAATAGGATAATGATAGCACCTGCGCATGGGTCGTGAACATGAAGAGTGGTGAGAGGCGGGTGGGTGGGTGGGTAAACAGATGGATGGGAGAAGGCAGGAATGAAGCAAATGCTCAGGCTGCCTGGGCCACTCTGTGAGGGACAGGTATCCATCCGACGAGTAGGCCCTCGACAAAAACCCCACTGGGCTGAACAGGGGCTTCACTATTCCTGTCTAAAATTCTTCCATTTTTAAATTTGTTCATTCACTCATTCATTCTTATTTTCACCAACATCTTGGCTTCTTGTGAGGATTAAGTGCATTAATGCAAGCAAAGTACTTAGAACAGTGTCTAGTGTTTAGTAAGTGGTGGGTGATACTGTTCTTATTCCACAGACATCTCCCAAGGACCTACTACAGCCAGGTCCCAAATAGGCTATGGTGTCAATTCACCTCCACCTCACAAAAAGCAGTGGCATGCAAGCAAGCCCTCACCAAGACTGGCTCAGAGAGCCTCACCCCAGGACTCTACCACCGCCCCCCCAGCCCCTGCTCCCTAGAACCACATGAGGAATCCACTTGCGTTAGGGCTAAGGGAGGTGGTGGGGGTGGGCAGGGGAGGACTAGCAGGCGTCCTGGGAAGCTATGCCCATCCTACACGATGAAGGCCTGGGGATGGGCCCCAGTGCCCAGATGCTGCTCCTCAGGCTCACCTCCCACCCAGCCCCTGCTGCTCTTACCGGGGCTGGTGCTGTCATAGCGGTACGGCTCCGAGATGAAGTGTGGAAGGGCCATAAGCAGGCCAGCCAGGGCCACCAGGATAGCCCCATAGCCAATCAGTCGGGGCCGGTGTACCCGGCTGCCAAAATAGCTCACAAACACAATCAGGGCTGTGTTCCCCACCTGCAAAAGATGAGGAGACCCATTAAAGTGGAGCAGAATCCAGAGCTTGGGGCTGCACCATCCTTGCCTTTATTGCCAACCTCAGCGTTCCCAACTGCACAGTGGACTGGCTGGCTAAATAAGAGTCAGATTGTGGGTGCTCCTCGGAAGGGCGGAAATGAGAGCAGAGGGGACAAGTTTGGAAGCTCAATTTCATTCTGGAACATGGGTTGGATCCCATATTAGAATATGAAGGGGGGCCATCAAGGAAAAGGGTTTCAAGTTTCTGGAATGTCATGAATGAGAGAAACAAATAAAGCTTAAAGCCAGATGACTAAGTCTTGGAATTTTGAGGCTTGGAATCAAAATCCTAGGATGCAGGCACAGGAGGGGCTTCAAGAACTCGCAGACAAGAAGCAGGCTCTTCCGTCAGAAGCTGGGGCGAGCACCCCAGTCCACTGCTTACTGGCTGGTGGCCATGGGTGAGGTCCTCACCCCCTGAGCCCCAGGCTCCTTGATGGTGGAGTGGTGGAGTTGGTAGGAGGACTGACCCTGAGGGCCAGAGACAGAGAATGACTTGACCAAGGTCCCAGAACTCAATAATGACTTTCTCTTCCCGGAGGTGAGGTCTAAGGGACATCTGGGAACTCTGTGTAGCTGGCAAAATTTGGGTTGGAGGAATGTGACACATCACCCCCAGGGGAGAGAATTTCACAGAAATCTCGGGGGTGGGGGTGGGGATGAGAGAGAGTGATCTCTGGACAGGGCCTTCTGAAACATCTGGTGGGGGAGGGGCTGGGCACAGCTGGACTCGATCTCCAAATCCACCCAAAGTCATTTACTCCTCTCTGGCTACGGACCCCAGGGGCAGAGGCTGAGGATCCTTGGACAACATTGAGGACCAGACTTCCTGCCATAGCCTCACTCCCTCCCCACTCACCCCATGGTTCCAGAGTTTTGCCTTTGACCTAGTTTAACTCTCTCTCCCTACTGTTGAAGTGACTTCCTCTGATTCTGTCCAGAGACAGGCAATAAAGAAAAAGGAACCAAAGGGTAGAGGGCTGGATATGGGGATGCTGGCTAGCTCTAAAATACCCCACATCCCCCACTAAAGTGCCCCCCAAGGACAGGATTGCCAATACTGTAACTTTACAGGGAGAGGGAGGTCTTCTCATTAGGCTTCGTCCTAACTGGTGGTTCAACCCTTTATTGGCCAGGACATGCAGAAGGAGCCAGCTAAGGAGGTTTTGGGAGGCAGCTGTGACAGGATTGCCTGCAGGCACTGGGAGTGGCAGGGTTTACGTCCGGGTAGTGAGAGAGGAGGAAGGGGGTTGGGGGGGGGGTGCGGGTCTACTTCAGGTCCACCCCTGTGGCAGGCAGGACCAGTACCTCATTGAAGGCAGCCAGCATCCCGGAGGTCTGGCTGGAGAGGCCAAAGCGTTTCTCCACAGTTGAAATGGAGCTCTTCAGGTAGCCGGAGATCATGAGCTGGGCCAGCTGCAGCAGACTGTGGCACAGGACAAAGAACTGCCGGAAGGAGGGGCCACAGTGATGGCAGTGGGCAGAGGGACCAGGAGACGGTCAGAGAGGTGGAGAGATAGAGGTGGAGTTGGGGAAAGAGGGAGCGTGGAGCCGTGAGAGGAGCCAAGAACAGAGATGAGAAAATGGAAGACGGACACACAGGAGGAGAGAGAGTACAGAAGAGTCAAGAACAAGAGAAGAGAGAGAGTTATTGGAGTAGCCATAGCTTCCCATATGAAGAGCAAAGCTTTCTTGGGTGCCCTAAGGGGCTCCAGGGTTTACCTGAGACCCACATGACTGAGAGTAGGGTCTCCATAGGCCTACAATAGTGGAGCCCGCTCTGACCCTCAGAGCTCCCGGGGCTGGACTGGACCACCTCCCTGTCCACCTCCTGCCCCTTTCTCCAGGAAGCTGTCTGACATCCTCCTCCACCCCACCCCCACTCCCCACCCACCTTCCCCATGAGCTCCCCCGAGAGAACCTGTACACACCAAATCCACAAGCTGCCCACTCCACCCCACCCAGCCCCACCTCAAACATTCCCTCCTGCTTCCAAAAAAAAAAAAAAAAGGCAGAAAGGAATTCTGCCTTAGGAAAGAAAAACTAGTGTTAAAGAATTAAAGAATACAGTTTTTATGCCAGAGCTTAATAGCATTCACTCTGTTCTTCAGAGTCTCATTCCCTCATGTACAACAAGGACAATGTCCCTGCCCCACGGGGTTACTGTGAGAACTGAGTAAGACCAGGGGGAGCAGCGCTCAGCACACAGCCAGGCACCCTGTGGGGGCCAGTGGATGCTTGGATGTTGAGGGCTGCCCCTTCCGGATCCAGAACATCCCCTGTATTGACACAGGTTCAGGGTCCCTGGGGCCCTTCTCTTTCCCTCTAAAGAAATGAGAGGTAGGAGATTTGTCCCACGCTGCCACGGAGCAGCCCCTTTTTCATTCTGAAAAGAGAGAGCATGAGCTGCACATTTTCCATGTGTCCAAAATCAAGCTGAATGCTTTCACAGATCATCCCTCTGATCCTCACAGTCACCCATTCTACAGATGAGGAAACTGAGGCTCAGAAAGGCAGCAACTTGCTTGGCATTACACAGCCTGCCAATGGCAGTGCTTGCTCTGCCAGGCTTGGACGGCCCTGCTGCTGCCAGGCCCCAGGAGGTACCTTGATGTTGTGGAACAGGCTTGGCTTCAAGCCCTGAGATTCTTGGCTGGCCACGTCTCCACATGTGTCTTCTGCGCCCATGGGGGACTTGGTGTCCTTGTCTGTCATCTGGGGCTCCTCCCCCACTGACCCTGTGGGACAGACAACCAGAGGGTGAGAGGGGAGATGGGATCCAGAGAACAGCCCTGACTCGGGTAGCCCAGGGTACTTCAGGGGTTGGTGAGGATCAGAGAGTCAAAGTACCTTCAGACTTCCTGAGCCCCAGGAGCCGAAAGGGTCCTTCCTAAGAGGGTGTGTGCTCCTTGTGCCCATGTTGGCCAGGCCCTGACTGGGACCACCTGTTTCACAACATCATTCCATTCCTAGCATAGACTTGCTTTCTAGGGAGAAGCTGCTGACCCATCACACCACTTCGAGCAGTGGCCCCAGTGGCCCCAGTGGCCCCAGTGGCCCGAGTGGCCCCAGTGGCCCGGATGCAGAGTCTCAGCCGCCTTAGGCCTACAGTGGTGAGACATTGGTGCTCCTGGAGGCTGAGCCTGGTCTGGTCTGGTCTGGCTGGATTAGCCTAGGATCAGATGTCTGGGGCCACTAGGATCAGGGGTGTGGGGTCAGGGCATGGTCCACAGTCAGGGCATAAAGACTTTTCCTGGGGGCAGTTTGGGACAGCCACCAACGCCCCCAAAGGGCAGCAGGCTGCATGTACTCACAGAGCTAACCAGCCCAATCCCCAAACCACGCATCAAGCCATGTTGTTGATCGGTGCAGAGAGGGCCCTCCTCAGAGGTCACCCCGTGTAACCTGCCTCCCCAGACCGAGGCCCCAGGTGGTGGGCTGACCCGGGCGGGCAGTAGAGCTGTGACTGAACTGGACGCTTGGCCCCGTGACACACGTCAGTTTTCTCCCATGGGAGCCATGGCAGTCACGTCGGCATCGCACTTCTGGCAGCAAGAGGAAAGCAGAGCCCCTTCAGAGGCACCTCCTCGGGTCTCCGGACGTGTAATCCCAGCGAGGAGCCAGAAGTTCGGCTTTGGGAAGCTTCACCCCACCGCTCAGATGGAAGCCACCTATACCTTCTTGGCAGCCCTGGCCTCCTTGGCCTTCCTCCCCTCCCGGGGCCCCACTTCCTTCGGAAACCTCCTCCATTGTTTCATATGTCTCTCATCCCAGCAGGAGTTTCCTCTCATTCAACGAGCTCCTTCTGGAGCCTGAAAACTGACCTGAGGACACCTCTGAGCAGAGAGGGGCTGTGGGCTCTCCATACCCAGACCTGGAAGGCAAACCCAGGGGGAGAATGCAGGGGCTTGGGGCTGCTGCAAGCAGAAGATGCTGGGAGGCTGAGGAATTTTTTAAAATTAAGATATAATTCACACACCATAAAATCCACTCTTTTAAAGTACACAAGTCGGTGGGTTTTAGAATAGTCAAAAAGTTATACACGGTCACCACAAATTCTGCAACATTTTCATCCCCCCCCCCCGCCAGTGAGAAATCCCATACCCACTAGCAGCCACACCCCACACCTCCCTCCCCAGCCTCTGGTGCAAAGTGGTATCTCATGTGATTTTGATTTCTATTCCCTCAAGGGCTAACAATGTTGAGCAATTTTTCATGTGCTTATCAGCCATTTGCATATCTTCTCTGGAAAGATGTCTATTCAAATAGCTAGAGGAGCTTGACTGAAGAAGTGACCGTGTGTGTGGCTGGGGAGGAGTTCCTTTTGGAGTCATAAACACCCAGAGGAAACAGGAGATGGTGAAAGAAAGTGACACCTGACAGGGAGGAGATGAGGGATTGCCTTCGTGCAGGGGAGCGGGGAAACCCTGCAAAGCTCACTGAAGGGCTTCCACACGCACACACCCAGGGGATATTGGCGGCATGGCTTCTATGCCCCAGACCGTCTTCCCAGCAGAGACAGCGAAGTGAGCCATTCCAGCACAGACACTGAGCTACACTCTGCCTGCTCGGGAAGGTTCTCCACAGCTCCATGCCTCTGGTGCTTTCATTGTCTCCATGCTTCGGATGAGGACGCCGAAGTTCAGAAGTAACTAGTTCTGCTGGTTGACATGGGTGCAGGGACTCAGGCTCAGGTCTCGGCCTTAGCATCCCTCGATGCTCCTTGTGCAGGTTTGATGAGGGGGAGAAGCCCGGTGCTCTAGCCCAACCACACCTGGTCGCCTGGAGCGCAGCAGTGCCCGCCAGCCAAGGGGCCAGGCCAGCCAGAAAGTGGGGCTGGACCTGAGGCTGGGAGGGCAGAAGTCACTGACCTGGAGCCCCAGGTCTGAAAGAAACCCAAGGATGAACGAGGGAGAGAGACAGGTCAGTGAACCAGCTCAGAACCTTCCACCTCCCTGTGGCCCATTCCACAGCCTTAAGCTCTGAGCAGAAGAGGGAAGCACTGGCCCTAACGCCCCGGGTTCTGAGAGCAACCATCTGTCACTGCATTGAGTGGTCAGACGGTCACTGAATGTGGCTGCTCAGGCAGGTTTCCAGTCCCCTTTGTGCCCTTCTTGGGGGCTGAGGCCTCTACTGAAGAATCAGCCACAAACATGCCAATTCCCTGATGGAGAACAAGACCCCCCTCAGAACGAGGGTCCTGAGCCCAAGGCTGTGTGTCCTCCTCCTGTGACATCCTCAAGGCCCTCCCTGTTCTGTGGAGACTGTCAGGGGCCAGCCTTGACAGGAGGGGAGCGGCTGTGGCAGTGAACCTGGGCCTGGCCAGGGTAGCCTGTAGGAATGAAGGGAGAAACAGGGAGCCAGACCCCAAGAAAAAATATCCCAGCCCCTTTCTCTCCCAAGAAGACAAACAAGTTTTTTGTCTCCAGGTAGGCCAGGTGGTTCCAAGAGCTGGAACCACAGCCCAGAGCTGCCAGGCAGGGGATCTGTGAGCCCGTCAGCCAGTGCATGCTGGCCATTCATTCACACAGGCACACTCATGTCCATCAGCTGGCAAGTCAGAGTCTGGCTAGCCTTTCAGGAGACTTGTCTCTCTGCTCTGTCAGTCGGCCACCTGCCTGCAGCTGCTTGGTGAGCTGGTCAGACAGTCACCCTGAGACCTGGTTGACCAGTTAGTGTGATGCTAGCTACCCCCTCTAGGGGTAGGGATCATCTTTCTTCACACCAGCTGAGTCCAGGGTGATGAGGGCCAAGATGTCAGAGTGCTGTCAGAGAGGGAGAGGCTCCTTTCCCACCTGCTCTTTGCTGGAAAGGCTTGGGGACCTGCTTCCTCCATCCCTCCCAACTGCCAAGAGCAAATCTCAGGGGGGTGGCAGCTCCCCAAGTCCTCAGACCTAGGTCTGAACCCTAGCCCCACCACCAACGGCTTGCTGTATGAACCTGGACAAGACCCTTCATTTTTCTGAGCCTGTTTCCTCATCTGTAAGGGGAAGATACAGCATCTACCCCAAAGGAGAGAAGGCATCCAGGACACCTGGCGCAGGCCTGGCACAATGCAGGCCCCACTGCGGACCACTGCCCTCCCCTCTCCTGATAAACTTCAAGAGCCTCGGAGACTACAAAGCCCACTGATTCCATTCCCTTCCACACACACCTGAGTCTTCCAACTTAACACCATCTCTGGATTATCTCTCTCCCTCTCATCCAAGTCCTGGTCACCCCTAACACTCGAGGACCTGGACCCCTTCCCTCCATGCACATTCACTGTCTTGGGAGGTAACTGTACAGGTTTGAATTCCTCAGCTGCAATCCTGCCTTGGGGCCTTGGACCAGTGGCCCCTTGGCCTCTTTACCCACAATTCGGGGACGATTATCTCCACTTCCCAGTGCAGACAGCATCCACTGGGAAGCAGGCCTTTCCACCCCATATTCAGTAGGGACACTCAGAGCCGGAAACCACTCCTTATGGTCCACATTAACTTGACTTTGATATTGCGCAGTTTTCATTAGCACGTTTCCTTCTTACGCTTCCCTGATTGGCCAGACCATGCAAATGGCTTGATTGTTTATCACAGGAACTTCCTGAAAGACTGATCAACTTTTCCAGGGAAACCATTAACAGAGTGTACCTGCAAATTCTTGAAATCTCTCTTCCCCAAATCCTTACCATCCTGTTTCCACCCATAAATCCTGTACCATTGGATCACGATTCCCACCCAATCCAAGTTGGGCTCCCCTCAACCCCTCCCTCCCCACACTGAAGGCCCACCTTAGCACAAACTTCCAGTTCTCGGCAAGCACTGACCTTTCCTCCCACTCCAGGACGTGGCCAGAGTGGCTTTGTCCCTCATCGTGGTAAACAATAGTTCTGTCAGTGGGTTGTGTCGGTAACGTGCATAGCAGGTGTTCAGTCACCTTTTCTCTCAATCACGCATCGAGCCTTTCTGTCAGCTCTCCGTCCTGCCACAAACACCCCACCTGCTTCCATCCTTGCTGTGTGAGGACAAGGAGCACTGCCATTTCTAGAACCTGAGAACTGGGTAAAGTTCAACAAGAGTGCTGAGAAGGTGGGGGGCTGGGACACCCAGCTCTCTGGCTCCCCTCCCCTTTTAGAGGAAGTGGCCTGGATGGTGGAGGTTGTCCTAAGGGCGACCATAGTCAAGCAACACTGTGTCGGGCTGGGCTGGGCACACTCACCCACCCTCCTAGCAGTCCTTTCAGGTGGCTGCTATGACTCCATAATACAGATGAGGAAACTGAGGCACAAAGAGGGGAGGGGACTTCAGGGTCCCAGGACTGGTAAATGGAAAAGCCTGGACTGGATCCCAGATCTGTCTGACTCCTGGTCCCCAGCAACAACCACAAGATGGTGGCTGTAATGATGGCCTTAGAACAAATGCAAAAATAATCCCCATGTAGCCATTTCTTATTCCACCTGGTGTCCCTCCTGTGAAATGTCAAAGGTGATTGCATGGGGACAGTCTGCCATTCTACTGATGGGGGACTCAAGAGTTGGAAAGTTTTAGTTTAAGATTAATAGTTGATAAGCCTAGTAGTTAACGCATATAAAAAGCTATTGTTTCAGGAACTGAAGGTATTGTCCCTCGACTCCAGGAGACCACAGGCGATTGACATTTTTGCTCCAGAAGCGACCACAAGCAATCAAGGTGGTATCCAAGCCACCGTGTTCCAGGGCAAGACAGTCCACCACCCAGGACACAGATAAAGAAAATCACTCAGGACATAGGACACAGGACACAGATAAAGAAAATCTCCCAGGACACAGGACACAGATAAAGAAAATGACCGGTCAGAGGATGAAACGATGTTAGGGAAACTGCTGGACTGTGGCTTTTATCTGATTAACCTCGTTCCTGAATTCCAAATCCTTTACCTACACTTTTCCCCCCTTGAATTCCAAACCCCTTACCTGCACTTTTCTTCTCCTTATAAAAAGGATCGGTTTAAAATGGAATTTAAGATGGTCTGTTGGGGTACAAACCATCATGTTCTCAGATCTCCGGCCATCTGAATAAAGTGCCCATAGAGATTCAATCCCAGTCTCTGCTTAGTGGGTGTGGTAGGTGAGAGGCAGCACGAATGCCAGCTTTTCCAGTTTCACTACCAGCTGGTTTATTTTTTAAGATTTTATTTGTTTATTTTTTTGCCTCCTGCACACCCCCAACTGCGGACCTGGCCCACAATCCAGGCATGGGTATGCCCTGACTAGGAATTGAATGAGGGACCTTTTGGTTCACAGGCTGGCACTCAATCCACTGAACCAAGCCAGCCAGGGTGTACCAGCTGATTCTTTAGCAATTCGGTCAGTCAGAGCACTGGTCAGTCAATACCCTCTTCTAATGGCCTCGGAGAGCATGGTCAAGGCAAAGCTGGAGAGAGACGTGTGGTGAGAAGGCTGTGGCCCCCAGTCCAGGGGACCTGAGTATGGTGGGAGCCCAGGACTCATAACCGAGACCCAGACTTGCACTTTCAAGAGGGACGTGCTGAGAAATGGGGAAAGTTCTCACATTCTGAGGATGAAGGAGGAGGTCTTGAATCAAGCAGGGACAAGGCAACGAAACTTTCTCTCTGGGATGTTCCAGTCTGCCCTCTGCAGAAAGAGCAAGACCTGGTTGGCCTTGGGCCAACAATGAGACCTCTCTGAGCCTCTAAAGTAGAATAACAGCCTTGCCTCTCAGGCCTTAGTGACGGTCACACAGGATAATGCCCTCTGTCGACTCCAAGATGGCTCATAAATGCCAGTTTTGTCAGTCTTTGCCTCAAACTCACCGGGGAGTCTATTTCCAGGTCTGGCCACCAGGCCTCAGAATAGTTTATTTTCCTTCCTGTGGGGGACTCAGCTCCAGCATTACTTTCACCTCCTTCTGATCCCTGAAGCGACACCAACCGCTCTGGATGCTTCTCTCTGCTCCTCTTCTGTCTCTTCTCCTCCCTCCCAACCTCATCCCCGCAAGCTGCATTCCAAGACTTTTTTTCTTTCCCTAAAAATTTTCCTGTGCAAGAAAAGAAAAGGTCTCTTCACTATACTTGCCACCACACACACTTGCCAGAACCATCAAAGGAACAATAAGGTAGAGATGACAACTGGGACACCCTTGCCCATGTGTAGCTGTGTGAGCTGTGCACCATGAGGTAAGTGGCACTCTCTGGAGTTGTGCAATGCATAGCAGCCCTGTCCAGGGGTACATCTGACTCTTAGACATTGTTTGAAGGCTTGCACAATGCTTGACTTGCTGAGTGTTTTTAAGTTAATTGCCAGAATTTAAAAATCAGGAAATTTCACACAAAACTCCAGATATTTTTTTTTTCTTGGAAGATTAGCAAATCTGGCAACAGTGGGCCCACATTCCCACATGGCAACACTCAACTGGTCCAAGCTGTTGGGCCTGCATGTGACCATTTGCCTTTTGGAGCCTCTTTGCAGGAGCCCACCTGGCCTGCTTCATGGACCCTCTTCACCTCCCTGGAGGATTTCCTGTCTGTGATCCCACAGCAGCACTGAGCTTGGAGAGTGCATTGGACAGGAAGCCCCGGCAGGGTTAACCTTTTACAGAGTGAGGAAACAGAGCCAGGTAGGACCATGATTTGCCCAGAGTCATGGTGGGGACAGAGCTGGCTTCTGCTTGTTTAAGAGTGAGAATGAAAATTCTTTCCACACACACTGGAAGTTTCACAAAGCAGGCTGCTGGGGACCCAGAGGCAAGCAGCCCCAGTCCCTGCCCTTGGGGAGCTCCCAGTGTGTGTGGCAGGGAGCCGACATCTAACACAGAATCACAATGACATGTGCTCACTGATGCGATGCAAGGAGTTTTGAGACTATGGAAACACAGTGTAGAGGCCCTAGCCTAGACTGGAAGGTTCTGGAGGCCTTCTGGAGGAAGGAACATCAGAGAGAGGAGCAGAAGTATGAAAGTGCAAAGTCACCCTAGGAAACAAGTAGTCTGGTAAGACTGGGGTCAAGGTGCAGAGGTGAGGCTGGAGTGGCTGGAGGGACCAGGCAGAAGCACTGGGCTTTGTTCTGAACCCAGTGATGAAGTCTGATTGGGCCTCAGAGTAAGACCTTGCTGGGTGCCTTGGATAGAGAGTGGAGAAGCTAGGCTGCAAGCAGGAACCAAGGAGAAGACAGCAGTGGGGTCTTGGGGAGTAAGTGGTAATAAGACTGGGCCAGGGAGTGTCGCATGGAGAGTGAAAAATGGATGCACCCCAGTGGGGAGGTGGGATGGACAGGGCTTGGTGGAAAAGCAGCTGCAGGGAGTGCAAGAGGCTGCGGGGTCCTGGAGGTGGCAAGCGGCCCAGCTTTCCATCTGGGAAAGCCAGCACTGAGGGCCAGAATTGTAGGGTGGTGGTGAGCACAGACTTAGATGTGGTGAGTTTGGGATAGCACAGGGGCACCCAGAGGGAGATCCCTATGAGGACATGGGCTCCAGGAGAGTCCAGGAGAGAATATAGCCTTGAGCCAGCCCTCTGGAAGTCTGGAAAGCATGTGTGGAAAAAAAGGAATAGAAGCCACAGGTGGGCAAATCTGCCCAGTGAGCCAGAGGAGCGCCCACCTTGTGCCCCAGCTGAGGAGCGCAGAGCAAAAGGAGGAATCATCCTGAAACCCTGTTTAATTGCCAAAGGCGGGGCAGGGAGGTGCTCAATATCACAAAGGAGCCAAGATATTTCTGGAAAATTCACCAGCCGCCAGCACTAACACACTCACAGCCCAAGCCTGCAAAGAGAATGTTCCCCAAAGCAGATATCGGTCAGTTCATCCCTCAACCATGATGTCACATACCTCTCTGTGGAGGTGCTGAGGTGGAGGGAGGCGGCCTCATCATGGCCAGCCCCTGCCTGGAGCCCTTCCTACTGCCTAAATCGCCTGGGTTCCCTAGGTCTGCTGGCCCTCCTGCCTCACTCCTGTGGCCCAGACCAATTATCTCTCCATTTGTAAGACCTGCCTTGTAGGCCAGTTCTCTCAGCCCTTCTTTGGGCTGCAGAGCTGGTCATTCCCCTGCATTATTTATGTCCCCTCATTTCTAATTAGACAGTGACCAATCCAAGGGGGCAGAGGCTGTCCTGATCTGTGTCCTGAAGGACCATGTCAGGTCCCTGCTGAAACCCGCTAGGTTGGAGACTTTGGATTCAAATATTTGTTTTGCCCCAATGTAGCTATGTGACCTTGAGCAGCTTATTTAGCCTCTCTATACTTCACTTTCCTTCTCTGGAAGTGAAAGAAACATCTCACATGAAAATGTGCTGCCAAAATAAAGGAAGAAGTGAAGGCTATTCAAAGTGAACTAAAGAAAAAATATACAGGGAACCAACAGTGAAGGGAAGGGAACTGGGACTCAAATCAATGATTTGTAACAGAAGGAAGAAATAAACATTCTGGTTAGAATGGAATGAAGAAACAAGAACTAAAAAACAAAACAAAACAAAACAAAACAAAACAAGAAGAGGCTTAGGAACTTCTGGGACAACTTTAAACATTCCAACATTGGAATCATAGGATGCCAGAAGGAGAAAAACAAGATTGAAGCATAGAAGAGCAAAAATTGAAAATTTATTTGAAAAAATAATGAAGGGGAACTTCCCCGATCTGGCAAAGGAAATAGACATGTAAGCCAAGGAAACTCAGAGAATCCCAAAGAAGTTAGATCCCAAGAAGAACACGCCAAGACACAACATAATTAAATTACCCAAGATTAAAGATGAGGAGAGAATCTTAAAAGCAGCAGGAGAAAAGGAGACAGTTACAAAAGAGTTCCCATAAGACCATCAGCAGACTTCTCAAAAGAAGCCTTATAGAAAAGAAGGGGCTGGAAAGAAGTACTCAAAGTCATGAAAGGCAAGGACCTACATCCAAGATTGCTCTATCCAGCAAAGCTGTCATTTAGAATGGAAGGGCAGATAAAGTGCTTCCCAGATAAGGTCAAGTTAAAGGAGTTCATCATCACCAAGCTCTTGTTATATGAAATAGTAAAGGGATTTATCTAAGAAAAAGAAGAACATCAAAACTATGAACAGTAAAATGTCACCAAACTCACAACTATCAACAACTGAACCTAAACAAAAGCAAAAACTAAGCAAACAACCAGAACAGGAACTGAAATGGAGATCTCATGGAGGCTTATCAGTGGGGAGGGGTGGGAGGAATGGGGGAAATGTACAGGGAATAAGAAGCATAAATGGCGGGTACAAAATTGACAGGGAGAGGTTAAGAATAGTATGGGAAATGGAGAAGCCAAAGAACTTATATGTATGACCCATGGACATGAACTAAGGTGGGGGAATGCTGGAGGGAGGTGGGGTGCAGGGTGGAGGGAGATAAAGGGGGGGAGTGGGACAACTGTAATAGCATAATCAATAAAATATATTTCATAAGAAAAAAGAAAATGCCCTTTCCAGTTACCCTGCAATCCTCAACAATGGTCAGCCCCTCCTCCTTCCCACCCTATCTGCAAAGCCTGAGTACAGAAGTCTCAGCCTCAAGGAGGTCAAGACCACTGGGAGCCACTCTGTCTCATCTTCCCACCCTTAGTAAACACTATTATCTGGACCCTGTAGCTGGTCATTCACCAAGTTCACTCTGTTTTTTCTACCTCTCAGCATTTGCACGTGCTGTACTCAGCCTGAAGTGTCCTTCTTCCTGGCAAACCATTTCTCATCTTTCAAGATCTGCCCCAGCCTAAAAACTATGATTGTTGATTCAAGGCAAACTGAGTGAGGAGGAAAACAGTCTGGGGGTGGGCGCTGTGTGGGGAGCCTAGGGCGGGGAGGGGCTCTGTGGGGGCCCAGTGTGGCAGGCCTGGGCTTCTGGAGGGGGAAGAGTTCATGGCAGGAAGGGCAGTCTCCAGGGATAGATCTTGGCTGTCATCTTAGGGAAATTCCTCCTCCTAGCAGGGCCCTTGTGGGGGGTCAGCTGTGGGGACAATGGCGTGCTTGAGGTCCAGCTATTGCAGGCCTCCCAGTTGTTGCTTCTTGAGGGAGATCTGAGAAGGGGCCAAGCAATTTCTGGTAGTTTCCAAGCCAGGTCAGGGACCCTGTGCTGGGACTTTCTGTTCCCGGTTCTGGCCCCAGCTGCCCATCTAGACCTAAGATGACCCCAAAAATAGTGGTGAGGGCTTGGGGGGCAGGTGAGCCCTGGGCCCACAGAGAATCCAGGCCAGTTTCCTTGGGCCAAAAGCACACACGGAGGGTGAGGCGCAGAGATGTGTGGGCCCAGGCCATGCTGCCTCCTCCCGCCACGAGTCCCAGCTCATCTCTCCTGTGCTTACATTTACTCCCTAAGAGCCCACTACAGCCCACCTCCCTCCATATCATGAGTCTCCAGTCCTCCACTAATAGGCTTTCAGAACAGGTCGGAGAGAGGGAAGGGCTGTCATCAGGGGCAGGGGAGCATGGAGAGGAGGGCAGCTTAGTACTTCCCCAACACGGCCTCTGCCAGCTTGTGCTGCGAGCCGGGGCCTTAGGAATGGATCAAATTAGGCCCCACCCCCAGGGGGCTCCCAGTCTGCTGAGGTGGGTGGCGTTCCCCACAATTTCAAGCACAGTGCTGATGGGGGAACATTTCAGTTTTAAGTAATAGTTAATCAGCTTAGTAATGAATGCATGTAAAAAGCTATTATTTCAGGAACTGAAGGTATGGCCCACCCTGACTCCAGGAGACCACAAACAATTTGACCTCTGTGCCCCAGAGGGGACAGCAAACAATCCAGAAGGCATCTGGATTTATTTTCCTCCTTAAAAAAAAAAAAAGGTTGGCTCAAAAGAAAAATATAAGATGATCTTTTAGAGGGTACATAACCCGCCATCTCCTCAGATCGCCGGCCACCTGAGTAAAGTGCCCGTGAACATTCAATCCCTGTCCCTGCTTATTGGTTTGGGTGGTGACAAGCAGCGTGAGCAACGACTTTTTCAGTTTCAGTGCTTAGGGCTCTGAGCTGCAGATAGACAAGCTCCCCTAACACTGATGGAATACCCAGCCCGGCCCCTAAGCAGGGCCTTCGCTTTGCTGCTCCCTCCAGAGACAGAAGGCTGAGCTCTTCTGCATGGGAAAGGACCAAGTGACCACTTGGCCAACACTGTACTGATGGAGAAAGTGAGTCCCAGAAAGGGACGGAAGCAGACTGGGCATTGGATGTCTATCACCCAGTGTGGGGCCTAAGCGAGCGCTCCATTTGGTTCACAGCTGCCTGAGATCTGGCCCAGCAGGAAAGGCCCAGCCCAGGAAGAAATAACACCCACCACACGCGTTGCCTGCTCCTCGGTCACTGACACCCGGAGAACAGCTTGCTTTGTCTGGAGCCAGATGAGAAGGGCCCTGCGTGGGTGGAGGCTCACCAGTGTGGGGTCTGTGGGAGGGCAGAGGAAATCCCAAGGGCAGTGACACAGAGAGGAAAGGTCTCCGGCATCAGGCACAGCTGGGTTCTGGCCCCCCAGTCTGCTGCTTGCTTGCAGGGCGACCTTAGGCAAGTCACTTGGCCTCTCTGAGCATCTGTTTCCTCATCTGTTAAAAATGGTGAGAGCGTGTCCCTGCATTCTTATAAAGCCAGTGATGCAGAGCTAAAATTTGAACATAGGGCTCTAGGGTATTTCTTCCCTTGCTCCACCTATCTGCCCTGGATTGGCTCACATTTGAACCCAGAAAAACTGGTAAGAGCAATGAAAAGAACACCAGGAACAAAGAAGGATGAACCACAAAGAAAGGGTCAAAGAGCAAATGGGAGAGTTTGCTGCTAGCTGGGAGAATCTGTCTGGAAGGCTTCCTGGAGCAGCTGGTGTGTGGAGGAATGGGAAAATGGCAAATTTCACCAGAATGGGATGTGAGTGGGGCAGGGGGTACTTCCAGGTGAAGGTAAAACTGAGCAAAGGTGTAAGAGATGGGACAGTAGCTTCTCTTGATCGTAAAGTGGGACTGGCTTTAGGAGCTCACTTCCTCCAGCCCCTCTGCCACGTGGTGAGCTGGTGGTGGGGCTTGGCTGAGGGAGCTGGATCCGACCCTGACTCCCCTCTCTCTTATGTCTGCCCCTGGCTGGGAGGGCTGGCACCTCTCCCTCCCGCAGGCTGGACTGAGTCTCTTCTCAGGCTCCAGGTATGCATCCCCACACACCTCAGAGGACTCTCAGACCAGAAAGAGAGCCTGGGGGAAGCCCGGCCACAGCTCAGGTTGGGGCTCAGGAAGATAGGCTGGGTGTGGCTTCTGGTGGCAGTGTGGACAGACACTGGGGTGAGCCACCTGCTGTGTGTGTGTAGGTGGTGGTGGCAGTGGTGTGTGTGTGTGAGGGGTGCACAGCTAGAAAATATTCTAGAACTGAGCCTTGCAGGGGTCAGAATAACAGTCAGGGGTGGGGCAGGGCTGGGGTAGGGCACAGTGCAGCCTAAGTCTCTTGTCTCTTCCTGTACCCATAGAATCGCCACCCCCCCATCCCATAGCTCACCAAGGCTGATTGGGAAATTGGTTTGTCAGTGGCCCATCTTTAGAACAACCCACCCAAATCTGACCTCATTGTCATCTCTCCTGTGAGGCCCCTCGAGGAAGTGTCCATCCCCACCCTTTCTGCCATGTCACGGTCTCCAAGCCATGGCTGCGACAGAGCTGAGTCTGCCTGCTGGGCTCATGAAGCCCTACTCAGCCCTCAAAGCCCTAAATGCCACACTCTGGGGAGCAAGTCTGGCCTTGCCTGGGTGGGAGTGAGGCCAACACAGGAGAGCACAGAGTGTGGGAGGAGGCCAGAGGTGTTGGCTGCAGGGTGTCCAGCCCAGGGGGCCACCCTGTCCAAAGACCCTTTATTTCTTCCACCTCCCTCCACCTGCCTAAGGAAGCTCAGGTGGGTGCTCTGTTCAGCACCACCACCCTCTCCACATGGTGCTTCAGCTGCTCTCCAGGCTTGGCCTCCCAAGGCTTCAACACATTTCCCCTCTGGCTCCTCCCCCACCCATGGCCAACACACCTATGTCTCTGCAGCCCTTCTGTGGTGATCTTCTGATGCTCCGTCTGCAGATTTGTATGTCTGTCCTGAGTATCTGAGATGTGATACTAAGAAGCTAAGAAAATTTCTGGGTAAGTGGAACAGGGAAACTGACACAAAAAAATTAAACAAGGCCCAACAGTTGGAGCAACTTACTGCCAACTGATAAATCACAAGACCTTATCTCTCCTAACCAAGGGCACTTGAGAGCAAATGGTTTATACTTCCCTTCCCTAATCAGAGAATACGTAGCTTTGCTTATCATAAAACCACAAGTGTCGCTGGCCATAAACCACAGGTGCCTGGGAAGAGAGAAATGCTAAAGCCAATGGAGAGATATCACGGAGCAAAGGGAGGAAGCTTGGGAAGAGGCTGCAGGCCTCCCCTTTCAGCTTCCCTTCTTACTCCCAAGAAAAACAGCATGTCTGCACTCCCACTAGGAATCTCCCCTTCCCAAACTCCCAGGTTACCCCTATATAAACTCAAGGGAAGGTGGATGTTAAGGCTTTTACTCTCTGCCTCCTCAGATTGCTGGTGTCTGATATTAACAAAAGCACAGTTATAATCCAGTCCCTGCCTCTGTGGTTTGACTGAGCAGTGACAGGCAGGCAGGCAGTCCTGGACTCAGTTGCCCTTCAATTTCAACTTCTGGAGATTGCTGCTGGGGCAGTTTCAGGACTCTCCGGGCAGGGGGAGTCCGAGTCCCGGAGGCTGCCTGGACAGGGAACCCAGCCAAGATCTTCAGCAACTGCCTGACAATTTTGCCAAGGGAGATCTTTGGTCCCAGGACCCCAGCGCTTCCCATCGCCTCACCTTTCAGTAAGAGACTGGATTTGTGCTCAGAAAGCCCATCTGGTTCCCGGCCTTTGGCCATCTGATGGTCTGTGGACACAATCTTGATGAATCCACGTTGAATTGGGCTTTCCGTAACAAATGTCTAGTATCTGCTTTCTCTGGTCAGTCAACAGACTCCAAACTGGGTAAGTCCCTGGTGTGCGCAACCAGGAGCCCCGCCCTGTCTCTTGGGTCTTTGGACTATCTGGGTTTCTGTGGGAATCAATGGGTGCAGCTAGGCGGTGTGGTAGGCATGGCTCAGCGACGAGAAAAATCCCAGTTCCCCAATTGGAATTTCGTTGGACCCTTCTGACTTTGGTATATGGATTTTTGCATATTGTTTGCTTTTCTTGTTGCATACTACTTTTTCACTTGGCTGTTAGTTTTGTTTCTCTGTTCCTGCATAGGAGGAAGTCAGTTTCTATTTGAGAGCTCTCCTCCATGAAAGGTGGTGTGAGATAAGATTCTAAGGCTAGTCCCAGCCTCCTTTTAGATAAGTACGCATTTATTTGAACTTTCTCTTCTGCTTCAGATTTTGTTTCTGTTTCTGTTTTGAAAAGGAGTGGCTTGGTCTTGATCCCATCAGAGTCCATTAGGTTGCATTTTAGCTGACTGTTCAACTTCCAGTGGGTCCCTTGAATGCCTTGTGGATTTGTTCTTTCTCCTTGTTAAGAAGAAATTTTGGCCCTGGCTGGTGTGACTGAGCACTGGCCTGTGAACCAAAGGGTGGTTCGTTGATCCCCGGTCAAGGCACATGTCTGGGTTGTGGGCCAGGTCCCCAGTAGGGGGAGCACTAGAGGTGGCCACACATTGATGTTTTTGTCCCTCTCTCCTTCCCTTCCCTTCTCTCTAAAAATAAATATAATCTTTACTAAAAAAATGAAAGTTTGAACTAATTAGGCCTATTTAATATGCTTGAAGTACCTGGGAAGCTTTGTCAAAAAGAGAAATAATAAGTATATTCTATTTGTATATACATATTTTTATTATTAAAGTAGGTGTTCTAGAGATATAAAAAATCTCCAAGATTCTACAAAGTTCTGATACACTTTCATATGTAATTCTAGTTGTTATCTTAAAATGCTGTTGCAGGGAAGCAAATTCATTTGTTAATTGCATTATAATCAAATCTATAACCATGTCACTTTAAGGGGTGTTTTGGTCATTTGGAGATAGCCATTGTTTTACTCTAATGCATTTGCAAAAATATATTATGTTTTTGGAAAGGTTCATGGAAAGGACTCTGACTTATTTTAAATTACATATTTTTGAGAATAAATTTTCAGATCATACCTTTGAACTGAATGAAGATTACTGGAGCTCTGTGAAATAAGTGGATTTATAGAAATACTTGCAAATAATCAGGATAAACAAAAATTAATTATGGGACATACCAAACTGAAGATATTGTGGTTTTTATAACTTTTTATTGAAAAAACATTGCTAATTTTCAATCTTTTGTTTCTCAGACATAACAATACATTTTTATTCCTCAAAGCAATTTGGTAAATTATACTTTCATAAACAATACTGAGGCATTTATATTTTTCTCCCAACCTGATCCCTCTGGAATTTGGAAACCCTTAATGAGTGGGTATTATTATTTCCATGGCAATATGTTTGTTTGCATAAATCCAGTAGGAATCTGATTTCTTCATAATAGGGCATAAAAAGCCAGTTTCGAATTGTGGTTTTATTTGCCAAGTCTTTGTCTGGAATGTCATAATTAAAAGACACATGCCTGGACTCTGGGTGTCCACAGAGAGCTTTAAGGAATAAATTGACCTTGAAGCTAATAAAAGCCCCTTGGAGAAATGGGCTGGTACCTTGCTTATTCAGAAGGTTCATGGCAGTCTTTCCAGGTAAGGAACGAAGGTTGCTTTCCTGAAAGATGTCAAGGAAAGAATCTCAAGACATTTTGGGGACCCTGAGGACTTGAGGAACTCACCCAAATCTGTAGGTATTTGTGGATAAAGCCTGATGGCAACTGTTGGCTTGGCTTCCTTGCCCTGAGGGGCAAATTAAAGTTCAATCTCAAAATTCCTCGTATCATTCCAGCAAAGCAGATTTAAGAAAGCTTATATGATCAATTGCTATTCTTGTTGTGTTTATGCAGACAATCAGGCCAAACTGAAATTAGACTTAATGCAGTCTCTTTAATGAAATATAAGGATAATTTAAGGGGAAACATTATATTCAATAAAATCTATAATACACAGTTATAAATATTAGATTTTAGTTAAAGTTTTATTCTTCACCTACAAACTGAATTGGATCCTGAATTTTGTTAGTTTTCTTTCAAACTGATGTTTTATTTTTCTTTCATCCTTTCATTTGGAATTACTGAGAACTACTGATACAGTTTCAACCAACAGAATTTACCTGAGAACCTGATGATATCACCAGAGACATTTAAACTACAGATAAAGAGGACCTTTATCTGTAGATTGTCACTGCTTAATTTTAGTCCAGCAAAAGCCTTGTGTTTGGCAGTCTTCTCATTGCAGACTCAGAAACTAGTTTATGGTTTGCTGTGTTCATTAACCTTTGTGTTCTTTCTGTTTTCATAGAGTGTATATAATAACCTTCTTTAGATGGTTGCTTGTTTACACAGTACAACCCTCACTTTAGAAGCCCTATTCTGTATCCCCACCTCCTGAAATGAGACTCAGTACTTTGACTGAATGGACTTGTTGTCAGGGCTAGATGGTTGAATTGGATACAACAATTCCATATCAAGATGGTGATGCTTCAGGGGTTCCAGCCTATCCCTACTTTGGAAGAATCAGCTCACAGCCTTTCTGTTCCAGTCTCAGGTCCCATTCCCTTGTCCCCCTTAGATCAGGCAGCAAGAAACTTCCATATCCTATGCAGGCAGGGACCAAGACCCTTGTCAGCAGGAAGCAGTTACTGATAATAGAATCTCCTCCCTCACCCTGACTGGTGTGACTCACTGGGCTGGGTATTATCCTGCAAACCAAAAGGTCTCCAGTTTGATTCCCAGTCAGGGTACATGCCCTGGGTTTTGGGCCAGGTGTCCAGCTGAGGGTATGTGGGAGGCAACCAATCAATGTTTCTGTCATGCATCAACGTTTCTCTCCCTCTCTTCCTCTCTCCTTTTCCCTCTTTCTAAAAATAAATGAGTAAATCTAAAGAAGGAGAGAATCTCCTCCCTCATCACCCCTAAAAAATTTTAGGGATGGAAATCTCTGAGGAGGGAATAAGACAGGGTAGCAAGAAGCTAGGAAAATTCCTGAGCAAGTGGAATAGGGAAACTGAGGCAAGAAAATTCAACAAGGCCAAACTATATGAGCAATTTACAGCCAGCTGGTGAATCTCAAGACCTTATCTCCCCTAACCAAGGGCACTTGGGAACAAATGGTTTATAGCTCTCCTCCCTAACCAGAGAATACATAGGTTTTTCTGGCCATAAACCACAGGTGCCTGGGAAGAGAGAAATGCTAATGCAAGTGGAGAGATATCACAGAGCAAAGAGAAGAGCTTGGGAAGAGGCTCCAGGACTCCCCTTTCATCCCCCCTTCCCTTACTCCCAAAAGAAACGGTACATCTGCACTCCCTAGGAATTTCCCCCTCCTCAGTTCCTACTTTCCCCTGTATGAACTTGCTTTTGAAAGCTTAAGGGGAGGTAGATATTAGGGCTTGTACTTGCCACTTTCCCAGATTGCTGGTGTCTGATATTAATAAAAGCACAATTATAATCCAATCCCTGCCTCTGCTGTTTGAGCAGTGACAAGCAGCACGGCCGCCAGATTTGGTTGTGCTCTGGTTTCCTATCTGTCTCCTTCTGGTTCTCTCTCTCGCTGCATAGGCTCCTTTTTATCTCCTGTGGTCTTTTCTTCAGCCCTCTCTCCGGGGCTGGTCTCTGCATGCTTCCAGGTCCCTGCATGTTCCCACCAACACTTGCTGATCTTTGTCTTCTCCCTCTGTCTCTGTCCTTCCATCTTGGCCTTGGTCTGACTCTGTATATCTCGACTTGCTCCATCTCTGACTACACTTCTCTCTACCTCCGTTTTTCTCTGCTGTGTTTGTCTCTACCTTCATCTGCTTCAGAGAGGGGCTCAGCAACGTGCTCAGGGGGTCTGCCTTTCCATTGCCTTGTTGGTCGCTCTGTCTCAGCAGGGAGGTTTGGCTGAGTTCCCTGCCTCCAGCTGAGTAAATAGCATCCCTTCCTGCCCCTCTGGCAATACATTTATTTTGACACACTCTGACCAGGTTTAGCCATGTGCAGGGCTCTGTGTAAGGAAGCACAAGCCCTCACCTCACCCCAGCACACCCATTTTTGGTTCAACAGCCACACACTCCACATTGAGAATGTGGGCCCCAGACTCCCTCCCAATGCCCCTTCCTTACTTTGTCCAGACTTACCTATCCTGGGTCCCATGACTGCTGCGTGCAGAGTTCCAGCCCCTATTTCAATCCCAGGACCAGAGCTTTGGAGTAAAGAGGGAATGAGCCCTTATCAGGGACTCCCAGAGACAGCAGCTTCAAGCCACGGCAGGGATGCACTAACAGGAGGACCAGGTACTGGGCCGATGTTTCTGGTACCACAACAGCTTTTCCACGTATGGGTTAGGAAGTCTTGCTCAAACTTGACCCCACTGTCCAAGTCCCTGTCTACCTCTGTCACTTGTTTTTTCTGTCTTTCTCTGCCCTAGTTCCATCTCTGTGTCCTGACTCACTAACTCAAAATCTCTGTCTCTGTCTGTCAGTCTCTCTCTCAGTTCCTCTGATCCCTGGCTGGAGCAGCTCAGAGTCAGTTGTGTAGGAGGCTGGGTTTGTATAGATCCAGCCCTGCTGATGGGAGGAGGCTGCTAGCACTTCCTTTGGATACTCTACTCTGTTAGCAGTGAAGAGGTGGGGCCAAAGGGAATGTCTCCAAGCCCTGGGGTCATTCAGTCCTGATTCTTCTCTCTTCACTGTGCTCCCATTCTCTGTCTGAACCCCTGATCCACCAAGCTCTTGTCCCACTCACTGAACTTCTATTATTGCCCATGAGCCCCATAGAGAGCCCCTGTCCTCCTTCACTGAACCCCTGTCCTCTTCCAGCTCTGGTTCCCTCTCACTGAACCCGCATCTCCTCTATGAGCCCCAAGGATTTAGAGCAGGGAGGGATCTGTCCACTGGGAATCACAGTGGCCAGCCTGCTTGGTAGGGACTCACAGTAGCTATTCCCTAAAGCATGGCCATCTAGATGGGGTGGAATGGGTGGGGGCGGGGGGGGGCGGGCAGAAGGGCAAACATAAAATCTCCAGTTTCCTGGACTGAAGCTGAGGATGGCAGTCTTGGAGCCAGACAGACCTGGGTCCCATCTCAGCCTGGTCATTAGCTGGTAGAGCAGCCTTAGGCAAGTCCCTGCACCTCTCTGAGCATCAATTCCCTCATCTGTAAAGAAGGGACAATATTCCTCTCTCACAGGGCTGCCATGAAAGTTTAGTGAGCAAGAAACAAGACAAGTTTGAGTGTCTGGAGCTCAGAGAAGGGAGTGGCAGAGGGAATTCAGAACAGGGCAGTAAGAGAGAAAGCAAACCCAGGTTGCCTATTCATGCTTACTTAGCACTTCCATGCATGCAGCCCCATCAGGCCCTCCTACTGAACTGTAGGCCAGGAGTTTATTCTCTCAGGTTACAGATGAGACTTTGAGTCTCCAGATCTGGGCAGAGGTCACCAAGCTAGTGCTTGAACCTGATCCAGTTCCAGGAATAGGGTCTTTGCCTGAAACAAGAGGGTGGGTTTAGAGCCCAACTGTTTGTGATGATTGAGAAACATCACCAGTGCCATTTGGCTCTTAGTGGCTGTATGAGGATGTCAGGAGGAAGTAGGAGTATTTGAAATAATCACAGATTGACCTGGCACATAGTAGGCACTCGGTAGATATTTACTGCGTGAATGAGTCTTTGAGAAACCAGAAATGTGAGCACATGACCACTGCACTGAGAAAGAGCAGTAGTTGGATTGACAGAAAGACCAGACCCTGTTCCTGCCTGAGGAAACCTATCTGTAAATCCTCCAGACCAAAGGCAGCACTGTGAGTCCCCACGGAGACTACGGAGGTGCAGCCTTCCAGATTCCAAACTGAAGGTGAACAGTTGAGAGTAAGGTTCCCTTTAAACTTTCTGGAAGTCCAGTGGTCCCTACCTTGGCCCTGGGTGGGGGTGGTGGTGGTGAAGAAATTATACACAGGGATTGGTCTGGGTATGTGCTGAGACTAGCTTACCTGGTTCAACTCCTCAATGCACAGCACCCGCAGGGCATGGAAGATACAGGACCTGCCTTCACTTATCTCCTCAGCCTCCCCAGCTGACACAGCTGGTCCAAGAATAGTCCTGAACTCACTTGTGGATTTGGAGCAAGGATCAGGTACCCTGGAGCCTCTGGGAGGTAGGCTAACAGACCTTTGGATGGCTCGTGGGCTAATCCTGCCGTGAAGTGCCACTGTGGTTGGTGCAGACTGAGGTTTGACCAACCTGTTTGCACCCCAGCTTTGCGATTTGCCAGCATGGTGTTTGCTGAGACTTGTGCCTTCATAGAACCCCATGACGTGTGTGGATCACAATACCATCTGCAGATTCTCCAGTTTGCAAACTTGATGCCATTTTTGAATCTGGTGTTATTGGCAAAGCCTGGCACAGTCTGCAGCTTCCAGGGCCCCGTGATGTTCTCACAGTCTTGTGTCCTCGTGCTGAACCTGAGTCTGTTTGTGAAACCTCAGATGGTTTGCAGAACCCAAGCCCTTCCCCCTCTTCACATCAACCCACATAAGGAAATGCCTTTTTGCAAACTGGGCAAAATAGGAGAATTTATTTTAAAGAACTCTCTAAATTTGGGTACAAGAAGCAAGTCTTGGCTCCAGACTCAAGACCTCAGTTCTGGTCCCAGCTCTGTCACTACCTTGCAGTGGGACTTGGAGCAAGTCTTTTCTCCTCTCTGGGTCTCAGTCTTCTCATCTGTTCAATGGAGATTGTGAGGTCAAACCTCCCACCTGTTATAAGGATCACTGTGAGGATGCCCAGAAGATGGGGGGTGGGAGACGGAGGGAAGGAAGAGTGGCCAGAGGATCCTTCCTGAAAAAGGTTCCAAACTGCCACCTCAGCACCTTTGCTCCCACTTCCCCTGGCCTGGTGGCTAGGGAGCGGATATCTATAAATGAGCTCTCATCCTGGCAGACAAGCAAGAGGCTCAGTCAGAGCCCCGGCCTTCCGCACCCCCTGATACTGCCTGGGGGTCAGGCCCCAAGCTGTGCAGACATGCTCCCATGCGTGGCTTTTTAAGGTAATGTCATAGTTATTTCACCCATGAGGACTCTGACAGTCAGAGAGGCCATGTGACTTGCCCAGGGCTACCTGTCAGCTGTACAGCGGAGGTTGGGATCTGAGCTAAGGAGGGCAAGGATGATGCATGATGTTCAGAAGGTCAGAGCAGGAAGGAACTTGAAGCTCATTTAATTCAACCGGTCCCTTTTTTGGATTGGGAGACTGAGGCCTGAAGACAGGCAGGCTCTGCTGTGTGCGCCGTGATTGTATTTCCTTAGGTTTCAGTTTCCTCTCCGGTGGATGAGAAACAGACCCCATCCTGCCAAAAATTCAGGACTTTCCCCCTCTTTATTGGCATGCTTCTTGGATCAGAACCCAGGAGATTTCCTAACCCTGTGAGGAGAAGCTCAGGTTGGCAGGCACATGAGTGGCCCTTCAGCCCCACCATCTTGGCTCAGCTCCCCAGCCCTGCACAGCTCATGCCACGTGCTCTGTCTACAGCTCAAACCCCTCCCGGAGGTTCCTCCACAGGAAGCCCTTTTTGCCCCAACAGCAGCCTTCCCCTGGGTCCAGCTGCCTCCACTGGCCACTAGCCTCTCGCCCCAGCCCAGAGAGAATGCATACCACGTTAGAATCTCAGCACCCCTCCCTGAAAGTTGCAGCCCTATGCCTCAGAGAGAACATGAACTTGGGCATCAGACAGCTCAATCCTAACACAGTAAGAAGATCTCTGGGGACTCAGTTTCCCCCCATGACAGGGGACATCCTGGCAGAGCTACACTAAATCCCACCACCTTGCCCTATCTTCAACTGGGCATGTGCACGGCTTCTCTCTCCCAGGCAACTGTAAGGTCCTCCGAGGCCTGGCTGGGTGACCTGGGTCTGGTTACTAACCCTTTCTGATCCTCAGTATCCTTGTCTGTGAAATGCCTTCCCAAGGCTGTCAGCAGGCTCCGATGAGCTGATGAATGGATTAGTCCTTGCTAAGTTCTGAGAGCTGAGCGGATACAACCCATTATTAATATGGTGATGATGGTAATGGCGATGACTCGTAATTCTGGAGGCACAGCCTGAGGGAGAAGTAAATCAGGGGTGCGCTAGGTTGGTCT
This sequence comes from Anoura caudifer, assembly GCA_004027475.1. Taxonomy (NCBI): domain Eukaryota; kingdom Metazoa; phylum Chordata; class Mammalia; order Chiroptera; family Phyllostomidae; genus Anoura; species Anoura caudifer. The sequence continues at coordinate 782,400 of PVKU01000003.1, forward strand.
GACCTAACTGACAACCCCACAGGAATAAATCACAGGGAACAGGCCCCCTGAGGCGGGAGGGAGCTCAAGGGCAAGGCTGGGGTTCAGCAGGCAAGCAGGGTGTTAGCAGGCCATTGTTAGCAGCCGCTGTCTTGTGGGTGCTACAGGGCCAGGCCCTCTAACCGGGTCCTGACTGGGCATGGGCTGGCCCGTGGCCCCCAGCCCCAGCTCTGCCACCAACACACTGGCATTGGCCACGTTCCATTTCCAGCCTAGTCCTCAGTTTTCTTATTATAAAACAATTGGGGGGCTGGGGATAAAGGAAACATCTCATTCTGCTTCATCCCTGCCTTTTGAGAAGGGCCCTGTGGGATATTGGATGTACCATGGCTTTGTAAAGTGTCAACTGTGGGACATGAGGGATTACAGTTATTAATAATTAGGCTCCTAGGAGGGGATGCTGGGAGGCGGGAAGAGGAGACAGGGAGCAAGCATTTGTCCCTGGCTTCAGGTGAGGAAGAGCCCCAACTACCCAAAGACTTTGCAACACTGCCCCCTGGGGGCCAGAGGAGAGGTCTGCACCCCAGTCTTTTCCTGCAAGATGACACACAGGGAAAGGGAGCTGGAAGGACTACCCTGTCAGAGGACACTATAATGGATAGGCTGGAAGAAGCCCTGTGAGGACAGGTGCTGTTTGCTCCTCCCTCTCTCTGCCCACCCCACGAAGAGTATTCCACTTCACAAGTCTCTCAAACAGGCCCACTTCTTCCCACTGCTGTAGCCACCCTGGTCTCCCCTCAGCAGCTCTGGCTGGGCTGTGCCCCACCTCTTCCCCACCTCCTCCTCACCTCCCATCTCACCCTCCAGCCCATCTTCCTGGGAACCAGAAGAAACTTTCCAAACCCTAAATCTGGCCATGCCCTTCCACCCTGAGTGCAGCCGTGTCCCTGCCCCCCACCCCGGCCCTCAGGATAAACCCATCTTCCTCAGCCTGGTATCGGGTGCCCTTGTCTCTCTGTCTGCCTTCTGCCAGTTTATAATCTTCACTTGCAAGCGAGATGAAATAGTGGGTGGTCAAGAACAAGACTTTGGGCTAAGACCTTGTGTGTGTAACTCCTGGCTTCTCCGCCTGGGAGCTACACTACTTAGTTCTTTGTAGGTTTTGTTGTGGTGGCAAATAACCATAACATCAAAGTTACCATTTTAACATTTCAAGGGAACACAGTTCAGTCATGTTCAGTACATTCACATTGTTGTGCAACCACCCCACCATCCCTCTCCAGAGCTCTTTCGTCTTCCCAAACTGAAACTCCATACCTATGTGTTACTTAATTCTTCATGTCTCTGTCTTCTCATCTGGAGAATGGGGCTAATAAATGGGCTTGCTTGGCACGGTGCCTGATAGGTAAGTAGGTTCTTGAAAAAAATGCTACTATAATTTTTTCTCTTGAGGAAACTGCTCTGGAAAGGAGGCACAGCAGCATGCCTGGGTTATCTATAGAAATCCAAAGGCCAGTCCTGTCCATGTCGCTGGGACTCCAGGATCGCTGAGCGGACCTTCACTGACCATGCTGTCTTGGGTGGTACTTTCTGCTGCCACCACAGTGGCCCCCTCTCTGAAGAGCGCAGTCCTCCTTGGTCCAGGGGAACTGCAGGCAACAAGGATCTTTCACACTGGACAGCCATGTCTCGCCCCTGTACCACCTCTTCCTGAATACGGAGGAAAAGTTTGTCATGGGCTGATTCCTGATGAATTTTTCCAGTTTCTTTATTCTAAAACAGATGTAACAGGACCCTATGTGCCCAGAACTGAGCTTATCTTATATTTTCCATCCAAAGAAATATATGTGATTAATCCAGAGACCATCTCTGCCATATCAACAATAGGGTCGACCATCTACATAATTTTAAAATGTGGTGCTTCTATTGGGGAATTTGCTGAACTCTTTTGCTCAATGAGCAAAAGTTGTCCAACTAGAGGAGGGAAAACAGGCTTCCATCAGAAACATCAGAATGCAATTGATCTGGAGAAGTCCCAGCAGGCACTGGTTCAAAAACACCATTACCTTTTCGACATCCAGAGGAATAACATTGCTATGGCCTTGGAGGCAAAGAATCACCTGGAGCATCGTATCTCTGTGCAGAATACAATGTGTCAAAAGAAACAAGAGCACATGATAAAATGGATGGAGAAGCACGCGGTGCAAAGCATCTCTGACAGCAGGAAAAGGAGACAATTGCCAAGTGCATTGCAGATCTAAACGTGCTTTTAAAGAAGGCTCAGCACAGTCAGTTCTATAAATGCATCTGTCTCAACTGGGACAGCTAGAAACAGTTGACTGGCTGAATGGAAACTAGGCTGTGTGGCAAAATCTCTTTGTATCACCGTCTACTGGAGTTACAGTTTTTACCCCACGTAAAAATGAAAGGCTTGAGTTTCATCTAGTGAGGGAATTAAAGCAATCTATTTGCCAGTGGGGTGGAGGGGGAATAAATCCAAAGGCCGTTACTGCCTGGATTCATTTCTGTGACTGAGCAGAGTTTGGGACAGCTGCTGGGGCAGTGTGCGACATGCTTCATACGGGAAGATGAGTCACTTCCTCTCCTGATGGGGTGATATGCCTGAGACCGGGAAGATGGGAAGCAGAGTGAGCGTGGGGAGCTGCTTCTCAGCCAGGCTGGCCCTCTGCAGATGCTCCAGTGAGAAGGGCATGGGCAAGGAGAATCCAGCCCAGTAGCAAGGGCCGGGCTGGGCTAGCAGAGGACCTCCAGCTTGCCGCTGTCCTAACTCTGTTGGGAGGGGCTGGAACAAGCTAACTTGTTTTCATCAGTGTTGTTATTCAGAGCATCGGCAGCTTGCATTTTGCTTAATTCTCTTCTTTTCATGTTCTACTCCCAACACAACCACTCCCTCTACTCTGCACACCATTTTCCTAGATTCCCTCACTCCAACTGTTCCTGGTACTCATGTCTAAAATTCTCTCACCACCCAAGTGGCGCTGTCCTTATTTAAATGCCTTTCCCCCCTTCTTTTTCTTTGTCCTCAGGGTGGAACACAGTTGTGTCTCCCTACAGGAAAGGAGAGACCAGGCCTGAGGTCCTACACAGAGAAGGCCTGGTCTCTGGCAAGGGCAGGAATGGATCTGTCTGGCCAACAGGCTTCACAGCAGTCTTGTCACTGGCCAGGGACCAGGCCTGGAGCTGGTCTGCCTCGGGCCAGCCTGTAGTGTGTGGGTGCTTGACTTTGTGCAGGAAAGATTTCACAACTCATCCAGGTGATTTTGAGAGCATGTTTATTAAAGCTGGGGAGAGTGAAACAAAGGAAGGGCTTGTGATACCAGGAACAATAGGACGTGGGGTTGCCTTGGGTCTCTATAAATGTTATAGGAAAGAAGTGAGCTATGCTAGGCTGCATGAATTTACTGAGAAGTAAAAGTCACAGTGACAGAAACAAGCCAAGGTGGGGCTACTTTTAGCTCATTGGAAAGTCAGAGAAAAAGGACGTCTTGGAGACTAGTTCAGAGGGTGAGCCCAGGAAAAGCTGCCACTGCCCACTGCTCCCCTAGTTGCAAGTCTCCTGGGAATGCTTAGAGCTTAGGAGAAAGTAAAAAGTTCATGCCTGAGATAAGGCATGGGCATGCTCCAGAGAGAGCCCATGCTGGGCTCTTTGCCATGAGGTTTTTCTCTTCTGTAGGCAGGAATCCTAGGGAAGGTCTCAGGGAAGGGACTTAACAGAATATGCATTAGTCTTCCAGGTATGTCCTTCAGTATGTCGATCCATCAAAATGAGTGTATAGAGGAGTCATGGGCATTCCCTGGTTAGTTTTATCTTTAAAGAACATCATTGAAGAGGGATGGGGACCGAGATGGGTCTGCCCTGGCACAGTCTGGAATGTGTAAATCATTTGCTCCTAAGTGTCCTTGGTTAGGGAAAATAAGACCTTGTGATTCACTAGCTGACTGTAAATTACTTAATATATTTGGCTTCATTTAATTATTTTTGTCTCAATTTCCCTCATTCCACTTGCCAAGGAATTTTCCTAGCACCTGTCTATCGTGCCTCAGTGTCAGAATCAGAGCTGGGCCCAGACAGGGAGCGTGGAGGGCCACAGGGTCTCCCTGAGGGTCTTTAAGTTGGGTACTCCTGTCTCTCTGGTTAAAACCACCAACCATCTTCCAGAAGTAACCATGCAGGAAGGGACTGCAGCATAAGCAAACCAATGCAGTCTTTGGAGTCACATAGGCCTGAGCTGTGCCAGCAACTAGCCATGTGGCCTGGGGTGGTTAGTTCATTTTTCTAAGCCTCAGTTCCCTCAACTGTAAAATGGATATGATAATTAGGACAGACATTCATTACACGTCATTGCATTAACTCAGTTAACATTCCCAACTACCCATTATAAGCACCAGTTTATACACGAGGAAGCCGAGGCACATAGAGGTTGGGAGAATTGCCCAAGGTCACACAGTTGGTAAAAGGCAGAACCAGGATTTAACTTAGACATTTGGCCCCAGAATTCACATCCTGAACAATGGGGCTTAATTGTCTTCAAGGTCTAGTTTGAAGTCTTAGTCATCTGTCCACAGTCCCCAGGCCATGGGGTTGAGTACGGAGTTCAGTACTAAGCTAGGCACCTTTGGGTTCCAGGTCCTTTCTACTGATGACCATCTGAGTGACCTTAGCATGTCACTTTCTTCCTCAAATCTCAGATTTCCCTCCCACAACAGGAAGAGCCTGAACTCCAGCTGGTGACCCCTGTATTCTGCTATAGCTCAGACTGCCTCCTGATGTCCACCTGTTCCTGGGGGTCCCCCAGGAACCCCTGGCTCAGCAAAGAGTTCATCACTGGCCTGGAAACCTGCCCCTCCCAGGCCCCTGCTCTGAGCTCCCAGTCTCAATGGAGTCAGGCCCATCCCTGACTCTTCTCCCTCGCTTCCTCCCTCCCTCCCTCCCCACAGCCTGTGGCAACTGTCTGGTCCTTCACATTCCCGTCTCCTCCTCCTTCCACCCTTCAATTCGGAGCCTCTTCCTCATTTCCCCTAGACCCTTGCTCAGTCTCCTTACTCTTCTATGACTCTAGTTTCCCTGTCCTAATCATTCTCCCACATTCTACTAGAGTCATCTTTCCAAACCCTGATCTTACAGCACCCAGCCCTGCTCCTCAGAGCAAAGTTTATTTTGTAGCCTAACAATTGATGCTCCTCATCACATACGTACAACCTACCTGATCAGCTCCCTCCCCTCCCTGGGCCTGGCCCCCGCCCAAAGCATACCATGCACTCGGTCCTGCATGTTCCCCCTGGCCGAACACCCGTCCTCCTTTTGCCACCCTTCAGGGACTACCTCCAAGTCTCCTCCAGAAATAAAGTGGACGAGGTCAGGTTCATATCCTAGTTTTCTCCATGGCCTTGGTCAGTGAGCATGGTACAGGCTGGCCAGGCCTTTGGGAAACTTCCCGTCAGCCAGTTCTTCTGCCTCCAGCCAAGAGACAGCCTTGAGGGTGAAAAACTACAGAGTGGAAGACATCCAGGGGGTCACCTCTCTGGACTATGGTGGTGATGGCAATGAAAATCTTCATAACACTTCACAGTTTGCAAAGTACTTTTTTTTACCAGGAACATCTTACTAAACCTTCACTGTAGCTGATCTTGCTGGCACTATCATGCCTGTCCACAAAGGGAGACAGAAGCAGAGACAAGTAAAGTCACTCGTCCAGGTGGAGCTGGTAAATAAAGGAGCTGGGATTTGAACACAAGTGCGTTTGGCCTCCAAAGCTGATGCCGCTCTGCCTCCTAGTGTCAGGAAGAATGGTGCCAGCGATGAGCATGCAGGAGGCCCCAGCAGTGAGCCCTGCTTCTGGACTCTCCTTCCCAGAGCTCCATGGGCCCCCTGCCCATGGCCAGGAAGCAGCGTAGGCTTTCCCTGGACGTATTTATAATTTCCCTCTTCTCCCTGGCACTTTCTTTTTCCAGCCACTTGTGTCTGTCAGAGCCTCACACTGGTGAGGGTGAGGAGCCATGGGGATGAGGAGAGAGACAGAGTATCACTGATGACTTTCCAGGGCAGGCAGCTGGCCTCTGCTCTGGCAGGACCTTCAGAGGGCTGGTTGTTTTCTGCTCTGAGCTCCAAAACATTCCTGAGATCCACGGCTCCTCCTGGAGACATATCTGGACTCCCCATTCTCTAAGGAAGGAGAGACCTGGATGATGAATGTTATTGTCCTCCCGTGGCCCCAGGAGAGAGGGACAGGGCTTGTGCAGTCTTGGTGGGAAATGCCAATGACACCTGCTTGTGACCTTCACCTCTTCTCAACCTGCACCACACTAGCACAGAGCTTGCTCTCAGGAGATACTTTCTCAACGAACAAACCCATTTCACAGAAGAGGAAACAGAGCCTTCAAAAGCTAAACACCAGGCTTGAATCCACATCAGTCTGGCACCAAGTTCTCAGCATGTATTTACTATACAGCCTCCCAGTCCCATTAGGTGGAGAACAAACTCTCCTGCAATCTCAGTGTCTTCACAAAATCTTTCCATCACTTTTGTCTTAACTTAGACTTCCCCCCAACCTGGGCCACTAAATCTGCAAACTTGTGTTTGTCCCATTTTTTAAAACATCTTCTCTCCCACCTGACTCAGGAGGAGTCTAGATCCTGGGCTCAGAATCTCCTCTTCTCCTTCTCTGTTGACCATCCCTTCCTCTCCCACTCCTCTACTGGCTAATTCCCACCAACAAATGGTGGGAGATCTGCTCAAATATCTCCAGTTTAAAAACACAACAAAATCCTTTCTGATCCCTCAATACTTTCCAACCGTCTACTTCTCTTCACAGTCAAACATCTTGAAAATGTTGTCTGCTCTCTACCTACTCACTCCCTAACCTTCCATACCCACTATTCCACTGGACCTGTTCACCAGTGACCTGTTCCTTGGTAGATCCCCTGGACACCTGTCACTTCTCATCCTTCTGGTCACATCAGCAGCCTTTTCTGCTGCTGCCCACAGGCGCCCTTTGGAGATCCTCTGGGCTATCACACTGCCCTGGTTTTGCTTCACTTCCTCCCACCATTTTTTTTCTCAGTATCTTTCGCAGATTCTTCTTGTCCTGCCTCAGTTTCATGCTGGTTTCCTCCAGGTTCTGTTCTTCTTACTCCATATTCCCTCAAAGCTCCGTAGAGCATAGACCTCCCAAGTTTTAGTCTGCAACTCAGCTCTCCCCTGAGCTCCAGGCATAAACCCACAAATATCTGTCAGACGTCTTTACTTGGATGTCCCACAGGTTCCTCAAATGCAACATGTCCAAAGCCAAACTCAACATCTTCCTTCTAAACCTTCTTCCCCTCTACACTGCCCACCACCCACCACCCACCATCATATTCCCCATCTCAGTCACTGTGGCTGCCTTCGGCCTTGTCATCCAAAAAAGAATGCTGAGCATTGTCTTGGACACTCCCATATTCAGTTATTAAATTCTAACCGTTCTGCTTCAAACTGTTCTGTAAGCCTTGATAATTAAGAGGTGTGGGCCTTAGAAATAGACAGGATTCTAACAGTGACTCACTGTTGGCCCAAAGTAGGAACCAAAGCAAACTTGGTTACTTAACCTCCCATGTTTCTATAAAGCAAGAGTAATAAAGACCACTGCTCAGAGGGACTGAAATGAAGTATCTGACCACCTGGACACAGGCATTAGCACGTGCAAGCTCTCAGTAAAGGGCAGTGGCTTCTGTCATCGTTATCATTGTTACTTCTTCCTGTTCTTTTCCTGGCAATCCAGCTCCCTGACAGGTTTCCCTGAATCTAGCTTCTCCCACCAGAATCCTTTCTCCCATGGCAGTGGATGTGACATTTTTGAAACATGCAGCTGACTGTTAGTCCCATGCCTACAGGCTGGCCCTAGCTGTCCAATGTCCTTGTGCTGAGTTCTTATTCCCTGATCTAGAATTCAAGACCCTACTCACTGTTGACTCTGCTGACCTCTTTAGCCTCATCTTTTGAGACTCCCTACCTTTCCCTCAATATTGCATCCCAAACACACTTTTATCTGTTCTCTAATACTTCTCCTGCTTTTTTCCCCTACTCCTTTCTGACTTTGTCCCTGCCTTATTGGCCAAATGCTCTCCTCATCTGCTTAGAATTCATGACCCACCAAAAAGATATCTTCCATGATACAAGTCCACTCTGTTCCCTCCTCTGAGCCCTTTAACTCTGTAGTAGCACAGGTCACACTGGATACTTAATTGGTGGTCAGTTTCCTCATTGGCTCTCCCACTAGATTTTGTCAATTCATTGTGATCAGGCACCCAGCATAAAACCAGCTTCATTCAATGTGGAATGAATGATGAGCCTCAGTTCTCCTAATCTTTAAAATGGGCTGCATACGCAGCCAGGCCTGGATAATGCAGTGGAGGGCAAGAGCACTGGGGGCTGGTGGAAGATGAAATCACAGAAGGTTCCCTGGAAGAGGTCGGACTTAGAGGTTTAAGAAATCTAAGAAAGAGCGAGAGTGAGTGGGAAAGGGCAAGTGAGTGAAGATTAGGGAAACTGAGGGACTCTCCGCTCTGTCACACTTGTTCCTCTGGCTTCAAAACACTCAAAGGGCCTTCCAGCCTAGATGGAGGTGTAGGTGGACACACTGTGCCTCCTCTCACAACCAAAATTAAGGACAACAAAAATATAGAACCAAAAAAACCCACCCAGAACAGAAAGAAAATTGAATTGTACGGAAGTCCAACAATGATTCACTCAGACCAGTAAGAGGGGCGAAGTCAGCGGCCAATGGAGAGGGGTCGTGGCAGGAAAAAGCAGTGGCTATTGGTCCCAGGTGCGCAGGCAGTGGTTGGCACACCCGAGGTGCACAGGCATCAGTTACCGAGTGCAGGGAAGCAACGAGCAGACCAAGCAAGGCACACAAGGTGGCTGACCACAGTCACACATTCGTGTGCAGATAAACCAGGTGAAAATGGTCAGCAAAACAGACTGCACAACACAGGGCCCCAGTGCCAGGAAATAAAGCATAAAAGCACCGATTGAAAACACTTGGGATTGATGTGCCAGGAGAGAATCCCAGCCTCGCCGGAGAGTTCGTTAGAGAGACCCACAGGATCCTAGAACATACACAAGCCCACCCACATGGAAATCAGCACCAGAAGAGCCCAATTTGCTTGGGGAAAGCAGCAGAAGGGACTGGAATCCGAGAGAGAGTGGAGCAAGCGCCATTGTTCCCTCTCGGACCCAACCCCCACATCCAGCATCACAACCCAGTGAATGGGTTGCCCAGCCCTGGGGAACACCTAGGGCTTTGCCCCTCACTATGTAACAGTCGTGACCAAAAACACCAAAACCAAAAATGACTCAAATGGGAGAACAGATCAAAGCCCCAGAGCTAATTCATCTCAACCAAGAGATAGCCAACCTATCAGATGCACAGTTCAAAGCACTGGTGATTAGGAAGCTCACAGAATTGGTTGATTTTGGTCACAAATTAGAGGAACAAATGAAGGCTACAATAAGTGAAATGAAGAAAAACACACAGGGAACCAATAATGATGGGAGGAAAACTGGGACTCAAATCAATGGAGTGGACCAGAAGGAAGAAAGAAGCAACCAAACAGAAAAGAAGCAAGAAACAATAATTCAAAAACATGAGGAGAGGCTTAGGAACCTCCAGGACATCTTTAAACATCCCAACATCCGAATTATAGGGGTACCAGAAGGGGAAGAGGAAGAGCAACAAGTGGAAAACTTATTTGAACAAATAATAAAGGAGAACTTCCCCAAGCTAGCAAAGGAAATAGACTTCCAGGAAGTCCAGGAAGCTCACAGAGTCTCAAAGAAATTGGACCCAAGGAGGAACACACCAAGGCACATCATCATTACATTAGCCAAGATTAAAATGAAGCAGAGACTTCTAGAAGCAGCAAGGGATAAAGGCAGAGTCACCTACAAAGGAGTTCCCATCAGACTGTCAGCTGATTTCTCAAAAGAGCCCTTCCAGGCAAGAAGGGGCTGGAAAGAAGTATTGCAAGTCATGAAAGTCAAGGACCTACATCCAAGATTGCTCTATTCAATGAAGCTGTCATTTAGAATGGAAGGGAAGATAAAGTGCTTCTCAGATAAGGTCAAGTTAAAGGAATTCATCATCACCAAGCCCTTATTATATGAAATGTTAAAGGGACTTATCTAAGAAAAAGAAGATAAAAAATAGGACAGTAAAAAGACAGCAAACTCACAGATATTAACAACCACACCTAAAACAAAAGCAAACTAAGCAAACAGCTAGAATAGGAGCAGAACCACAGAAATGGAGATCACATGGAGGGTTAGCAACAGGGGAGTGGGAGGAGGAGAGAGGGGGAAAGGTACAGAGAACAAGTAGCATTGATGGTGGGTAGAAAATAGACAGGGGGAGGGCAAGAATAGTGTGGGAAATGTAGAAGCTAAAGAACTTATGACACATGGACATGAACTAAAGGGGGGAATGTGGGTGGGAGGGGTTGTGCAGGGTGGAGGGGAATGTTGGGGGAGAAATGGGACAACTGTAATAGCATAATCAATAAAGTATAATTAAAAAAAAAACACCCACAGGGATGCCTCACCTTTGCCACCATCCCCTGGACAATAGCACAGCACTTTACATTTACACAGACAGTGTTCACAGCGTTTTTTTCTCACTCGTGTGGTTGGTTGGCTCTGAGGCTAAACTGAGAGTTATCAAACTCAGATCCTGTCTTGTCCTTGACTTGCTGTGTGACATGGGGAGTCCCTCTCACCTCTGAGCCTCAGTTTCCTCATCTGTCACATGGGGATACCAACTGCTTCTCATCAGGTGGGAAAGGCTCCATAGATCACAGAGCTCTGTGCCCCAGTGAGGATTATTAATCTTGTTGTTCTAACATCAGCAAAGCCCAGTGGTGGCTGCTAACCAGCCACTGGGGAATCACAGAAAAACATTACTCAGGGCCCCAGGAGACAGACACCCCAAGGTGTAGGACCCCTGCAGGCTAAGGATGGGCAAGGCCTAGGGGTTTAATGGGACCAGGCTCAGCTTCAGTCTGTTCCTCCCCGTTGAGGTAGCACTGGCTCGGGAAAGAGGGAGCAGCTGGAGTGGCCTAGGTTGCAGGCAGGTATGAAGGCTACAGAGAAAGTGCCCAGAGCTGGTCAGAGCCCAGGGAAGGACAAGGTTGCAGGAGGGCAAGGTTCAGTGAGGCAGGCAGTTAAAAGCACCCACATCACTATGACAAAGGCTCTGAAAGAAGGGAGATGGGCTAAACTATTTCTGCCCCAATTATAGCATTCAGAGCTGGCTGGCTCTGCTGCCGATTTGTTAACTGTGTGATGTTGGCCAGGTCCAAGCCCCTCTCCTGGCCCCTATCGCTCGATCAGCAACAACAAGGGAGCAGAGCCAGCTCTCCATAAAGTCAGGTATTGTCTGATTCTGCAGGAATGTTGGAGAGAAAGGCCTGAGGTTGGCAGGATGACCATGCTCTAGTCTCTGCCTGTGGAAACACTGAGAAGCAAGGTGCTGGGCCCCACTGAGACTCTGGTTGTATAGGGAAGGAGTCAGAGCCAACCTCCAGCCCTGAGGAGCCTCCAGGCAGGTGAGGGAAATGGGACGACAACACTCAGAACGATCTGGGCTGCCAGAAAGGGGCGCTTCGGTGCCTCTCCCTTGGTGGACCCTTAGGGGCCCTGCGCAGAAGCCAGGAGTCTGGCTTCTAGTGCAGCTCTGCCAACAACTCCCGGTGTGACCTTGAGCAAGTGACTCCCTTCTCTGAGCTTCTTTTTCATTTGAAAAATGGGGAGAACTGGAGATGACACTGCTTGCATTTGAGGGACGATTCTGGCTCTAACATTCTGATTGCCCAGCAAACTCTGCACAAGCAGCTTTGTGGGCCCAGTCAGTGGAAGGAACAGCCTCTCAGGGAGATGTGGTTTGTATCAATTTAGATACTAAAACAGGAGAAAATAAAAATCCCTTCTGGTTAGTCCATTGTGGGGAAAAGCTCAGTGTACCTCAGGTTAACCCATTCAGTCCTTAATTCACTTACTTAAGAATATTTGTGGAGGGTTTATCATGAGCTGGGTTCCCATGCATCAGATGTATCAGGATGACATGGGGCCTGGCTGCCGTGACCATTCTCCATGCAGAAGTGCCCAGTCTGTCTCTTTCTTAAGTCATTTACTGAAAAGAGCATTTTTCTGGCCACATAGAACCTCTATTTAGTCACCGGACCATCTGAAACTGTTTGAAAACACCTTCAAAACAAAATAGAAATTATAGTTGTCTCTGGCATCAGCCTAAGAAATGCAAAGAAGAAAATACGGTGGAACCTCTGTTCCCAAGCTCAGTTTGTTCTGAGAAACTGTTCAAGAAGTGGTTTGTTTGAAAACTGAATCTCCTTTGTCGCCTGAGAGACACGTGACTGATCATACAGGTATTGGCATGAAAGGGTTGTTGGGTCAAGAATTGAGAAAGAAGTTTTGTTTAACAACTGAGACACTTTTTCCGTGAACAACTTGGTTGAGAAATGTGATTGTTTGAGAATCGATATGTTTGAGAACTTGACTGCAGAAACTTTGGCTAATTTTTTCCCCAGGTGGAAACCAGAGCTTCCGAATGCTCCAGGTGGCCTGGCTTGGTGGGAAGAGTCCAAGGCCAGAGCCAGGAGGCCTGGCTTCCAGGACCAACCCTGACGCTGCTCTGCTGCTGACCTGGGGCAGCTCCCCACCCCCACCCTGGTCTGATTCTTCGCTTGTGAAGAAAGGTTCAGGGCCTGAACTCTCTGCAGGGCCGTCTCCATGCTTACACGCTCTGTGACATCAGAAAGGTGCTGTTAGAAGAGGGAGAAACTGCAGATGGCTTCGGAAAACCAATAGAACTGCTCCGGGTTTTGTGGGGGCAGAAAGGCAGTGACCTGAATGTCAACAAAACCTGGCCCTGGATTGCTCAGTCAGGGTAAATATTGAGTTGACACTTCCCTCCACTCAGGTCAGTGAGTTGGAAAGTCCCACTTGGGGTATCTTGGGCTGCCATGCATGCGCAATAACCTTCTCCACCAGCCTCCAGGGAGTAGAGTTACCCGCTGCAGAGCACTTGGTCTTCTCTCCTGGCACTGGTTCTGAGACTTTCCAGTTCTCTGTGGTGCCCTCTGAGCTGGAGCCAAGGAAGGAAGGTTTCAGGATGTGGGCATGAAATGGCAAACAGTAACACCTGCCACGCTGCAGCCACCAGGAAAAGGAAAACTTATGGAGTGACTTGGGAGCTACCCTGAAGTTTGTTTTCTCCCAGTAGGTGGATAAACCGTCTTCAACTTGGGTTCCATTCCAGAAATGACTCCTACCAAAGCCATATACCATACCTCTGCCCTCCTAGGATGACCAACACCTGAGTTGATTGGGAGCTAAGTGAGTTCCTGGGACATGAGACTTCTAGTGCTAAAGCTAAGCAGTTCTGGGCAAATCAGGATGGTTGGTCTCTAAATATGACCAAGAGACAGAATACAGCCCTAACTGCTGTGGCTCAGTGGACTGAGTGCTGGCCTATGAATGAAAGCGTTGCCAGTTCTATTCCCAGTCAGGGTACATGCCTGGGTTGCAGGCCAGGTCCTCAGTAGAGGGTGCGCAAGAGACAATCACACAGTGATGTTTCTCTCCTTCTCTTTCTCCCTCTCTCTCTCTCTAAAAATAAATAAATAAAATCTTAAGTTTTTTTTTTAAAATACAAAGAGAGGTCATAGGGCACCCAGGTTAGACTTTGACAGAGAGCCCCAGCAGCATGGGTTAGGCAGACAGTGTTCTGGGGTGCTCCTTGGAGGAAGAGTCCCCCCTATTAATACCATGATAAGGTATCACAGAATGGGAATCCTCAAGAGAATGGAAATGCAGAAACAAAGAACACTGATTCAGGAGACACAACACCCAGGCTCAGAAGGTGTGAGAGAAGAATGGAGTGGGGCATAGAAGAGGAACTAAATTCAGAGCTGCGCAGAAGTGGTTCTCCCAACCATCCAAGAAGGGTTCCCACCAGTTCCTTAGAGTGCGCAAACTGGAAGTCTATCGGAGGCCCCTGACAATCAATCATCTAGGTTCAGAGGTTCATAAGTAGAGTCGATGGAACTCTCAGGTAAGATACGTGGAATTTCCACTCCTGGGTTTTCGATCTCAACCAGTCATCCTGTTGTCTTCACAAGGCCTCAAGTTAAAGAGCTGCATCCGGGAACTGCTATGTAGCGATATCTGGACTGGATGGGCTTGTGCCAAAGGACAGCAGTCAACATTCTGGTGCTGACAGCAGGCGACCCAGTAAGTGGTTCGTTGACATTACCGTACCCAGTGTTCCTGTACCTGTGGTAGCAGGACCTAGGCTACCACGTCAGACATCCTTAAAGGAGCTACTTCAATGAATAATGAAGCTACTGGATTTTTTAACTGAACATAAATGGATACTTCTCAAGAATTTTTCTCTCAGATAGAATAAATTTGTCCCCCAAACCCTGCAATCTGATTGATGTGGTTCATTTATGTTATGTTTAAAAAAATGTTTTTATTTGTTGATTTAGAGAGAGAAGAAGAAGGGACGGGGTGGAGAGAGAAACGTCAATTTGTTGTTTCACCTATTTACGCATTCATTGGTTAATTCTTGTATGTGCCCTGACCAGGGATCAAATCTGCAACCTTGGCAACCTAGGATGAAACTCCAACCATATGAGCTACCTAACCAGGGCTATGTTAACTTTTTTTTTAAAAGAATCCATGGATCCAGGTTTGGAAGGTTGCTTAAAGGTCTTTTCTCTAGCTCCTGTCTGAATATTAAACTTCCTCTGTAGCATTTCAGCCAAAAAGAGCCCAGCCTTGCATACCTCTAGCTATATAGAATTCACTAATTTTCAAGCCACTCTGTTGCCTAATGGGATAGTTCTAATTGTGAGAAACTTACTCCATAGGTGGGGCTGAACTCTGGGCCCCTGGAGCTGATAATACTGGCCCACGTTCTATATATGTGTCGTTCCCGCCCTTTGACAGCCCTTCAGGTGTTTGTGTCTACTTCTCTCCACCAAACGGGACCAGTTTTTTCAACCATGGCTCATTAGACACCTCAGCATCTTGGGCATCTTAGTTGTGCAATGAAATTCCAAGCACAAAGAAACTGTCAGGATTGAGGTCCATGACTGGAAAGAAAAAGATGCTGGTTAATGTGTCCCTGATTGTTCTGGTTTCCAGATGTGTGCCGATGCTCCCAGTGTCTGTCTGCAGATGTCCGACCCTGACCCACTATGGAAGCCACCCATAAAAGATTGGAGGACTCCTTACCTGTCTTCTACCTGATGGGCATCCCCTCCCTGCCCAAACCCCTCCTCTTCTCCGTCTTCCTAATTTTCATCTTAATCTATCTGTTCATCCTGATGGGTAACACCCTGATTCTGGCAGCTGTGGTAGCAGAGCCGAGCCTTCAAAAGCCCATGTACTTCTTCCTAGTCAATCTCTCAGCCCTGGACATCCTCTCCACTACAACCACCAACCCCAAGATGCTGTCCCTATTCCTGCTTGGGGACCGCTTCCTCAGCTTCCCTGCCTGCTTCCTGCAGATGTATGTCTTCCATGGTCTTGGCTGCCCTGAAGCCTTTATCCTGATGGTCATGGCCTATGACCTCTATGTGGCCATCTGCCACCCATTGCACTACCCTATCCACCTAACTGCCCACCTCCTGCCCATCCCAGCAGTGGTGCAGACATCCTACATGGCTTTTGGTTCTGTGGCCTATGTCTACCTCTGCTTCTGTGACCACTTGGCTGTGGTCCAGGCCTCTTGCTCTGAGACTACACCTCTGCTGATACTTCTCTCCTGTGCCTGCATCCTGGCCTTGGTGCTTTGCATCAGGTCCTGAGAAGGGTACTCTAAAGCCTTCTCCACTTGTAGCTCCCACCTCCTGGTGGTTGGCCCCTGCTACTCGTCCATAGCCATAGCTTATGTGGCCTACAGGGCTGACCTGACCCTGGACTTCCACGTCATGGGCAATGTGTGGTTCACCATCCTTATACCTGCTGTCAGTCCTCTCATCTACATGCTGAGGAACAAGGATTTCAAAGCAGCCATCACCAAAATGGCATGTCCTTGGGATCCAGGGCATTCTGGGCCTTAATCTTTAGATGCAACTAATCCAGCTTCCCAGACACCAATGGCAATGCCTAGCACCAAACAGAAACACAGTAAATATGTTTAAATGAATTACAGTAGCTTAAATTGGCTTCACTCAGTTGAGCAGACAGCTAAAACCTGGCCCTTAAATGCTGGACCAAGAAGGCTTCCTACTGATGCTAAAAATAACCATTAATGTGAAAAATAAAAAGTAGATCATGCAATTAGCAATTATTCATAAATAATGTTTACCACATGCTGGAGACAGACATAAAGCAGACATAGTTGCTGCCCTCAAGGTATTGATAATCTAGTGGGGGAGTCAGACCTGGAGAAATAATGTGAGAAGGTGATAGGACAGAGAGAAGCAAAGGGGGTTGTGGGAGCCAAGAAGTTAGCATTTAATTCCATGTCAATATTTTTCTTGTAAGTTCTTATAATTTTGGAATTGGTATCACTTGTTTGCTAGCAAGTACTCACATATCAGCAATTTAGTTGTGGGTGAGTGGGAGGCTTGAAATGTTGCATAAGAAAACCACTAGCTGCTCCAGTCAGAAAATGCTAATGGAGTTCATGTTCCTGTCCAATGGGAAGGATCCATTTGCAGCATGATTGCCTATTAAAAAGGGATGCTTCTTGCCAAGAACCACCAGGCAGAAGTTAGAGTGGTCTCACTCACCATTACCCACAGTGACCCATTTGGTGGAACTGATTTGGTCCCACTGACTTCAGCCTTTGTGGATTAAGCAGTTTTGATTCCACAGGAGACACAGTACGTCTCACTAAAGTTAAAGTTACGACTGCTGCCTGGTCATTTTAAGTCCACTGTGCAAGTAGACCAGCAGTCAAAAAAAGGAGTTACCATATTTTCAAGGGTAATTGGCCCTGATCTTCAAGAGAAAGTAAGACTGTTCTTCCATAATGGGGGCTTGGATATTGGCATTCAGGCATAGGAACACTTCTTGTTTCTACCGTGACCAAGTTTAACTGTCAATGGACAATTAAAGCAGACTTAGTCTGACAAGGTGTAGTAACCAGGGGCCCAGGACTACCAGGGATGAGGGTATGGGTACATTAGAAGGGAATCACCTAGACCAGTGATTTTTCAACCAGCATGCTGCAAGAATTTTTAAAACATGCCATACCTGACTATGTAGTCACAGACATGACCTATTTTCCCTTAGACTGTCAAACTGAAAAATGACAACAGCCAAGGCAACAATAGCCATCTGGTGGGAATGAGTCAAAATTATACCTACTTTTTTTGTCAGCTTGGCAAAAAATATAATACATTTTTTGATGTGCTGCAGAATTTCAGTAATTACTTTATGTGTGCCACGAGATGGAAAGGTTGAAAATTGCTGATCTAGGCCAACTAAAGTGATTGGATGTGAAGCGAAGGAGAAGGGACTCCAGAATGGGTGGTGGCAGTGATGATGCTGATTGCTTGCAGCCTTGGGGCCGACTACAGTCGCAGTGGCAATAGTTAATCCCATGAATCCTTCTTTTAGAGATTTTCCTTCCAATTGTGGAAACCCCTTGTCCAAAAGGAGTAAACTTCTTGTGATAAGCAGATGCATTTGAGAGGTTCGAGGGGTAGGCTGCAGTGGACACTGTCGGTGGCCTGCCCCCCACAGCAGAGCGCTGGCTGCTAACAGCTCACACACAGATCCTAAGATGTAGGTACAATGGCACTAACCCTATTGATCCCCTTTGGGGGAAAGAAGCAAGAGAGTAGCTTTATGAGCAGAACAAATCGACTATTGGATAATAAGCAGTCTAAGCTTAGGTGCCAGCTTCTAACTGTTGCCTGCAGTTCCTGGTGAAGTTAACTTTTGGCATCTAGAAACCATGAGAAGCCATGAAAGTTGCATCTTCTCTTGCAGGAGACAGACACTCACAGTCCCCAGGGAAATTGAATATAAGCAGGAAGGCTGTCCTCTGGCTCTTCCCAGGTAATACAAACAAAACTCCTGGACCAATTTTCAAATAATCATGTTTCACTCCAAGTACCCTGTATCCCTTATCTCATTAAATCCCCTCAAACACTCTCTGAGATGTGTGATATTATGTTCCCTTTTACAGGTGGAGAAACTCAGGCCCAAAGAGGCTGAGTAAATTATCTAAGGCAACATAGATAAAACAAATTGAAACTGGTATTCAGATCTAGAACTTTCTACTTTAGACCCTAGGCCCTTACCCACATGAAATACTGCAGAGCACGGGTCTGGGAATAAAGCCCTAGGTCTGACCTGCAGCTCTGATACTAAACATCAGCGTCAACACTGATTAAGTCATTTCACTTCTCTGGACTTTGCTTTCCTCCTCTTGGGCTGTTGTCTCCCCTGGCTGTTCTGAGGACCAGAGGAAATAATGGCAATAAAAGTTGCCCTGTGGGTTGTAAGTTCTGGAACCCCTGAGGCTTGTTAACAATGCTGTTCTCATTACTAGCAAGTCCCAGAGGGAAATCCCCTCTCAACACATACTCTATAAGGGACCAAGAAGTTGATCCTGGGTGAGGGCAGAAGGACCACAGAGCCCCAAGGAATCCCATGTTGAGGGAGAGGGTCCCAGCTGACCTAGCCAAAGAGAGAAGTTAGAAGGTTTAATCGACCATGGGTAGCACCTGCTGGGTTCTTCTCAACAAGGCCAGGTTAGAAGACACAAAGGGGACACCATAGGAGACACCTAGGTGGACGATGCTTGGCAGGTGAGTGAACTGGGGGTAAAAGTGCCAAATCTCAGCAAAGACCAGAGTGGTGAGACAAGGTCAAGTTGTGGGAAGAGGAATGTAAAACCAGGGTCAGGGGCCCAGGCAGTATCATCCAGATATGATTCAAAGAAAAACAAGAACCCTCAACTGTAAAATGAGTATAAGAAAATCCAGCCAAATTCAGATATTTCCTATTATCAAGTTCAATGGTGCTTTGAAATATGAAATGTGAAATTCTTGCAGGAAGTGTTTTTGGTGCCCCTGCCTTGTGGTGACCCAGCACATGCCTGGTCTACCTGTTGGGGAGTCCAGCACCAACTGGCAGTGAAAAGCCATGTGCCACCTCTCCAGCAGGGTCTCGGCACCCTTACCTCCATCTGCAAAGCAGTGGGACAGAGGGCCGGGAGAGGGGCAGCTCGACTTGATGGCCCCATAGGACACCTCTGGCTTTGGCCCTTGTTTCTGCTCTCATCTGGGAACAAGACGGCCTCTCTGAGAGCAGACATGTCCAGGGGAGTGCACTTTGCATTCCTTGAGGTGTGAGATATAACCTGGTAGCCAGACTTGTTGGAATAGCGTTCTGGTGAACTAAGGAAAACTGTCCAAAATGGAGACAATCAGGTTTACCTTATTGCCCAGGTCAGGGGTGGAAAGACCTCTGAGGTTTTCTTTCAAAGAACACACACGTGGGTTGGCTGACTCTCCTATGCTCATTTTAGACAAAGCATTTGCCACTCACCACTTCCAAATCAGAAGCCAGACTGCACAATCCAGATCAATATCAGAGCAGACCAGGAAAAGCTTAAAAAGTGGTGGGCAAGTGGGGTGGGGAGAATTCTGTTACAATTAAAGATTTTCTAAAAATTGTTTTTTTCTAATTCTGACAGTCTATGATTCTAGGACATGAGAGGTGGCTTTTGTTCAATTGTTTAGCAAAGAAAGAAGGATGGTGTCATTTTAAGGAATTCAAAGGGAAACTGCCTGTGGAATCACAAACTCAAACAACAGTGATGCAGACATAGATGGGAGGCTGCCTGGACCACTCCTCAGAGGCCTCCTGAAGTGGGAACTAGCCAGTAATGCCTCAGCTCTTATCCAGCTGTCCCGCTGTTGACCCCAGCCCAGTCCCATTTTAGAGTGCTTTTGCCTTTGGAAATCCACAGCTTTCAGGTCTCTGGGTCCCTCCTAGTAACAAGGCTCTCATGATAGCTCCCTGTGGCTTCTTGTGACTTGGTAGTGAGGAGCCAAGAGCAGACTGGGCATAAAAGAACTAAACACAACACCCACAAGGCTGCAGCAGCCAGGAGGAAGGAAGATCACAGACCCAGGATGCTCCCCGAGTGGTGGGAAGATGCCCCATCAGCTTGGGCTCCATGGAGGAGAGAGCTGCTCTACAAGAAGACATTTGTCCCTCCCACTGCTGAAACCTGAGTGGGCACACACCCAGAGAATGCAGTAGGGAGAGAGGCAGGCAGAGCTTCTGCACCTGGAGAATGAGAGGGGAGCCTCTGCCTGGGCAATGAGTGGACTGAGACACAGCAAGTTACAGAAAACCTTGGAAAAATCAGCCATTCCTAGTGATGCGATGATAGTGATGTCACTCAGTGGAACTTTAGGCAAGAGCAAAACGAAGTACAGTAATGTAGGGATTTAAGAGCTCATCTAAGATCTGAGCCCCCAAATAATGGAACAGACAGGGGAGGAAAGAAGCTCTTTCAATGCACTTAGCACAGTTGTCACCAGATAATTAACGCTGTGGTTGGCTTTTACACACACCACCCTGTCAGTAGGATGTTAGCCCTGTGAGGGCAGGAGCCGTGGGTGCCTTGTTTTCCTTCTCACAGCCTTGCATGGTGCAGGTGCCTGCTAAGTCATTGAGAGAAGAAGAAGGGAGGAGTGAACCATGGGTTAAGATGGAAGAATCCACAGTGGAGGGTAGCACCATTTCTCTAAAATTGGTCATAAGTGATTTAAACTGTACAGAACTCTTACTCCAAACTCCTGTTCTATCCCAGTTTTTCCAGATGTTCTGGCTGCCTGTCACCCTGGCACACAGCTCTGTCCTACCATGGATGCCATAGCCTGTAATGGATCAAGAGACGCTTCACCCGTCTTCTACCTGGTGGGCATCCCCTCTCTACAGGAGTTCCTCTTCCTCCCTGTCTTCATCTTCCTGTTCTTCTACCTGCTCATCCTGGTGGGTAACACCCTGATCCTGGTGGCTGTGGTGGCAGACCCCAGCCTCCACAAGCCCATGTACTTCTTCCTAATCAATCTCTCTGCTCTGGACATCATTTTAACAACAACCATTGTCCCCAAGATGCTATCCCTACTGTTACTTGGGGATCACTTCCTCAGCTTCCCTGCCTGCTTCCTGCAGATGTACCTCTTCCATGGTCTCGGCTGCTGTGAAGCCTTCATCCTGGTGGTCATGGCCTATGACCGCTATGTGGCCATCTGCCGCCCACTGCACTACCCTGTACACATGACCCCACAAACCAATGTTGCCCTGGCAGCCAGTGCCTGGCTGGCTGCCCTCCTTCTGCCCATCCCAGCAGTGGTGCAGACGTCCTACATGGCTTTTGGTTCTGTGGCCCGTGTCTACCACTGCTTCTGTGACCACTTGGCTGTGGTCCAGGCCTCCTGCTCTGACACCACACCCCAGACCCTCATGGGCTTCTGCATCGCCATGGTGGTATCCTTCCTGCCCCTTCTCCTGGTGCTTCTCTCCTATGCCCACATCCTGGCCTCAGTGCTTCGAATCAGCTCCCGGGAAGGACGCTCAAAAGCCTTTTCCACCTGCAGCTCCCACCTGCTGGTGGTTGGCACCTACTACTCCTCCATTGCCATAGCTTATGTGTCTTACAGGACTGACCTGCCCCCTGACTTCCACATCATGGGCAACGTGGTGTATGCTATCCTCACACCTGTCCTCAACCCTCTCATTTACACACTGAGGAACAAGGATGTGAAAGCAGCCATCACCAAAATGGCATGTCCCCAAGGCCTAGGGCATTCTGGGGACCTTTGACTGTACATGTAGTTAATTCTATCCCCAAGATACCAGTGTGCTAAGAACAGAGAATGACATCAAAATATTTTTTTTTTTGAGAGAGAGAAAGAATGGCTTACATAGGAGAGCCAAAAATACACCATTGGGACTTCCATTTCTATTATTGATAGGCCAGGTTATGAAATCAACCCTTCTATGGGAAGAAAAACAAATGTCAAATAAACAAATATCCAATAAATATAGGAAAGTGTGCAAACTCTTTAGTTATAGAAGAACAAATTACAACAAATAGATACCACCAGAAACCAATTAGACTGCCTAAAATGTCAGATAAAATACAAGAAGTATGTACTTAAACATATCAAATACCTTTTTCAATATCACTAAGGCTAAATGGTAATAAAGATGAGGACACACACAGGTCAGTTATTAAGACACAGATGGACATAGAGATTAATAAAACAGGATGGTAGCCCAGTCAGAGACCCTTAAATATATGCACAATTGATATATAAAGAAATAACACTGCAATTGGTGGGGGAGATGGACATGTAATAAATGGTATTAGTCTATCAAGTATTCATATGAGGAAAAATGAAATTTGTCTCTTACCTCAAGTGAAGATAAAACTCAATCTCAATAAAGACCTAAATATGAGCCCTGATAGGTGTGGCTCAGTTGGTTGGACATCATCCCTCAAACTGATAAGTTGGCAGTTTGATTCCCAGTCAGGGCACAGACCTGGGCTGTGGGTTCAGTTTCTCACTTGGAGTGCATTCTGAGAGGCAACCAATCAATGTTTCTCTCACACATTGATGTTTCTCTCCCTCTCCTTAAAAATAAACAAATTTTGAAAAACCTTTTAAAAAAAGACCTAAATATGAGAGGCAAACCTATAAAAGTATATAGAACACCATAGTCTCAATCTTGAGATGGAAAATTTTCCTTTTGTGTGTTTGTTTTAAATATTTTATTTATTTATTTTTAGAGAGGAAAAGAGGGTGAAAGAGAGAGAAACATCAATGTGAAAGAGAAAGATCAATCATTTTCCTCTGGTATCCTCCCAACTGGGGAACCAAAACGTAACCTAGGCAGGTGCCCTGACCAGGAATCAAACCAGTGACCTTTTGCTATGCAGGATCACACCCAACCAACAAGGCCACACCAGTGAGGGTGGAAAATATTTCTTAAACAAGGGTTTTTTTTTTTTAAAAAACAAAAACAAAAACAAAAAACTCTAAACCCAGACAAAAGGAAAGTATAAGTTTGCCTGCTTTAAAATGTAGAATTTCTGTTCATCAAAAGACACCAAAAAAGAAGTAGAACAGGAAGAAGTAGAAGGAGAAGAAGGAGGAAGAGGAATAGGAGGAGGTGGGGGAGGAGGGACAAAGAGTGGAAAGCAAAGCCACAGAGCAAAAGATGTTATTTGAATACTATAACCAACTAAAGGACTCAGGATTCATAGCCAGAAGTTATAAAGAATCACTTCAGTAAAAAAAGGCAATCAAGACGTTAGAAAAATGAGCAAAATACTCAGGAATGTATAAACAAATATCCAATAAATATAGAAAAAAGTATTTCACCTCATTAGTAACAGGAGAGGTGCAAATTACAACAAGAAGACACCACTAGAAACCAATCAGATTGGCTAAAAATTGTCCAAGTCTCATGGCACTTGGGTGGCAAGGATGCGAGTCATGGGAACCCATACACTGACAGTGGGAGCATCATTGGTACAAATACCTCAGAAAACATTTTATTATTATCTTATCATGTTGAAGATACACACATTCTGTCATCCAGCACAGCAGCATTTCTCTAATTTGTGAAGTGTGCCTAACGTGTAACACTACACACTCATAAAGTATGAAGAAATTACATGCACATGCAATGACATGGATGAATCTCACATGATGTTGAGCTAAAAAATCAGGAGCTAAATAGATACATACAGCAGGATGCCAGTTATCTAAAGTTTGAAGACTGGCAAGGCTACACTATGTTTTATATGAATGCATGCAGGTGTCATAAACCATGAAGAAAACAGAAGACATGGTCATTAAGAACAGAAGCATGGTATTTCTATAGGAGAGGGAGAGGGCTGTAAGCAGGAAGGGCACTGGGGGCCTTACCAGGTGTCCATGTTTCCTTCTCCCCTGAATGATGCTGACATGGTGCTTGCTTTCCAGTGAAACTTTTTGCTTTACAATTCAATATGGAGGCTATATACCTTTGTGCTGTACATGAATATAATATTTCATAATAAACTCTTAAAAGGCATCACTCCATTGGGCACATGTGCTATTTTGGTTCTCAGTGTTTGGTCCAAGTCTTCCCATGAGTAGAGTGCATTGTGGTGGTTTTCACACTCACAGTAAGCATCAAGCTGCTGAATATAACTTCCCCATTTGGTCATTTATTTAAGAAGGCTTTGGAAGGTGCCAGACAATGCAGTAGAAGGGAGAGAGTTGGAGATAAAACAGGGCAGTCACTGCCCTCAATTTGTTCACAGTCTAGTGGGGAGACAGACGGGGGCGGAAATAGCACAGGGTGTTGAGTGCCGTTTCATAGGGAAGCACAGGGCATAGTGGGAGCACAGAGGATGATATCTAATTCAAGGGAAAACTTGTCTTCCATGGATATTTTAAATCTCTGACATCTGCTACTGTGTGTTGGGCAGTCCTCATGGAGTTAACAACATGGTGGGTGGGGCTGACTGGACAGAGACATCCTGAGCAGCTCCCCCCCGGAGGAGGGGAGATATTATTCTAGTGCCGGCAGGATGTGGTGTGGTATCCGTT
This sequence comes from Anoura caudifer, assembly GCA_004027475.1. Classification (NCBI taxonomy): domain Eukaryota; kingdom Metazoa; phylum Chordata; class Mammalia; order Chiroptera; family Phyllostomidae; genus Anoura; species Anoura caudifer. The sequence continues at coordinate 807,045 of PVKU01000003.1, forward strand.
TGCTGCCTGTCAGGAGGGACTAATTTTTAGTGCCGAGAAATGGAGCTTACACTCAATTAAGCCAGAGAACTTTAACACTCAGTCCCCTGCAGGAATCACCTGGGTAAAAACAGGGCCAGGGACGGGCAGGACAACAGTGCCCCCAAACAGGCAGAAAGGAAGACCATCCAAACAGTGAACAGAGCAGGCAACGACATGGTTGTGGTGAACGTTAAAGGGAAGAAAATCTTCCTTAGAAAACTGCGGTAAAGATGCAGAGCTTAGGACTTTACGTAAAGGCATTCGTTAGCAGAGACTATTTCAGCAAATAGCAATGAGGGTCTTCATACGTGACTTTTAAAGTCACAGTTAAAACAGTTTTAAACCAAAATTATGAAACAAGCCATATTTGGTGAATTTTCACCTCCATTCCCATTTCCCCCGCCTGTGTCTTGGTTCCCATGAAGGTTTGTACTCAGCTGCCAGTGGCTCAGTAATTTTACATCCTGTAGTTGCAAATCTACGGTCAATGGGATCAATTCTGGGCATCTCTGCTGTGGGCTGAGATGAATGTCTGTGCATCCTTTTCCCCTGGTTTGGGCCAGACGCAGTGTCAGGCTGTGCTGTAACAGGGCCATCTCAGTCATTGCAGTGGTTCCGTGTTCTGAAAGCCTGAGTCTGAGGCTGGGAGGGTCCCTGCACACACCCTATTCCCTGGGGAACATGCTTACTGCTTGGCCCAGAAGTTCTACTTCTAAGGATCTCTCTATCTCAGAGAAGTATCTGGGCCCATGGGCCTGAAAATACATGTTAAAAAATATTAATTGTAGTATTATTCATAACACCAATAATTGGGTACAACTTAAATGCCCATTAGACAAACTCTGTCAGACCCATACTATCAAATACCAAAAATCTGCTGAAAAGAATGAAATAGGACAGACAGAGAGAAATCCCAAGACTTACAAAATTAGAATGTAAGTGACCCAGCAAGTACAAAATGACACCATTTGCATTAAGGGAAAACACACACACACACAGACACACACGCCTGGTGGGTCTGGAAGGACACATCCAAGTCAGTAATAGTGATCACCTCTGAGATGGGAATGGAAAACAGTTTGTGAAATTTTAAAACTGTGTAAATGTTACACAGTCAGTAGAGAAGTGACAAGGTTGGAAACAAACGGAGAGCTGTGGAGCCATAGGGGTAGGACCAGCAGGGCAGGCCCTGCCTGGGGTTGGGGCACAGCCCTCTGCCTCCCGGCCTCTCCACAAGCCCTTTGCACGTTTCTCACAGCACAGCAGCAGTAGCATATCCCAACCAGGCAACAGGGGTGTACGATTTGGCTTTCTGACAACAGTAGCTCTCGCTCGCTGAGTGTTTACTCTGAGGGAGGCACTGGGCAAAGCACCGAACCCTTCCCAGGTGCCCGACAGGCAGGCAGCGTTGTTCTGCCCTTTCTACAGATACGAAAGGGAAGGCTCTTTGCAGTCACAGCACGTATGCAAGGTGCCATAACTGGAAAGAACTCAGCCTTTAGACCATGTGCTGCTGATCCACTGAAGCAAAAATGGAGCCTTGGGTCCAAATCCAAGCTCTGTCACCAGCCACTCAGGTGACCTTGGGCAAGTCATGTCATTTCTCTAGATATTGGTTTTCTCAAATGTCAACTAGGAGAAACAGTCCTGACTCAACCTGTCTTCCCTGGCTGTAGTGAGACCAGATGGGGAAACAGAAATCCAACGGCCCCATGAGTGATGAACTTCTGGAACCCGTGAGGATTGTTAATGATGCTGCTTCCATTGTCTGCCAAGCCCAGGGCCAAATCCCCCACTCCACCCTAGCAAGCTGCTCCCAGCTGGCGAATGTGAGGTCCCATGGGGGAGCCGACTTGAGGGAGAGGGCCTCAGCAGACTCTGCCTCCAGGGTTTAATGGGCTGTGGTTCATCCCCTACCTGGCTTCACCCCAGGGCCAAGTGCAGTGACTCCACAGAAGATACCAGGGCGGATCAGGCTTGGCAGGTGAGCTGAAACCGGGAGGGAGTGCCCAAAAGCTGGCAAATGCTTGGCCCGGCAGATAGGCTCAGGGCGGCCAGGGGAAATGAGAGTCATGAGAAGTCCACGAGCACACACAGAATGTGTACACGTCAGGGTCCCAGTGTGCACCCATGACCTGTGGGAACCTGGGTCAGGCTTCCTGGCAGGACAGGCAGGGATATGCATCGTAATTAAGAGGCTGAAGAGCTTGTAAGAGTTTTTTGCAGGGAAGCTAGGCCTAGTACATTGAAGGAAATGAAAACATTTAATGATTATGTTTCTGTCAATATTATGAGTCTCAGATGAGGAAACTGCAGTTCAAAGACAGAAAGTGGAAGGTGGTAGAGCCAGAATGGAAACCCAGGTCTTTCTAACTCCAAAGTTAATGAACCTGAACTCTGTAGTTCACACATACCCTGCTCCTTTTCTATGGAACAGCACAGCGTGGTGAACATATCCTGAGAGAATGGCATGGACTTGGCAGTTGTGGTGAAGTGTAATGGCACAATAAGTATCAAGCACACAAGAGGGGCTTAATAAATGGAGAGCCCTCAGGCTCTCTCCTTAGAGGCTTGGGCCGTGAGATATCCATCTCTGATCCCTCTTGGGCCAAACAGAGAGGTGACACTCAAAAATGTTTATTGAGCTGGAGGAGATCATCTCTTTCAAAGCCCTCATTTACAAATGGGAAAATTGAGGCTCAGAGGCACAAAGCCACAGCTGGTCCAGGAGCCAGGACTGTTGGTTGCCAGGCGGGGCTCAGTCCTTGCAGTAGGCTGACTCCAGATTAACCTCTGCTCTCACCTCTCACCAGCCATGACCTTGAACAAGGAAGGTCCTTCTCCGGCCTTCAGTTTCTCTTATGTGGATGGGGCATAACTGCTCCCTGGCAGGTTGGATGATGAGAGGAGGTGATAATGGGAAGTGTATCGTCAGGTTGGACACTCAGGTGATCGGGTTTTCTGCCTTCTCTGTCCCCCACCAGCACTGAACAGACTGGTAGATAATCCTGACCAAGAAAATTGTCCCCTAACAATACCTTTAGTGTCCTTACGCACTGAAAACAACCCTGCAACATGTATTAAAAATAAAGTCCATTAATCTAAACAACAAAATAGATGTAAAGAAGTCCAGGGACTTTCTGATTTTTACTACGATGCTACATCAATGCTTTTTCAAAAATATCGAACACTGAATTCTTTCAAGAACGTTTCAGTGCTCCTGTCTAGCTGGTACCCTGAGCACAATGTTTTGCCTGCTACGTGAGCCCACTTGGCCAAAACAGAAGTTTAGAAAAGGAAAAGGGTGAGCACATAAACCTTAACTAGTTGGTCAGTCCTGTGGCCCCAAGTAGGTGAGGCAGTCTGGGCTCAATGCTGTTATCCAAGCTCAAGGTGATAACCCAGCCATGATGATAACCCAGCCCTGCTGGTTCTGTGGCCCACTTACTGTGTGAGCGAGCGTGGGCAAATCACAGGCCATTTCTGAGCCCCACTTTTCTGTCCCTCACCTGTATAAGAAAGGGGTGAGACTAAAACTATTGAGTTGCCAATGACAGCTTCATTCTGATCTTATAATTCAGCAGCAAAACGAGGCGTGTTAGGAAATCTGCATTCTGGCTCCTGCCTCTGGAGCACCGAGCTCCCGGGAAGGGTTGAGTGCATTGTTAAATAGAAACGATCAGGCCCCACGACAGCTCTGTGAGTGCTCCCAGCCTGGTGGAGCCACAGGCACATAATTGCACAGGGCAACCCACCATGGTCATAATGGTGACAAAGGAAAGCACAGGAACTGGGAGAGCCTAGAAAAGAGACCCTCCTTACAGGAGGAAATATTCGAGCTGAGTCTGGCAGAAGAATAAGAGCAAAAAGTTGCCATTTGACCAGAATAAGGAGAAAAGGTTGCAAGAATATGGGCTTTTAATTGTACGCATGAAAACACTTTTATGAACACTGGGTGAGAGCCAGGTCACTGGTTCAAGACCCACTTATGCCATGAACTTGTTATTTGACCTTGAGGAAGACACTCTATTTCTGGAGCGTCTGTCTCCCTGCTCTTTAACAGAAGTGGGGCAGAGGAGGACAGTACAACTGAACCTGATGGTTCTGGGTTGCTTCCCCTCAAACTCCAACTCAGCTTTAACTCAATGACATTTAATCCAAAATCAGCTTCTCTGAGCTCTATAGACATGCAGGAAAATGTCATTTGCATCAGTCTGGGAATAAAAAACCCCCTGACAATCAGCTTAGGCAGGTTGGGGCTGGCTAGCTGAGGGTTAACTCTTTTAAACTGAGATGTAACCATTTTTGCTTTCCTACCTAGGTAATGGGGGCCGACCTTTAGAACATTTTTTTTCTTTCAAAGTAGAGTTTGCAATGACATGGTCTGTTCCATGTGCTTTTTAAATTGAATTTATTGGGGTGACATTGGTTAATCAGGTTATATAAGTTTCAAACATACAATTCCATAATACATAATCTGTATATTGTATGTGTATTTACCACCCAAAGTCAAGTCTCCTTCCATCACCATTTACCCCCACCCCTTTACCTTCTTCTACCTCCCCCTACCCACCTTTCCCTCTGGTAATCACCATACTGTTACCTGCATCCATGAGTGGGTTTTATTGGCTTAATCCCTTTACTTTTTCACCCAGCCCACTTCTGACAGCTGTCAGTCTGTTGTCTGTATCTATGACTCTGGTTTTTTTTCAGCACTTTCTTTTTTTAATATGTTTTGTTGATTATGCTATTACAGTTGTCCCATTTCCACCCCTTTATTCCCCTCCACCCTGCATACCCCCTCCCACCTGCATTCTGCCCCTTTAGTTCATGTCTGTGGGTCATATATATAAATTTTTTGGCTTCTATATTTCCTATACTATTCTTAACCTCCCCCTGTCTATCTTCTACCTACCGTTTATGCTACTTATTCTCTGTAACTTTCCCCCCATTCTCCCCCTCCCCTTCCCACGCTGATAACCCTCCATGTGATCTCCATTTCTGTGATTCCATTCCTGTTCTAGTTGTTTCCTTAGTTTGTTTTTGTTTTAGGTGTGGTTGTTAATAACTGTGAGTTTGCTGTCTTTTTACTGTCCTATTTTTTATCTTCTTTTTCTTAGACAAGTCCCTTTGGCATTTCATATAATAATGGCTTGGTGATGATGAACTCTTTTAACTTGACCTTATCTCGGAAGCACTTTATCTGCCTTTCCATTCTAAATGATAGCTTTGCTGGATAGAGTAGTCTTGGATGTAAGCACTTGCCTTTTATGACTTTGAATACTTCTTTCCAGCCCTTTCTTGCCTGCAAGGTTTCTTTTGAGAAATCAGCTGACAGTCTTATGGGAACTCCTTTATAGATAACTGTCTCCTTTTCTCTTGCTGCTTTTAAGATTCTCTCCTTATCTTTAATCTTGGGTATTGTAATTACGATGTGCCTTGGTGTGTTCCCCTTTGGGTCCAGCTTCTTTGGGACTCTCTGAGCTTCCTGGACTTCCTGGAAGTCTATGTCCTTTGCCAGATTGGGGAAGTTCTCCTTCATTATATTTTCAAATAAGTTTTCAATTTCTTGCTCTTTGTTTTCTCCTTCTGGCACCCCTATGATTTGGATGTTGGGACGTTTAAAGATGTCCTGGGGGTTCCTAAGCCTCTCCTCATTTTTTTTGAATTCTCATTTCTTCATTCTGTTCTGGTTGAATGTTTCTTTCTTCCTTCAGGTTTACACCATTGATTTGAGTCCCGGTTTCCTTCCTGTCACTGTTGGTTCCCTGTACATTTTCCTTTATTTCACTTTTCATAGCCTTCATTTTTTTCTCTAGTTTGCAACCATATTCAACTAATTCTGTGAGCATCCTGATTACCAGTGTTTTGAACTGTGCATCTAATAGGTTGGCTATCTCTTTGTTGCTTAGTTGTATTTTTTTCTGGAGCTTTGATCTGTTCTTTTGGGGGCCATTTTTTTTTTTTTTTTTTTTGTCTCCATGTAGTAAGGGGCAGAGCCTTAGATGTTCACCAGGGCAGGGCAACCCACATTGCTGCATTGTGATGCTGTTTGTGCGGGAGGGGTTTGAGAGGGAACAATGCCACTTGCTCCACTCTCTGCTGGTTTTCAGTCACTTCCCTTGCTACCTACAAGCAAATTGGGCCCTTCTGGTGCTGATTCCCGAGTGGGTGGGTTTGCGTATGTTGGAGAGACCATGTGGGTCTCTCCAACAAACTCTCCTGTGAGTCTGGGAGTTTCTCCCACTGCCACCTCAACCCCCACAGGTGTTTTCAGTCAGAGGCTTTGAGGCTTTATTTCCCCGCACTGGAACCGTGGGTGGCATAGTCTGTCTTGCTCCCCAGTTTTTCCTCCTGGTTTATCTTCACTCGAATGTGGGACCACCCAATCTGCAATCTGCCACCTCACTGGGTCCACCAGCTGCTGCCTAGCCATGAGTCCTCTCTGCCTGGCTGCCCATCTCTACCCCTCCTACTGGTCTGGATGAATGTTTCTTCTTTAACTCCTGGGTTGTTGGACTTCCATAGAATTCAACTTTTGTACGTTCTGGTTGGTTTTTGTTTTTAAATTTGTTATTGTCCTTCTTTTGGTTGTGTGAGAAGGCACAGTGTATGTACCTATTTTGGCCAGAAATCCTATGACTCTGTTTTTATTTTGTTTGTTAGTTTATTTTATTCATTAGATTCCAGATATAAGTAAAATCATGTGGTATTCACCTTTCTCTGACTGGCTTATTTCTCTTAGCATAAAACTCTCCAGGTCCATCCATGCTGTCACAAAAGGTAAGAGTTCCTTCTTTTTTATTGCTGAGTAGTATTCTATTGTGTGAATGTACACAGTTTTTTATCTACTCACCTACTGATGAACACTTGGCTATTGTAAATAAACTGCAGTGAACTAGGGGTATATATATTCTTTCAGATTAATGTTTTGGGTTTCTTCAGATACAGTTCCAGAAGTGGAATGACTGGGTCATAAGGGAGTTCCTTTTTTAATTTTTTGAGGAATCTCCATACTATTTTCCACAGTGGCTGCACCATTTGCATTCCCACCATGTGTCTTTTTAGAAAGACATTTACCAGCCTTCACTCCCCAACAGGAACCAGGCCACTCACCACACTTAAGAGACTAAAGAATAAATTGAAATTTATGGTTGTTGCTGACCATATCAGCTTGGAAATAGAGGGGAAAAAAGACAAAACTTTTGCTCCAATCTCTCCCCACATGAAAATGTAAGCCTCCAGATTCTCTGGGGAATATGATATAGAGAAAGAGCACAGGTCTGGGAGTCACTGGCCTGGGTCCCGGTCCAGCCTCTGTGGCTGACTGGCTATGTAATCTTAGGCAAGCCTTTGTCCTTTTTGTCTAAAGAAAAAAGCTAACTGAACATTTCCAAGTTTGGTATTTTAATGTTTCAATGGCATGAGATATGTCTTATCAGAAGTAAGAGAAACAGGACAGTTCTAGAAAAATCAGGGAGGAACTCCTCTTAGAATCGTCAGGGTTGAAGAGGCAATGATATAAACATGATGGTGGACTTGCTCCTGGATCATGACCATGGACTCTGTCCTGGATTGCTTATTCAGAAGGACATCCCCAGTTATCAGAGTGGTCATTACTCTCCCACAGTTGAAGACCTCCGGCTCTTTGGATGAACAGAAGCACATATATCCCCTTCCTTGACAAGAAGAGAACAACCTCTGGTGGGGGGGGGGTGGATTTTACATTTGGCATTTGTTGCAAGAAGTCTGTTCCTCTCTGGCCAATGGCTCACAAGACTCTTAAGGTTCCAGGTAACTGTAGCACCTTCTCAGCTGGGGCGAGGGAAGTCTGCAGGCTCCTGGTTCATTCATCAGGAACGTCTGCTGAGCAGCAGTAGCAGCTAGGGTGAAAACCAACAGAAATCTTCTTAAAGCACTTTTCACCATCATAATTCAATGATCAACTGTTTCCCAGTAAAATGTAAACTCTAAGAAGTTGCCTGCCTTTTTCACTTTTTCCACTGTATCACCTGAATGCAGCACAATGACTTCCAGTTAATGGATTATTACTTAATTAATATTTAACATTTGACCAAAGAAGAAAGGTAGAAATTTGGGGTTCACATGGTAGAACTCAATACCACAGACCACCATCAATCTTCCAGAGTTGGTTGTAAATAATTGTGCTATAAGAACTATCGTGTGGACATTTATAGAATCTCACTCTAAAATCCTTTGTTTCTATGGTTTTCAGATATTCCCAGTATCCAAATATTCCAGCTGCCAATTTCCCAGAAATCCAGCTCTGTCTTGCTATGGAGGCCACAACCTGTAATGGATCAGTGGATGGTTCTCCAGTCTTTTACCTGGTGGGCATACCCTCTTTGCCAGAATCCCTCTTTCTTCCTGTGTTTTTTATTTTCCTCCTGTTCTACCTGCTCATCCTTATGGGTAATGCCCTGATCCTGATGGCTGTGGTGGCACAGCCCAGTCTCCACAAGCCCATGTACTTCTTTCTAACCAACCTCTCTGCTCTGGACATCCTGTTTACCACAACCACTGTCCCCAAGATGCTGTCCCTATTCCTGCTTGGGGACCACTTCCTCAGCTTCCCTGCCTGCTTACTGCAGATGTACCTCTTCCAAAGCTTCACATGCTCTGAAGCCTTCATCCTGGTGGTCATGGCCTATGACCGCTATGTGGCCATCTGCCGCCCACTGCACTACCCTGTACACATGACCCCACAGACCAATGCTGCCCTGGCAGCCAGTGCTTGGCTCACTGCTCTCCTCCTGCCCATCCCAGCAGTCGTGAAAATCTCCCAGATGGCTTATAACGAGAGTGTTCACATCCACCATTGCTTCTGTGATCATCTGGCTCTCGTTCAGGCTTCCTGCTCTGACAAGACCCCCCAGACCCTCATGGGCTTCTGCATCGCCATGGTGGTGTCCTTCCTGCCCCTTCTCCTGGTGCTTCTCTCCTATGCCCACATCCTGGCCTCAGTGCTTCGAATCAGCTCCCGGGAAGGACGCTCAAAAGCCTTTTCCACCTGCAGCTCCCACCTGCTGGTGGTTGGCACCTACTACTCCTCCATTGCCATAGCTTATGTGGCCTACAGGGCTGACCTGCCCCCTGACTTCCACATCATGGGCAATGTAGCATATGCTATTCTCACACCAATCCTCAACCCCCTCATTTACACTCTGAGAAACAAGGATGTCAAAACAGCCATCACCAAAATGTCATGCCTTAAGACCAAGTCTGAGATAGGAACCCTTGTCCTTTAATGCAGATAATCCTGCTCTTGGAACACCATAAATATTGTTAATGAATAAATTAATGAATATAGTATGGTAAAAGAAAAATCAGTTAAGCAGACACATTCAGTAGTAGTTCTCATGGTGCAGTCCAGGGTTTTCCCCCTGGTACAATGAAATATGTTAAGCTTTATAGGAAATATTAAATTGTTATATAAGAATTTCACTACTTAGTAATACAAGAAGCCTTTTCTAAATTTTTTTAAAAAGCCTGAATGGGAAAAAAATCCTTTGTAAGCAAAGCAAAAAAATAAACATAAGACATATCACAGAGAAAGAACAAATAATCATAATATATAAAGAATTACTAAAACTTTAGAAGAAAAAGTCTAATATTCCAAAATAAAAATGAACAAATACATGAAAAGGCAGATTGCCAAAAAATGCAACGGTCTTTAAACAACAAAGATATTCAGGCTACTGAATAAAAAGAGTAAAAATTCAAACTACACTGAAACGCCATTTTTCATCTAATCAGATTAGTAAAAATCCGATATTTTGACAATCAATTATGGAAAACCAGAACTCTCATAATTTGCTTGAGAGAATGCAGATTGGTACAGAACTATAATGTCTACCAAAAGAACATAGGCTTTTTAGTAAGGACAGCTGTACTACCGAAAGAACATTGCCTTTCAAGTAATCTCATCTAGGAATCTATCACAAAGATCCTGGCAATAACTCATCAGGCTATTTACTTATTCCTAGGGAACTGGCTGGACAACCTATAAAAGTGCAGCTATAAAAAGAAATGAGGAAGCTGTTTATACAGTGATATGGTGTCATTCCTAGGATATGTGGTTAAGTGAAAAAAGCAAGCTGCAAAACACTGTCCTTGTAAGAAAGTAATAAATTTGTCAGAAATTTTAGAAAAAAACAAGAATTAAACTAATGAGATCTTTACCTATAAGGAGGAGAGAAGAGAGTGGAGGCGACAAGAATGGAAGCAAGATGAACTTAAATGTACGGTCTGACTTCAGACTGTACAGTTTGTACATAATTAAAAGAAAGCAAAAAGAAAAAAATCCCAATATTTAAAACAAACAAAAACACTTGACCCTAGCTATCAAATTAGTGGCATGACCATACAGAACATTACAAATGACTATAACAACAGCACTTGGACTATACATCCCAGGAGGGATATTAAAAACAAGAAAAATCATAACATCTTAAACCTCATTGTGCAGTCGTTTCAAAAATATGTTCTATGCACCCGGAACAACAAAGCGTGAAAGATGGAGCATAGCCTCGGGGGCTCCTAGCAACCGGCGGTGGAGAGTAGCTGCGCTCCGCCTCAGCATCATCCTTGTCATCCTTCACATCGGAGGCCACCCGGCATATTGATGCGTCCCCTGCCGCTGCCCTTTCTTCCCACAGATGTTTTCTTCGTGGTGGGAAGGTAAGTTTTTAAATTACCCCAATGGATATAGGCAGTGATTTTGCATTGGACATTCTAATTACAAATGTAGTCTGTGTTTTTATAACAAGAGGCCATTTGAACTTAAGAAAGATTGCTTTGGAGGAAGCAAATGTAATTTGTAAGCATCATGTTGGAAAAGTAATAATGAAGCTTAGAAAACTTAGAATTACAGCTACAGCTTGGTCCTCAGGAAAAATTATTTACACTGGAGCAACAAATGGAGAAGCCGCTAAATTTGCCAGACGTTTAGCCTGTAGTCTGCAGACACTAGGTTTTCAGGTAATTTTCACAGATTTGAAGGTTATCAACATTTTAGTAGCGTGTAATATGCCATTTGAAACCCGTTTGCCAGAATTCACAAAGAATAATAGACTGCATGCCAGTTATGAACCTAAATTTCATCCTCTGTGGACTATGAGGTAAACTATAATCTACATTACAGATTTTTTCATCGGAAAGTATCACAGTAACAGGGCCCAATGTAAAGGCTGTTGGTACTGCTGTGGAATGGATTTGCCCATTTGTATTTGAAAGCAGGAAAGAAATTTTATAATTCATCCCTTAGTTGATTAGAATCCCTAACTGAGCACCTTTTAAAACCTGCTGCACATTGGACTCAAAACAAAAGGAAAACTGGACCAACTGTAATTGAGGAAACAGACTATTTTAGTCATTCACACTACAGTGTAAGCTCCAGTCCCTTTGGATTTTATTTCAGACTTTGCTGTAATAGAAAAGGGAAGTTGCTGCTTTTACAGAAGGACATTCACAGTGATCCTCATGTCCCCATCTGTGGCACTGTCCCAGTGTGCACGACCTTGGAGTGTTTTGTCGTTATTTTTTTCCAGTTGGAGCTACTGTGTTTCACTTGTGAATAGTCTTTTACACTTTTGTATGCTGAATATGGGCACCAAAGAACCTGTGAAAGTTATCTCTTTCAATTGAATGTGCATAAATAAAAGTCTGCAAAAGTTCAAAAATATAAAAATAAAAAGTTATACTTTTATTTCTTTAAAATAGGTTAGATTTAAATTGTATATTTCTATAACCAGGGCCATTTGAGTGATATTATATTTACAGAGAGTTGCAAAGATGTACAGAAAGTTTCTGTTTACCCTTCCACCAGCTCCCTCTAATGGTAACATCTTACCTAACCAAGGTATATTTTCAAAACTAAGAAAATAACATTGGCTGGCAAAGAGAGAAAAATTGGGACAACTGTACTAGAATAACAATAAAAAAGAAAATAACATTGGGAAATGCTATTAATTAAGTTTCTGACTTGATTGAAATTTCTCCAGTTTTTCCATTAATGTCCTCGTTCCATTCCATTCCATGTAACCACCTAAACCAGAAAACCACGTGCATTTAATTGTCATGTTTCTTTAGTGGACGGACAGTTTCTTAGTCTTTCCTTATCTTTATGACTTGGACACTTTTGAAGAGGAATGGTAATTTAAATGCATATCACTAAGTAAAAGAAGCCAATCAGGAAAGGCTACATACCATATGATTCCAACTATATGGTATTCTGGGAACGGCCAAACTATGGAGATAGCAAGATCAGTGGTTTGGTGACAGATGCTTACTAGGCTGATTGTGATGGTCACATTGTAAGGTATATAAATGCTGAGTCACTATGCTGTACAACTGAAACTAATATTGTATGCCAACTATAATTTAAAGAAAAATATTTTAAGAAAGCACTTTAAAAAAAAGATCAGCTGTTACCAGGGGTTAGTGGGAAGGGGTGAACAAACAGGCAGAGCACAGAGGATTTTCAAATAGTGAACCTATCCTGTATGATCCTATTATAGTGGATATACACCATTAAACATTTGTGTAAACCCATAGAATGTACAACACCAAGAGCGAACCCTCATGCATACTATGGCCTTTGGGTGATAATGATGTGTAACACAGGTTGTAGATTATAACAAATGTACTGCTGTAATGTCGGATGTCAGTAGTGGGGAAAGTTGTGCATTGTTTGTGGGATAGGGAACATATGGGGATTCCTGCTCAATTTTGCTGTGAGTCTACAGCTGCTTAAGATTTAAAATGTTAATTTTTTAATAAATTCAACAAAAATAAATTTTTTAATTAAAAATGAAGTTTATTAATTTTTTAAAAGGTATACTTAGGGATTTTGTAGAATATTCCTCAATTTGAAATGCCTGACATTTCATCACGAATGGACTGAGGTTCTAGGTGTTGGTTTGACTGAGATAACATGCCCTCTTGCCACATTGTATCAGTGGGTAAATGACTTCAATACAACTTATAAACCTATTGCTCAGTATGTTCTTAGTGTATGTTTAGCTTAATAAGAAACTGGTAAACTGGAGATACACTCTGCCTCCTCATATAATCAAAAGAAGGATAATAAAAAATTTGAAAACAAAAAATAACCAGAACTGCTAGAAAATTGAACTGTTTGGAAGTCTGACAACCAAGGAATTAAAGAAGAAACATTCATCCATATTGGTAGGAGGGCTGGAAACAGGCAGCTAGGGTGGAGGGGACATGCAGCAAGGTGGTGGCTGGAGGACCAGGTGAGGTGGCGGCTGGTGAAGTGGGTGGTCCCACATTTGCATTCGGATAAGCCAGGAAAAACAACTGGGGAGCGAGACATACCACCTCAATCCAGGGTTCCAGCGTAGGGAAATAAAGCCTCAAAACCTCTGACTGAAAAAACCTGTGGGGGTTGAGGCAGCAGGAGAAACTCACAGCCTCCTAGGAGAGTTCACTGGAGAGACCCACAGTATCTAGAATGTACACAAACCCACCCACCTGGGAATGAGCACCAGAAGGGCCCAGTTTGCTTGTGCGTAATGAAGGAAGTGACTGAAAGCAAACGGAGAGCCCAGCAAGCAGCATTGTTCACTTTCATCCCCTGCCCCACATACAGTGCCACAATGCAGCTATGTGGGTTGCCCCACCCTGGCAAATACCTAAGGCTCCACCCCTCATAAAAAACACACACAACAAGACAAAAAAAATATATGGCCCAAATGAAAGAACAGATCAAAGCTCCAAAAATGGAACTATGCAATAAAGAGATAGCCAACCTATCAGATGCAGAGTTCAAAACACTGGTAATCAGGATGCTCACAAAAATGGTTGAGTATGGTTACAAAATAGAGGAAGAAGTGAAGGCTATGAAAAGTGAAATAAAGGAAAATATACAGGGAACTAACAGTGAAGGGAAGGAAACTGGGACTCAAATCAATGATTTGGAGCAGAAGGAAGAAAGAAACATTCAACCAGAATAGAATGAAGAAACAAGAATTCAAAAAAAAAAAACAAGGAGAGGCTTAGGAACCTCCAGGACAACTGGAAATATTCCAACATCTGAATCATAGGGGTGCCAGAAGGAGAAAACGAAGAGCAAGAAATTGAAAACTTACTTGAAAAAATAATGGAGAACTTCCCCAATCTGGCAAAGGACATAGACTTCCAGGAAGTCCAGGAAGCTCAGAGAGTCCCAAAGAAGTTGGACCCAAGGAAGCACACACCAAGGCACATCATAATTATGTTAGCCAAGATTAAAGATGAGAGAATCTTAAAAGCAGCAAGAGAAAAGGAGACAGTTACCTACAAAGGAGTTTCCATGACTATTAGCTGGTTTATCAAAAGAAACCTTGCAGGCAAGAAGGGGCAAGAAAGAAGTATTCAAAGTCATGGAAGGCAAGGACCTACATCCAAGTTTACTCTATCCAGCAAAGCTATCATTTAACATGGGAGGGCAGGTAAAGTGCTTCCCAGATAAGGTCGTTAAGGGAGTTCATCATCACCAAGTCCTTATTATATGAAATGCCAAAGGGACTTATCTAAGAAAAAGAAGATCAACAATATGAACAATAAAATGACAGCAAACTCACAACTATCAATAACTGAACCCAAAAAACAAAAATAAAAATAAAACCAAAAACAAACTAAGCAAACAATAGAACAGGAACAGAATCACAGAAATGGAGATCACATGGAGGGTTATCAGTAGGGAGGATGAGGGGGTGGGAGGAGAATGGGGGAAAAGGTACAGGGAGTGAGAAGCATAAATGGTAGGTACAAAATAAACAGGGAGAGGTTAAGAATGATATGGGAAATGGAGAAGCCAAATGTTAGGTCAGAGTCACTCAAGAAACCGGATAGATGCAGCGAGCTAAGGAGAGCAGGGTTTATTAGTGGGGAATAAGAGGGAAAGTGGAGCAACCAAGGGAGGTTGGGACTCACTCGGTTGTTCTTAGATCAGGGTTTTTAAACACAAAAACCTGCGGTTGGGGTATCAGAGTCTGACTGGCTAGAGCTGGTTGCTGGGAGAAAGCTGCATCCTGTTGTGCCAGATGAGCCGACCCCAGACCCTAATCTTCCCGGGTAGGGTCTGCAGGCAGCTTCCCATGATGCCATTTTCTCCCCTGGTGATTTTCATTCCTCCTAGGCCTGCCTAGATCTAACACCAAAGAACTTATATGTACAATCCATGGACATGAACTAAGGTGGGGGAATGCTGGTGGGGAGGATGCAGAGTGGAGAGGGATAAAGGGGAGAAAAAATGGGACAACTGTAGTAGCATAATCAATAAAATATATTAAAAAACTAAATGAACTCTTTGGTCTAGGAAAAAAAAGAAACTGATAAACTATTTACCAAAATGCTGTACCACTTTGCATTCCCAACAGCAATGAACAAGAGCCCCTGTTGTCAGGCATCCTTGGCAGTAATCAGTATTGTTTGGTTTATCGTTTAATTGTAGTCATCTAATAGATATCTACATATACCACTTCTCCTTTTCTCTTGCTGCTTTTAAGATTCTCTCCTTGGGGAGGGCTGTAGGAGGTGGGCTGGGATGGAAATAAAAGAAAGAAAACTGTACAAGAACAACAATTAAAATAAAATTTTAAAAAAAGATTCTCTCCTTATCTTTAATCTTGGCTAACATAATTATGATGTGCCTTGGTGTCTGTTTCCTTGGGTCCAACTTCTTTGGGACTCTCTGAGCTTCCTGGACTTCCTGGAAGTCTATTTCCTTTGCCAGATTGGGGAAGTTCTCCTTTATTTTTTTCAAGTAAGTTTTCAATTTCTTGCTCTTCATTTTCTCCTTCTGGCACCCCTATGATTCAGATGTTGGGACATTTAGTGGTATCTCAATATAGTTGTAATATAATTTAATTATACTTCCCTATGAGTAATGATGTGGAGCATCTTCCACTTGCTCATTTTTCATCTCTGTCTTCTTTGGCAAGACCTATTCAGTCTTTTGCTGGCTTTTTGTTTTTGTTTTTTGATATGACCTTTATTGAGCTTATCCACTGGAGTGGAAATAATGTCTGTACAAAACCAAATGTTTGTTACTATCACCTCTGCATCACAATTAAAATCCAAACAATTTTTTAAAAACGGTTCAATCAACACCCACTACTTCAGAATCAATAGCTTCTTTGAAGCCACAGTAACACTTCAATATGGTTAAGACTTGAATACAGAAATTTGGTTGGCTGGAATGCTAATTAAACTTCCAACTTGCTCAAACAGAATCACAAAAAGGCAAACTGTGTTTTTCACAGACATACAGTCCACTGGAATCACCAGTGGATAATCACAAGTTATCCACTGGAATCTAAATGCTGTTAGAGCATTTAGAGTCCTAAGATAATAAGAAATCCCCGCATCCTTAAGATTGTCTGCTGTTGTCCTTTCTTCCCAATCAGAGATTTGTGGGAGTGTGGAATGACACCACCACCAGCCATTGTAGCCTTGATGAGAGAGTCCAATTCTTCCTCTCTGCGAATGGCAAGTTGCAAATGACGTAGAGTAATACACTTCACCTTTAGGTCTTTTGATGCATTTCCTGCGGAGTCAAGTGCCTCTGCAGTGAACTCCAGAGCTGCTGCGCTGTACACCGCGGCAGTCGCGCCCACACGTCCACGACCTGTAGTCCTGGATTTCAGGTGCGGAGGAACGGCCCACCGGGGACTGGCTCTCTGCGAGCGGGAAACCGCCTTTGTCTTGGCCTTTCAGAGTCTTTCTCACCCTTGCCGCCAAGCCATTTCGAATTCTGCTGAAGCTCAAACAAGCAAGTCAGAGAAAGGATAGTCAAACACCCAGTGAGATCCCACTGCCTACTCCGTCGCACCGCGATTCAAACTGCCTTTTTGCTGGTTTTTAATTGGATAGTTGGTTTTCCCACTGTTAAATGTTAAGAATTCTTTATATATTCTAGGTGCAAGTCTATCAGATATGTGCTATGCAAATAGTTTCTCCCAATAAGTGGCTGGTCTTTGCATTCTATCTTAATAGTGTCTCTCGTAGGGCAAAAGTTTTTAATTTTGATAAAGCCCAACTCATCAATTTCTTTTATGGATTGCACTGTTTGACATGATATTTAAATATTCATGACAAAAGATCATGCAGATTTTGCCCTACGGAAAAAAGGAAGTTCTCAAGAAGTTTTCTAATTTTATACCTTCCACTTCAGCCTATGAACAATTGTGAATTAATTTTTGGATATTATATTGAGATTCATTTATTTTTGCATATACACATCCAGTTGTTATAAAGCCTATTCTTAATCTGTTAAACTGCTTTTGCACTTCTGTCAAATACAAGTTGACTATATTTGTGTCTATTTCTGGGCTCAGTATGTCTACCCTTTCACTGATACCACATTGTCTTGATTACTATACCTTGATAGTGTTGAAATTGGGTAGTGTGTACCTCCAACCTTGTTATTCTCTTTTAGAATTGTTTTGGTGTTCTAATTCCTGATATAAATTTTAGAACCAACTTGCTGGGGTTTTGATTGGGATTGTGCTGAGTCTACATATCAAATTTGGAACAATTGACATTTTAACACTATTGAGTCTTCTGCTCCATCAGCGTGGTATATCTCTCCATTTATTTAGAATTTCTGAGATTTTATTCACCAGTGTTTTGTAGTTTTTAGCCTACATATTTTGCACAAATTTTAAGTTTATATTTAAATACATTTTTTGTTAGTCTGTTAATATAGTGGGGTTTATGACAGATTTTTGAACATTAGACAAATTTTGTATTCCTGATGAACTCTACTTGCTTATGGTATATTATCTTCTTTAAACAGTGATAGATTTTTTAATATTTTTATTGAATCAAATAATGTTAGATTTAATTTATTAACATTTGCTTAGGATTTCTCCATTGACACTCATGAGAGATATTTATCTGTAGTTTTCTTGTAATTTCTTAGCCTGGTTCATTATTAGATTAATGCTGGCTAGTCTTATAAAATGAGTTGGGAAAATTTTCTTTTTTTTCCTATATTCTAGAAAACATTGTGTAGAATGGTGTTATTTCTTCATTACATATTTGGTAAAATTTTCCAGTGAAGCCACCTGTGCCTAAAATTATCTTTTTAAGGGAAATTTTAAAATATAAACTAAATTTATTGAATAGATGCAGGAGTTTGATATTATTTTTTCTTGAATGAGTTTTGGTAGTTTATGCCTGTCAAGGAATTTATTCATTCCACTCAAATTATAGAATTTATGGACATGGAACTGTTTGTAATATTCCTTTATTATCCTTTCGATGCCTGTGATGTTCCCTCTTTTATTTCTGATATTGGTAATTTGTATCTTCTATTTTTTCTTGGTTAATATGGCTATAGGATTATCAATTTTATTGATTTTTCAAAGAATTGGCATTTAGTTTAATCAATTCTTCTTAGCTGTTTCTCTGTTTTCAATTGTATTGATTCCTGCTCTAATACCTGTAATTTTATTCCTTTTGCACACTTTGGGTTTAATTTGATCTTCTTTTTCTAGTTTCTTAATACAGAAGATTAAATTATTGATATAAGACTTTTCTTTTTTTAATATAAGTATTTAGCTGTAAATTTCCCTCTAGCTACTGCTTTAGCAATTTTCTGCAAATTTTGATATGTTGCATTTTCATTTTCATTCCATTCAAAATGTATTTCAATTTCTCTTGAGACTTACAATTGAACCACAGGTTATTTAGAATATTTTGTTTAATTTCAAAATTTTTGGAGGAGTTTCCTAACATCTTTCTGTTACTGTTTTCTAGTTTAATTACATTATGGTCTGAGAATATACTCCTATGATTTGTACTCTTTTAAAACTTTTGAGGTTTATTTAATGGCTTAGAATGTGCTCAATCTTGGTGAATGTTCCATGTGCACTTGAAAATGTCACGTGGAGTGTTCTATTATGTCATTAGGTCTAGTTGTTTGATAGTGCTGTTTAGCCCTCCTATCCTAACTGATTTTCCATCTACTTGTTCTATTAATTATTGAGAAGGGGATAATTGAAGTCTCCAAGTATAATTGCATAATTGTCTATGTTTCCCTCCGTTTAATCAGTTTTGCCTCATTTACTTGGAAGCTCTAGTGGTAGGAACAGATATATTTAGAATCGTTATGTTTTCTTATACAATTGAAACCTTCGTGATTATTTCATGTTCCTCTCTACCCCCTTATACTTTCTCTTGTTCTGAAACCTGCCTTTCCCAATATTAACATAACTCTTCTTTTCAGCAATCTTGTGAATTTTCAACAGAGGTACTGAGGAACAAAAGTCTTTTTAAGAAATGGTGCTGGAACAACTGGGTGGACACTGTCATTTCTTTAATGGCCAATGTTGCAGACCTTGATAAAAAATAAACTCTTGGGATGTGGCAACAGGTACCTTTCTTCCCTAAAATTTATTTGCACATTGTCACCCCCTCACCTTTGCATTATAGCTATAGCTCCCACAGTGCCCCCCCTAAGGATAAAAATTATACATTTATTGGGGAGGGGCAGTTGGGAGAACAGAACAGGATATGTTTCAGACAGGCTGAAAGTGTCAAGTGTTCTCAATTCCTTTAACTGTTCTTGGATATCCACATTTTAATGATCAGATTGTCAGTTACAAAATTAGCACAGACCGTAAAACACACTGCATTTGGGGAATGCACTCAGGCTGCAGTTTGACAATACTGTGATCATGTTCTGGACCGGTCATCTGTTCTCCTGTTATAGCATCTCATGACAGGCCGATAGTTTCTTATTTACTTCCAGCTGACCAATCTAGTAAAGGAGCTTTCAATTGCACTTGGTAAGAAATAATCAACTCCGAGAACAAGAGAGGAGAGAGACAGGAATATCCAGGGAAAAGGGGAAGGGATTAGAGCAACAAGTATGAAAGACACATGGACAAAAGCTGCGGGGTGGGGGGTGGAAATGGGAGGGAGCTGGGGAGGGCTGGGGCAGTGGGACGGGATGGGAGTAGAAAACAGAAAACTGTATAAGAACAACAATTAAAATTTAAAAAAAAAGAAGAAATAATCAACTCCCACCTCTCTGAATGCATTCCTTATTCCCCTGAAATTGTTCTAGGCAATAGTTACTAGGTTCATAAAAGCTTTGCCTTTGCTTGGTAGAAATAGAATCCCAAAGACTATAGGCAATAACCAAATAGGATACCTCATCACCACATCCCCTTAGCTCATTGGCAATTGCCCCTGGATTCTCATTAATTCTATCCATGGCCAGTCAATAACCCAGATCAAATGCACCCCTAACTTCTTTATTTTACCTCCTTTTTCTCAAGATGTAGTTTTTAAAAAATCAACTTTATTAAGATAAAATATTCAAGTAATAGAATGCACCTATTTTAAGTATACAATTTGATGAGTTCTAAAAAATGTATATACCCTTGGACCCAGCACCACAATCAAGAAATAATTTATCTCTATCAACCCCAAAATTTACTTCTGCCCATTTCTAGTCATTCCTTCTTCCCCCCTCTAGCTCCGGGTAACATCTGATCTGATTTCTATTGCTATAGATTAAATTTATCTTTTCAAGAATTTTGGGGAGATCCAAGATGGTGGAGTAGGTGGAATTTACACTCATCTTCTCCCAGGACCAAACTGGAATTATAACTAAAATATAGAACAATCAACCTGAAAACTAACTGAAGACTAGCTGAACAGAAGTCTTATAACCAAGGATTTCCAGAAGAAGCCAGATGGAGACTGGTAAGAATGGCAGAGACCTGAAAAGGGCTGGTCCCCCACCCACATGCAGTAGTTGAGAACCTGAAGGGAAAGCTCAGCTGCAAAGGTCCCCACTAAGGAGTATGGGGTCTCAGCTCCAGGCTGGGCCCCCCAGCCCAGAGCACCACAGCTGGGAAGAAGATCCCATGTAACATCTGGCTTTGAAAATCAGCAGGGATTCTGTCCATCAGGGAGACGAGAGTCTGGTGGAAACCCAGGCACCCTCTGAAAGGACAAGTGCACAAAATCTCATTTGCAGCCACCCACTCTGGGCTCCCTGGCAGAGGGAAGGTAGCTCAGAGTGGACTACAGTAGTGGGTTGTGTGGCTCCAAGGGGAAAGCTGAAAGAACAACTTACAGGGTCCCTGTACTATGTCCCTCTCCCACATCATCATTCTTGGGTCAAGCACTCCCTTCCATACTGCATCAGACTTGGGGCATGCAATAGCCCCACCTTCCCACTTCAATGTGGCCCCACCCTGATGAGCTCACAATGTCAGGAGTCAGCTGCCCAGGCCCTCAGTGTACAGGTCCTTGATGTATCATGCTATCTGATATCAAACTATACTACAAGGCCATAGTAATCAAAACAGCATGGTAGTAGCATAAAAAGACACATAGATCAATGGAATAGAATAGGGAGCCCAGAAATACAGTGGAACCTTAGTTCTCAAACTTAATTTATTCTGGAAAACTGTTTGAGAAGTGATTTGTTCAAAAACTGAATCTCCTTTGTCAACTGAGAGACCTGTGACTGATCATACAAGTATCATCATGAAAGAATTGTTGGGTCAAGAATCAAGACCTGAAGTTTTGTTAGACAACCAAGACTTTTTTTTTCTGTGAACAACTTGGTCGAGAACCAAATTGTTCAAGAACCAAGATGTTCAAGAACCGAGGTTTGACAGTAAACTCACCCCTATATGGTCAATTAATATATGACAAAGGAGGCAAGAACATAAAATTGGTAAAGACAGGCTATTCAATAAATAGTGTTGGGAAAATTGGACAGATGCATGCCAAAAAAATGAAACTAGACCACCTCCTTACACCTATACAAGTATAAAATAAAAATGGATTAAAGACTTAAATGTAAGACTAGAAACCATAACATTTCTACAAGAAAACATAGGCAATAAACTCTCTGACATCTGTCTTAGCAATGTTTTTTCTGATATATCTCCTTGGGCAAGGGAAACAAAAAAAATAAAAATAAACAAATGGGATTATATCAAACTAAAAAGTTTTTGCACAGCAAAGGAAATGGTCAACAAAACAAAAAGACAACCTACTGAATGGGGGAAAATGTTCACCAATGATACATTGAGTAAAGGGTTATTATTCAAAATTTGTAAAGAACTCATATAACTCAACACCAAAATAAATAAATAAATAAATAACCCAATCCAATTAAAAGTGGGCAAAGGACCTGAACAGGTACTTCTTCAAAGAGGACATACAGATGGCCAATAGACATATGAAAAGATGCACATCACTTATCATTAGAGAAATGCAAATTAAAACCACAATGAGATTATCATTTCACACTTGTCAGAATGACTATCATCAATAAATCAACAAACAACAAATGTTGGTGAGGATGTGGATAAAAGGGAACACTTATGCACTGTTTATGGGAAAGCAGATTGGTACAGCCACTGTGGAAAACAGTATGGAGGGTCTTCAAAACATTAAAAATGGAACTGCCTTATTACCCAGTGATCATACTTCTGGGTATATATCCAAAGAAACCCAAAACACTAATTTGAAAGAATATATGCATCCTTATGTTGATTGCAGCGTTATTTACAATAGCCAAGAAATGGAAGCAACTTAAGTGTCCACTAACAAACACGTGGATAAAAAAACAGTGGTTATATATTATATATATATTATATATATATAATGGAATATTATTTGGCCATAAAAAGAATGAAATCTTACTATTTGCAACAGCTTGGATGGACCTAGAGGGTACTATGCTAAGTGAAGTAAGTCAGTCAGAGTAAGACAAATATCATGTGATTTTACTTATATGTGGAATCTAAAGAACAAAATATTCAAACAAAACAGAAACAGGCTCATAGATACAGAGAACAGACTGATGTTTGCCAGGACAGAGGCAGGTTGAAGCAATGGGTGAAAAGGGTGAAGGGGTTGAGAAGTACAAATTGGTAGTTACAAAATGGGGGTGAAGAGTATAGCATAGGAAGTATAGTCAATAATATTGTAATGACTGCACAATGCAAGCTGGGTACTGGACACATCAAAGAGAACACTTTGTAAAGTACCTAATTGTCTAACCACTATGCTGTGGGCCTAAAACCAATACAAAATATTATTGAATATAAACTATAATTTTTTTAAAAAATTAACAACATTGCGGTGATTCCAGGCTTTAGGGGACTATAAAGGGACTAAATGGTAATGGAAAAAGAAAGAGAAAAAATGCAATAAAATAAAATTATAAAAAAAATTTAAACCCAATTAAAAAAAGAGTTTCATGTAAGTGGAATCATACAGTATGTGCTCTTTTGTGTCTGGATTCTGCTCAGTATGTTTTTAAAGTGGCCAGTCTCGTTGCATGTATAGTGCCTCATGCTTTTGAGTATAGGAATTATTTCATTGTATGGATATACATATTCATACACCGGTTGATGGACATTTGGGTTTTTTCCAGTTTGGGGCTATGATAAATAAAGTTTACAAGAACAGTTTTATATGTATGTGTGGAAATAAACTCTCATTTCTGTTGGGGAATACCAAGTATTGGAATTTCTGGTCGTATGGTAGTGTCCTTCATTGAAAAGTAGCTCTAGACGGAAAACTGTACAAGAACAACAATTAAAATAAAAAAAAAATAAATGGAAAAAAGAAAAAAAAGAAAAGTAGCTCTGTCACTGCTTTCACAGCGTTGTATTTTTACAAGCCCCGTATTATCCTTCAGATGCTCCGCATGGTCACCGTCACTTGGCATCATCAGTCTTTCTAATTCTAGCCATTCTGGTGAATGTGCAGTCTGAGATCATTATGGTTTTCTTTGCATTTCCATGATAACCAGTGATGCTGGGCATCTTTTCAGGTGGCCATTGACCATTCATAGAGTATCTTGTTTTATAGTGTCTGTTCAAATTTTTCCTATTTTTTAAAAATGTTTTTTATTAATGAGTTGTAGAATATATATACATATATGTATACACACACACACACACACACACACACACACACACACACACATACACACGCTATTTCCTCCCAGTGTTTGGCTTCCCTTTACATTTTCTTAGTGATGTTGTTTGAAGAGAAGTTTTTCATTTTGACAAAGGCTAATTATCTTTATTTTTCTGTTATGCATTGTGCTTTACAGTTCTTAAGAAATCTTTGCCTACCTCAAGTTTTCAAAGACATATTCCGTGTTTTCTTCTGGAAGTTTTATAGTTTTAGTTTTTAATATTTAGGTTTATGGTGCATTTTAAATTAATTTTTTACATAGTCTGAGCTGAGGATCAAGTTTTACTTTTTTCTATATGACTATCTGGAAAATCACATAGAATATGTCCTTCCAATTTTCTTCTTTTCAAAATTGTTCTGGCTCTTCCATGTCCTTTCCATTTCCATATAAATTTAGAATCAGCTCTGCAGTTTCTACAGAAAATGTCTGCTTGTATTTGATAGAGATTGCATTGATCCTGTAGAACAATTTGGGCACAGTTGAGCTCTAAACAATGTTGAATCAACCATAGTTATGATTTATCTCCCCATTTATTTAGGTCTCCTTTAATTTTTCTCAGCACTGTTTTATAGTTTGAGCATGTCTTGCATATATTTTATTAAATTTATCACCAATTACTGTTTTTGATGCCATTACAAATGACATTTAAAAATTTTTTAATTTCCAATAGTTTCTTTTTTTGTATACAGAAATAAAATAGATATTTTGTACAGTGATTTTTATATATTGTTATCTTGCTAAACTCACTTATTAATTCTAGTAGCAATTTTAGGTTCCTTAGGATTTTTGGCATATATGATCGTATCATTTATGAATAATGACTTTTACTTATTCTTTTCCCAGATTCATGCCTTTTATTTCTTCTCTTGCCTTTTTCAACTGGCTAGGACGTTCAGCATAACATTGAACAAAACTGGTGAGAGAAGATAGGCTGTCTGCTTCCTCATCTTAAAGCAAGTAAAAGACATTCAGTTTTACACCATTAAATATGTTAGCAGCAGATTTCTCACAGATGCCCTTTATCAAGCTGAGGATGTTATTTTCGATTTCCCATTTGCTGAGAGACTTTAACATGAACTCTATTTTTATAGAGTATTTTGGCAAGTATAAAATTCTAGGCTAGGAAGATTTCTCTGTTAGCACTGCTAAGAGGTCATCCCACAGTCTGTTGGCTTCCATAGTGCCTATTGAAAAGACAGCTCTCACTCCTATTGTTGCTGCATGAAAAGAAAAATTTCTGACTTTCTGTGGCTATGCTTTAGTTTTTCCCTTTAACATTGGTTTTTAGAAGTCTGTCTATGATGCAATGTGGTTCCTTTGTTTTTGTTTTTTGGTTTGGGATTTGCCGAGCTTCTTAAATCTGTAGGTTGATTTGTTGCCAGTTTTGGCGATTTCTCAGACGTTATCTCTGTACAAACGGTTTCTGCATCAATTCTTTTTCTCTTCTAGCTCTGGGACTTGAATTGCATGCATGTTAGAGCTTTTGAATGGGTATCACAATTATCTGTGCTCTTTTTAATTTCTAATTATTTTTCCTCTGTGATTCACTCTGGTTATTTTCTACTAATCTACCTTCCTTTCGCTTATCTTTTCCTATTTGTACCCATCCAAAAGTTCTTAAGTTTACGTACTATATTTTTCAGTTCTGAAGTGTTCATTTGTTCTTTTTTATAGATTCCAGTTCTCTCTTGAAATTCTTCATTTCTTATATTTTGTCTATCTTGTCCTCTACTGGGGGAGGGGAGACTATATTCATCACAGTTCATTTAAGTTCCCTGTCTGCTAATTGTGATATCTGAATGATCTGTGTCTCTGTTTCTACTCTTTTCCACCCCCTCCTCATTTGGTCTTACTTACCTTTTTAAATTTTGCCTCATACTTTTTGATTGGGTATTGGACATTGAAGATGAAAAAATTTCAAATTTCTCAATGATTTATCTTCCTCCAAGAAGGGCTGTATTCTTCTAGAAAATTGAATACCAATGGACAATCCTTGTTGTGGCTTGGCTGTAGGTATGTTATACCTCATCTCCTCTAATTTGGTTCTTGTATTTAGGGTTTAGCCATTACTCCTTAGATCCTGGCATTTCCAGGGTCTCAACTGAAGTCCCAGGGGACTTACTGAGGTCCATCCACTTAAGTAGGGCCTGGATCCCAGCCTCTGACTCTCCAACATCATGTGGCTGCTCAAGCCAGCAGCTCTGTAGCCTCCCAGCTGCTCCATTCATCTAGGTTCTCCAAGTCTTTCCCCACATGTGTACACTTAAGAGTTGGTCAATGACTTGAAGGGAATTTATACACAGATTGTGAGGTTCTTTCTCTGCAGTACTTCTCTCTAGGATTTTGCCTCTCAAGTTCCAGTCCCTTTGGTTACCCAAAATTCCAGCCCCATATCTCCTCAGCCTAGGAAGGCTTCTCTTCTCTAATTCAGCTCTATTCTCCAGGCTTGCTGATTGGGAAATGCTGATTGCCCTCAGGTAAAAAGCCGGAGTCCTGTGGCACTGACCTCATGAGCCTTCCTCCTCTCAAGGACTGCAGTTCTTCAAGACCTGCCATTAATTGCTCTCTGAAGCCTTCAAATGACTGTTTTATATTTTGGCCAGCTTTTATATAGTTGTTTTCAGAGGGAAGTTTAGTTCCATCATAGCTATTCTGTCACAGCCAAAGCTTTAAAATCCTCTGTGAATTTTTGAGGTAACATACCCCAGTAACAGAAGAATCACAGTGCTGGCGCTAGAAACTTAGAGTGCACCCATACTTTTTCTGTAGTCAACCATTCTTCTTTTGAGAAATAGTTCCTGGTCCTGGTGCAGACTGAATGCCTGGCCAGGGAACAGTTAATGATTACAGGTCCCAAGCTATCCCTTATCTGTTGGGCATTAATTTGAACAAATAAAATATAAAATCAGATATGTACAGAAATATCTGTTGCAATTAATAAGTGTTATATTAGGTCAAGCAGACCCTGAAGGCACGAGCACAGTGCACGAGCAGTTGGCTCGGACTCCCCGGACACATGATCTTGCTGCATTGACACATTTCCATCAGCTCTAACATACGTCCTCATGGGAAGTGTCCTATAACCAACTCCCTCAAAAAGAAGAAAAAATACAAATAGTTTTTCAAAATATACCGAGATCACCAGAAGTGGACTGCTGCTGCTTTGCAGCCCCATTCAGGAAGGCCCTGTACGGCCAACAAGAAGGTAGGTCTTGTCGGTGGGCAGAATCATGGGCAGAATCTGGCTTTTGCCTGGTAGGTGCAGAAGGCAAAATGGAGAGAGTTTGGATCTACATGAGCTTATGGGCAACAGCTAATGATTTTGCTGGAATGTGAAGGAACTTGGAAAGATCAAGCTAACAGGTTTGGTAAAGAGGAGATCTAGAGAAGAGTTAAGGCGTGAGATCTCTCAGAATGGGCACAAATTGTGAAGACATTTGTGTCCCACGTAACTATTTACCAGAGGGTATCCATGGTAGAAAAAGCTCTCCCGAATCATCA
This sequence comes from Anoura caudifer, assembly GCA_004027475.1. Classification (NCBI taxonomy): domain Eukaryota; kingdom Metazoa; phylum Chordata; class Mammalia; order Chiroptera; family Phyllostomidae; genus Anoura; species Anoura caudifer. The sequence goes on from PVKU01000003.1 coordinate 834,562, forward strand.
AGAGTAGGCAAAGTCAGGAGACAAGATAATCTGTCCCATGGATATCAGTCAAATTCATGATGAGAATGAAGGCTACACCATTGGAGTAAAGTTCCGACCTCTTGAGGGCTGTTAATGATACTCTCCTCATTTTCAGCAAAGCCTAGGGACGTCCTCCTTCCCCACCCAAATGTACGCTCTATGAGATGCCAGGGAGTTGAACCCTGGGGGATGGTGGGTGCAGTGCCCCATGGGAGAACCATCTTGAGGAAAATACCCTGGGAGGCCTCCCTGAAAGGAGGGGAGGAAGGTTTAATGGGCCATGACTCAGTCTTCAACAAGACCTTGCACAGAGACACCATAGGAAATACCAGTGCGGTCCAGGCTTAACTGGTAAGAAGGGCTAGGGATGGAGTGCCCAGAGATAGTCAGCGAAAGCTGGGGTAGGGGCACAGGGGCAGGGAGGCCAGAGCCTATAAAGCAGGGATCAGGAAGACATAATGGGTGTGCACAAGAGGCAGGCAACCAGGATCCGGGTGGGCTATGAGACCTCAGACCACATATCCTGGCAGGTCCTGGTAAGGGAGTGTACTCACAGGTGGGATTCAGATTGCCTTGGCCAAGGGCTTCCCACAGGAAAGCAAGGCTGATGACAATAGTAACCATTGGAAACGCTAGCAAACTTTGCACTCTTACATGTCACAGGTTCCTGTGTAAGCTTTGTCCAGCATTCTCTCCATGAAGACTCACAACAACCCCAGGAGGTGACAACGAGGAGAAAGGGCTCAGAGAGGGGAAAGCGACTTGCTCAAGATCACACAGCTGAAGGTAGGAGCTGGGGTTGCACTCCAGTCCTTCCTGTCTCACAAGTCCACACACTTAACCACTAAGGTCCATGTAACATAATGTAGAGAACCTGGCCAGCAGCAGGTGCTCACTAGGTGGGCTTTTCCTCTAAGCTCCTCCCTGAACAGTTGAGAAAACCAAGGCTCAGGGGCCCAAAGTCACAGTAGCAAGTGGCAGAACTGGTCCGGGAGCCAGGACGCTCGGCTACCAGGTGGAGCTCAGTCCCTTACAGCAGGTCAGCTACAGAACAGCGTCTGCTCTCACGTCTCACCAGCCATGCCTTGGACAACTGCCTGCCATTCTCTGACCCCCACTTCTCCATTTGTTGAAGGGGCGAAACCACTCCTCACAGGACTGGATGCAAAATGCTGATGGATGTAAAATATACAAAGTGGACATTCAAGTGATGGGTTTTCCGTCCTTCTCTGTCCCCACCAGCACTGTAACTGGTTCACAGTCAGTCCTGACAGAGAGGACCTTCTGGGGCCAGTTCTGTGCCCTGAGAAACAGCATGCTTCAGGCCCCAAGCATGGGGCCCCCTCACTCGGGAGTGGTATATAATTCAAAGTGCGACAAGAATGGTGCTTTGAAATATGAAATGTGAAATTCTTGCAGGAAGTGTTTTTGGTGCCCCTGCCTTGTGGTGACCCAGCACATGCCTGGTCTGCCTGTTGGGGAGTCCAGCACCACCTGGCAGTGAAAAGCACGTGCCACCTCTCCAGCAGGGTCTCAGCATTGGGACACCAGAGGCAGGAGAGGGGCAGCTGGACTCGATGGTCCCCGGAACTCCTCCAGCTTTGGACCTCTGCATTTCTGCCCCTCAGATCCCCAACTCTGCCTCACCTGGGACCATCAGCTATGACCACCTCTCTGAGGGCAGAAATGTCCGGGGAAGTGCAGTTTGCACCCCTTTGGGTGTAAGCAAAACCTGGTGACTGAACTTCTTGAGTGGGGTTTGGTTAGCTAAGGGATAACCCTCTCACTTTGGGACAAAGCAGGTTTTGCTCTTTTGCTAGGTCCTGGGGACTGACTTCCGGATCATTATTTCAAACAAGGATTTTCATTGCCAGGTACCAATTCCTAATGTAGTACTTACCTATACAGACTCAGATAAAAATCTGCAATATAGGTTTATCTCATGTTAGTAATTAAAAAAAAAAACAGAAAGGAAAATAGAAAATCCAGATCCTAATATTTTCTCCCCTATAAACTTGAACTTCTGGAATCTCCAGGAAATACGGCATAGAAGAAAGAGTCCCATCCAGAGAACAAAAGACCCGAGTTCTGGTGGCAACTCTGCAACCAATGCCTGTGGCCCCTGAGAAAGCACCTGCTCGGTCTCTGGCCTTCAGGGGGAAACTGGTTGGCCTTGCGAATAAAAGCTTTTTCTAGTTTTTACATTGGTGGTTTTATGCGTAAGGGGTGTTGTGAGAACAGAAAGAAATTAGAGGTGACTCTGGGACAATCTCAGGGACACTGCTCATGACATCATCAGGATCAATGAGGCAGTCATAGCGATCTCAACATGAACTTGCTGGGGGTGGGGGTAGGAGGATCGCTTAGTCTGAGGGACAAATCCAAAGTGGAGGGCAAATCAGTACTTCCTGAACGCAAACCGCCCCCCCCCCAGGTCACATGACAACTCTGACTAGGGACTAGGGGAGACCCCTGGATAGTGAGCAGCCAATGGTTAAACAGAAGTACCTGCGAAGCCGCAGCAACCAGTAGGGGGGTGAGTTCACTGGAGTAGCACAGACACTGCCTCGGATTCTCTGTTGCTACCCAACTGTGGGAGAATACATATTTGTTCAGACTCCAGTCGGGAATGACTTCCAACCAAAAGCATGTCCACCCTTCACTGTAACATGACAAAGAGCCCCACACCTGGAGACAGGATATGAACCACAGCACCAAGCAAATGAGAGAAAGGAGCCATTCCCTGGCTAGCAATCTTAGTGGGAAGACAACATGTTACTATGAATCTTGGAGAACTCAGCCCTCCCTAGCAACATGGTGACAAAGATGTCACTTTTAAAAAAAAACTTAAAGCAAGTGCTGAAAGAGAAAGGTGTTTAGAGGCCTGGTTTAAGAAATCTGATATCCCCAAAAGGATCATATGTGAAAGAGGGGCAGTGAAAGTTCTTCCATCACATTTAACACAATTGCAGTTAAATAATTATGTGATTTATTGCTTAATGTCTTTCTCTACCACTAAAATTTCAGCTCCATGTGGTTGAAGACCTTCTTTGTTTTCTTCAATGTATCTGCTACATACCCAGTGTTATAGATAGTGATATATATGTTTTGTATATCACAGGTGTTGTTCTAGACTTGATTAAAAAAGTAAAGAGGGAATTCTGGGATAGGATGAAGACAGGGCCCATCATCTTTCTTTTAAGGTCACAAATAAATGTGGTTACATTCACTATACAGTGATCATTATTTAATTCTCATTCCAGAATCACTGATTATTCTGGTCCCCAGATGTGCCTGGATCCCATGTTTTCACTGCTCACCTCCTGGGTGTCCAGGTTAGCCCACCATGCAGCCTACAGCGTGTAATGGATCAGAGGATTCCTCGACCATCTTCTACCTTTTGGGCATCCCCTCTCTGCCGAAATCCCTCTTCCTTTCTATCTTCCTTGTCTTTCTCCTCCTCTACCTGCTCGTCCTGGTGGGTAACACCCTGATCATGGTGGCTGTGGTGGCAGAGCCCAGCCTCCACAAGCCTATGTACTTCTTTCTAACCAACCTCTCTGCTCTGGACATCATTTTCACCACAACCACTGTCCCCAAGATGCTGTCCCTACTCTTACTTGGGGACCACTTCCTCAGCTTCCCTGCCTGCTTCCTGCAGATGTACCTCTTCCAAAGCTTCACATGCTCTGAAGCCTTCATCCTGGTGGTCATGGCCTACGACCGCTATGTGGCCATCTGCCGCCCACTGCACTACCCTGTACACATGACCCCACAAACCAATGCTGCTCTGGCAGCCGGTGCCTGGCTGGCTGCCCTCCTCCTGCCCATCCCGCCAGTGGTGCAGACGTCCCACATGGCTTTTGGTTCTGTGGCCCGTGTCTACCACTGCTTCTGTGACCACTTGGCTGTGGTCCAGGCCTCCTGTTCTGACATCACACCCCAGACCCTCATGGGCTTCTGCATCGCCATGGTGGTATCCTTCCTGCCCCTTCTCCTGGTGCTTCTCTCCTATGCCCGCATCCTGGCCTCGGTGCTTCGAATCAGGTCCCGGGAAGGACGCTCAAAAGCCTTTTCCACTTGCAGCTCCCACCTGCTGGTGGTTGGCACCTACTACTCCTCCATTGCCTTAGCCTATGTGTCTTATAGGGCTGACCTGCCCCTGGACTTCCATGTCATGGGCAACGTGGTGTACGCCATCCTCACACCTGTCCTCAACCCTCTCATCTACACGCTGAGGAACAAGGATGTGAAAGCAGCCATCACCAAAATGTCATGTCCCCAGGGCCCAAAGAATGCTGGGAATCCCTGATTCAAAGGTATAACTTAATCTACTCACAAATGCCAATAACAATAAAGGGGAAAGTGGATAATTCAAGCAGCCAGACAGAACAATAATTCTCAAAATACAGTTTTAAGTATTCCTCCATTGTAATAAAATAATGATTTTTTTCCTTAACTCACAGACAAAATGGAGTTTTCTGTTTAATTTTTTGAATTGCGAATCCCCAATTTCACAAGACTGTGAATACAATTATGGTCACATTTTCATTAATTCAAACTGTTTTGATTCCCAGAGACACGAAGTATTTGACCAGCAATAAATTCAGTCTTTTCTCTTGTATCCCTTCTGCCAGTATTTCTAAATGTCCCAGGATTGTTGGCACATGAATGTGAATCAGTCTTGCCCTTATTGCCAGAGCAGTGACTTAGAAACTGCCTTCTAAGTTAGGGATAAAGCCTGACACTGATACCTTTTCAATTCTTATTGCCTAAAAATTCACTGCCACCTGTCACACGGGAAACCTACCTCTGGTATCTGGACCCTCATGGAGTCATTGAAGAGCCTGCCCTTCCTCTAGCTTATGCTTGGGCAAGTGGTGTCCCTTACCAAGCCTCTATGGGCACCAACACATTACAGTTCTCACCACGCCAGCGTTTCCCACCCATGACAACAGGGAGCTAGGTAGAGAAGTTTCCCCTTATCAGTAGGATCCTGTGTCCAGGACCTCTACTCTTCCTCAAAATACAGCCCTAGGAATTCCTCCTTCTGGGCTTAGCAGCCAGCCCAGGCTCCTATTCCCTTCCCCTCTGCCACGGTTCCTCTGGAAGAACTGTCTGGTTTGCCTATCCAGGGACATATAGAACATACGTATAGCTAAAGGCATTTGGGGGGAACCTGGGTGACAGCCTCATTTCTGACTCATTACAGATATTCCTATTCCAATTTCCAGGGTCCAAACTTTTGCCAATCAAAGAATTAACTTTAACTGTCTTCCCAATGCATGAACCCAATGTCAATGAAAATTCAATTGACAGTGCAATTCAACAAAGTTAGGATTCATGCCTGGACTCAGTTTTCAGCAGGCTTGGAGATCCTGCTATGGTCAGAAAGGACTTCCTAAAGCAGAATGACAGAAAGGCTCTAAGTTTTCTTGTGTACTGACCCTGGGCAACTGGAATTTGGACTCATGTTCTTCTATCCAAACCTTAATCAATCTCAGCACTTCTATTCCTCAATCCTTGAAACTGACATGTAGACCTCACTAGGACCACAATCCTCAAGGTCTAAAGGAGACCTTAATGAATTGCCTGCCTCTGAGTTCCTGAGCTACTAAAATTTAACCCAAGGACGTGGAGAGGAAATTTTTTGCTCTCTACCCCACTACCACCCAATAAATAACTCCAAAAATTACCCCCATGTTACCAAGTTCCATTTCCTGTGACTTTTCTCCTGGTGTCAATTTCTGTTTCAGTTCAGGACTTTGGTTCCCTGTGTCCCTGGATGAGCTTCATGACATCCTTTCACGTTCAGTTCCCCTTCTAGATGGAACAATGAATTAATCACATGGAGAGTGGGTCACAGCAATATGGAATCCCAGGCTAGTTCCACCCCCTCCCACTATTTCCTTGTGGTTCCTCCTAAGCCTTTCTCATGAGTGGACATGAAATAACAATAATGATATTTTTCACCGGTAGCTTTACCTAATTGGCTCAGTCTCCCTGTATTTCCTTATTAAAAAATAGTTTCAACTTTTATACCTCAAAAGACACTATCAAGAGAGTGAGAAGAAACCACATGGAGTGGGAGAAAATATATCTGATGTTTTCTTGCAAAGTATATATCAGATAAGGGATTATTTTTTAAAAATATATATTTTATTGATTATGCTATTACAGTTGTCCCATCTCTCCCCCATCATTCCCCTCCACCCTGCACACCCCCTCCCACCCACATTCCCCCCTTTAGTTCATGTCCTTGTGTCATACTTATAAGTTCTTTAGCTTCTACATTTCCCATACTATTCTTGCCCTCCCGTCTATTTTCTGTCTACCGTCTATGCTACTTATTCTCTGTACCTTTTCCTCCTCTCCACCCCATCCACTCCCCCACTGATAACCTTTCATGTCATCTCCATTTCTGTGATTCTGTTCCTGTTCTAGCTGTTTGCTTTTGTTTTTGTTTTAGGTATGGTTGTTAATAACTGAGTTTGTTGTCATTTTACTGTTCAGATTTTTGGTCTTCTTTTTCTTAGATAAGTCCCTTTAACATTTCATATAATAAGGGCTTGGTGATGATGAATTCCTTTAACTGGACCTTATCTGAGAAGCACTTTATCTTCCCTTCCATTCTAAATGACAGCTTTGCTGGATAGAGCAATCTTGGATGTAGGTCCTTGACTTTCAAGACTTCAAATACTTCTTTCCATCCCCTTCTTGCCTGTAAGGTCTCTTTTGAGAAATCAGCTGACAGTCTGATGGGAACTCCTTTGTAGGTGACTGTCTCCTTTTCTCTTGCTGCTTCTAGAATTCTCTCCTTCATTTTAATCTTGGCTAATGCAATTATGATGTGCCTTGGTGTGTTCCTCCTTGGGTCCAATTCCTTTGAGACTCTGTGAGCTTCCTGGACTTCCTGGAAGTCTATTTCCTTTGCCAGATTGGGGAAGTTCTCCTTTATTATTTGTTCAAATAAGTTTTCCACTTGTTGCTCTTCTTCTTCCCCTTCTGGCACTCCTATAATTTGGATGTTGGGACGTTTAAAGATGTCCTGGAGATTGCTAAGCCTCTCCTCATTTTCTGAATTCTTGTTTCTTGCTTCTTTTCTGTTTGGTTGTTTGTTTCTTCCTTCTGGTCCACTCCATTTGAGTCCCAGTTTTCCTCCCATCTCTATTGGTTCCCTGCGCGTTTTCCTTCATTTCACTTATTGTAGCCTTCATTTGTTTACCTAATTTGTGAACAAAATCAACCAATTCTGTGAGCATCCTGATCACCAGGGCTTTGAACTGTGCATCTGATAGGCTGTCTATCTCTTGGTAGCTTAGATGAATTGGCTCTGGAGCTTTGATTTGTTCTCTGGTTTGAGCCATTTTGGGGTTTTTTTTTTTTTTGGTCTGAGCGCTGCTATCACATAGTGAGGGGTGGAGCCTTAGGTGTTTCCCAGGAAGTTAAAGCAGTTTTAATGAGTTCTTTTTATCCCTGCACTTCTAGATTCACATATTTCTCAAGAATGCTGTTATGGACTGTGATAAGGGATTATTATCCAGAATATATAAAGAACTCCTACAACTCAACAATAAGAATAACAAACAACCTGATTCCAAAAATGGGCAACAGAATTGAATAAATATTTCTATGAAGAAGATACCCAAATGGCAAATAAGCACATGAAAATATACTCAAGATCACTAGCCATCAGGAAAATCAAAACCATAAAGAGATATGACTTTATACCCATTAGAGTGGCTATTATAAAAAATAGAAAGTAACAAGCATTGCTGAGGATGTGGAGAAATCGAAACCCTTGAAAAAATGGTGCATCCACTGTGGAAAACAATATGGTGATTCCTCAAAAAATTAAACATAGAAATACCAAATGATCCAACAATTCCTCTTCCAGGTATATATTCAAAAGAATTAAAAGCAGGATCCTAAGAGATATCTGTGTACCTATGTTTCTAGCAGCACTATTCACAATAGCCAAAAGGTGAAACAACCCAAATGCCCATCAGCAAATGAACAAAAGAACAAAATGTGGTATATCCATACCTGCTACAACATGGATAAATATCAGACATTATGCTAAATAAAATAAACCATACACAAAAGGACAAATATATGATTCCACTTATGTGAGGTACGTGGAATAGTCAAATCATAAAGACAGAAAGGGCTCAGTGAGTTGGGTGTCATTCCATAAATCGAAAAGACAGAAAGGAAAACGATGGTTACCAAGGGTTGGGGGTGGAGAGGAAAAGGGAGAGTGATTATTTTACGTGCACAGAGTTTCTCCTTGGAATAATGACACACTTCTGGAAACAGACAGTGGCAAAGGTTGCACAACATTGCAAAGGGATTTAACGCCACTGTATGTTACACTTAAAATGGTTGAAATGGTAAATTTTATATTATGTATACTTTGACACAATAAAAATATATTTAAAAAATAGTTTCACCAGGCCCTAGGTCACAGGTCCTGCATAGCCAAGGGCCTGGCTGGCCTTTTGTCAGATGCTCACCTCTGGATCATTACGCTGTGGCCAGAAGGGGATGCAGGATGTTGTTCAATCACATGGTTTCACACAGACAAAAATCAGTGGAACAGTTTGCCTTAAAAAGTGGGGGGAGGGCAGGCATTTAACACCTGGTACACTTAGGGGAGTCCTTTTTCCATCTGTGTCAGGTGATTGTTGTGAAGATTTGACTGAGAGCAGGTAACTTCATCCCCACATATCTTGAGACGGCATCCGCTCCTCTGCATCCTGACTTCATCAACCCTGGTGCAGGTGTTACCGCCTTCTCGGTCCCGAACAAGCACAGTCGTCTCCTTGTGGGTCCCTCTGCCTGTGTGTCTGGCCTCCATCCCAGAAATGGGCAGAATGGGCTCTCTGACATATAAATCTGGTCACCTTGCCGTCCTCAGTATAACTCAAAAGCTCTCTCTGATTTGGCCCAAAATGATCTCTCTGACCTCAAATCTCACATTGCTTCTCATGGCAATTCGGAACTTCCTTCAGTTTCTCAAACACCCAAGTTCTCATTCTCACCAATAACTCATTCTTCTCTCTTCCCAAAGCCCTCTTCCTCTTTGTCTATGTCAGCTGAAATCCTAACTCAGTCCCCTCTTGCAACATCCTCTTCTCAGAGAAGCCTGCCCTGACACCCACCTTGAAACGCGAGGTGGATGCCATTCACGTGTTCTCCCTCAGCACTTTATCATTCCCTCATCACAGCACTTTTTTACATTGGGGCCTTAGGAAAACAGAGCTCCGAGTATGTTATACCCATTAGTCTATGCACACTCCTTGCTTATTTTATTCATCTTCCTCTTTACCTCCAACCTCTCAATTCCCATCCTATTCCCTTTTCCCACTTAAGCATCCATTCTGTTGTGTTGGATGTATGTCCATAAATATATCTTTGTAAAATATGTAATGTTGTTTTATGTGTGTATGTAGACTTTTAATTTATATAAAAAGAATTGTCACACATCTTAGTTTATTTCATACATTTGTATTCAATTCTATGCTTTAGACTTGTCTCTGTTGCTATTTACACATCTAGTTTCATTGGTTCCAACTGATGTATAATGTTCCATTGTATGATTGCATCTCATCTCACTTTTCTCCTAGTGTGGGGCACCTAAATTACCTCCAACCCCTTGCTACCACGGTATCTTCATAAATGTCTTGTGTGTGTCCTTCTATGGACCATGGAGGATTTTCCCTGGAATATATAACAAGGAGGCAGGTCAGTCATGGGGTATGCATAAACTTCAGGTAAACATAGTCTCTTCTCATTATTAGCAGATTCTGCATTTGTAAATTGACTTACTAACCCCAAAACCATAGTCATGGCACTTTTAGGGTCACTCACGGACATGCCCAGGGCAGCAAAATATTGGAGTTACCTGTGCATCTGCTCCCAGTTGAGGTGTAACAAGGCAACACTCTGCTTTCTTGTCTCAGCTTGTACTGCATACAAGGATGCTTTTCATGGTCTATTTAAGGCCATGGTTTTGTTTTGTTTTTGCTTTGTATTTTTGTGCTTTTGGGGAGTGGGGTAATATTGCTGTTTAAAACAGTACCCAAGCATAGTGCTGAAGTGCTGTCTAGGAATTCTAAGCCTAAAAAATGTACACTGTGTTAGATAAGTTCATTCAGGCATGAGTTACAGTGGTACTGGCCGAGTTCAACGTTAATGAATCAACAATATGTATATTTAATAAGGCACTTTTAAATAGAAACACACATAAAACCGGGTGTGTGTTTGATCAGTTGATGAAGATGTTCTGACCAGAAGCTCACAAGAAATGAACCCTATATTTTTCCTAGAAGAATGATTCACTCTTCGCTAACTCAGTGTTTGCAGCTACTTTATAAAACATGAACTGCCACAAATGAGAATTGACTGTACTTTAATATTGTTTCCTAGAATAGTTGTACCATTTATACTCCCAGTAGTAATGGACTCTGTAGTTCCTATCTCCCCTCATACTCACTAACATTGGTATTATCCACCTTTCTAATTTTCTGCCATCCTTGTCAGGCTAACTGGTACCTTCTTCTGCTTAATCTGCATCTCTCTGATTACTAAACTAATGCAGCATCTCTGTAAATACTTGCTTGACAACTAGCATTTACCCTTATGTGAATTGCTTATTGAGAACATTTGCTCATTTCCTTTGGACCTCCTCTATTATTTTATTCCTTTCAGGATTTCTGTATGAGGTTTTTTTTTTTTGGCAACTTTAAATATTACAAATATATTTTCAATTTTATGATCTGTCCTTCATGTAGCAGAAATTCTTAATCTTAATATACTCAAATCTATTACATTATTTTTCTTTTTGGTTTGTGAGTTTCTAGCCTTTTCTTGCCACTATTTTACCAAGGTATTCCCCCAATATTTTCTTTCATCAGTCCCTTAGCTTTATCTTTCACATTTACATCTTGAATGCATGTGGAATTCCTCTCTGTTTAACATGCAAAGTAGGAATTTTATTTTTCTTCATGTTGAAAGCTTTGTTCCCCCTTAAATCTATCTTTAAAAATCTGCTCTTCCTCATTGTTTTATAGTGCCACCTTTCTTCATTTCAAATTCCTACATACCTTGTCTATTTCTGAACTATCTATTTAATTATAATATTAATTTCCCTATGGCTATGGCAGCACCATATTATTTCATTATTATAGCTTTGCAGTATATCATTTTACCTATTTGATTCATATATAGGAATATATATTCATGTATATGATTCATATATATGAATATATAGTTATATATGTGTGAATCAAATCATATAATAATCAAATCAATAATAATATATTCATATATGAATAAAATCATACACATGATTCATATATATACATGCATATATGCATACATATAATTTGACTTACCTATTTTTTGTCTTTATTCTTCCATTTAAATTTTAGAATATGCTTGTAAGCTCACTCAAAAACTTAGCAATAGCCCTGGCTGGTGTGATTCAGTGCACTGAGAGCTGGCCTGCAAACCAAGAGGTCACTGGTTCAATTCCCAGTCAGGGCACATGCCTGGGTCCCAGTTGGGGGTGTGCGATAGGCAGATCATATGTCTCTCACATATTGATGTTTCTCTCCCTCTCTTTCTCTCTCCCTTGCTCTCTCTCTAAAAAATAAATAAAAATAAAATCTAAAAGAATCTTAGCAATCAATTTTTTGAGATTGTATTGTTACCCCTCCTACTTATTTGATATAGCTCCCCATTTATTTAAATCTTTTTATCTCTTTCATTTAAGTTTTTAAAGATATTTCTTTTCCTTTTTAGATTGTATTTATTTATTTATTTATTTATTTATTTATTTATTTATTTATTTTAAGAGAGAGGGGAAGGGAAGGAGAAAGAGAGGGAGAGAAACATTGATGTGTGAGAGGAGCATCCATCAGTTGCCTCTCCCACGCCCCCTACTGGGGACCTGACCTGCAGCCAAGGCATGTGCCCTGACAGGGAATTAAACCGGTGTTCTTTCTGTTTGCAGGTCAGCACTCAATCCACTGAGCCACACCCACCGGGGCTCATTTAAACTTTTTAATTGTTTCAACAAACATGGTAGTCATTTTTGACAGTATAACTTCATTTGCGTTACTACTGTAAAAGGCATTAAAACTTTTGTTCTAGTTGATATGCTAGAAAGAGAACAATAGTTTCTTGCTAGTATAAGAGGTTCCCAATCGTAACCTTTATCACACTGAATTATAATTTCCTTGTTATTACTTGTATGTATTCTTCATTAGAGGCCAATGGCTTGTGAGGATTGGCACTGGGTCTGCCTTTTTTATCTCTGAATGCCCAGCACCTCTCAGAGGGCCTGGCACACAGCAGTAGCTTAATACATAGTTCAGCCCTTGACACGTGGTGTCATTCAGCATTAGCGGCCTCCCAGTCTCTGAACAATCAATCACCTTATCAGATGCCCTGTTGTAGAGATGGATGTCCTCACACCCAGAGAGAGAGGGAGGACGTATCTCCCAAGGACCCAGAGTAAATTAAAGAAAAACTGCAGCTACAGCCCAGGTCTCCTGGCTGAGATCCATTTCATCTCCATCTAGCTGTCTCTGCTCATTAAATGCTTTTCCTCTTAACCTCGTGGGAAGAGCAGATACAGATTCTTTGAGCGATGGAGCAAAGAGACCAAAGTTATAGCTTGAATCCCTGGATCAGCCTTATTAGAAGCCAAACTACACCCTCGGACTTCCTGGTTCAATGAAAAAGTAGACCCCATGTTTTACACAAGCTGCTTTGTTGGATGTTTGCCATTATGTTGGACAGCAGGAGGCCAAGGTTCAATTACACTTTATCGCAGCCTTGCTGTGTGTCCCTCACCAACTCCTAACCCATCTCTTTTCTCTCTGTAAGATAAGGGGCTTGGACCAAGGCATCCTTAAGGGCCCTTCTAAATTGAACCCTCTAAGATGCTAAAAGTTGCTTATAGTTTAGGGGATCTCATTGCTTTAAAAGGGGGACATTCTGAATGAACTATGCTCCCCACTGCCTTTTCCTTTGAATCAAACTGATAACATTCCTTCATTCAACAAACATCTATAAAGGAAAAACTGTAGCTAGGCATAGGAAATAGAAAGATGAACAAGAGAAAATTCCTTGTGTAGTCTACATTCAAGTGAGAGCATAGATAGGTAGATAGATAGATAGATAGATAGATAGATAGATAGATAGATAAACTTACAGTTTCCGTAGTGCTATTAATGAAATAAACCACCAGATACATAGGTGGCAGACCTAACTAACAGTGTGACCTCAAGTAAGTTGCTTTTCCATTAGGGGCCTCATTTCTTTCCCTAGTAGGGGGATAATAATCCTGGGGACAGCAGAGAGGATGAGCACTGGGCGATTTCCCTGCTGCAAGGCCATGGCAGTGACAGAACCAGAGTTGTTGGAGGGAAACGCCCACGCTGTGGTTAAGGAGAGCAGACTCAGGCAGCACAGAGGGAAGGGGGATGGGTGGGGAAGGAAGGAGAGAAGGAGACAGAACCAATAGCCTGTGTCACTGACCACTTGCTCTGGGCCATGCAGTATGTCTGGGACTTTAGGTCATTGTTTCTAAGTGTCACAACAAACCAGCCATTAAGTATTGTGGTCCTCATTTTACAGAGGAGGAAACTGAGGTTCTGAGAGATGATGTGACCTTATAAAGTAGCCAAAGGAGGATTCAAGAGGGATGGGTTTCTCTGATGACAAATGAGATACAAAGACGTATAATGTTGAGACTTTGCATTCTGTGGGAAGGGAAGAGAAGAGATGTGTGAGGGTTGCCGGTTAGTAAAGTCTTGCTGGAGCAGATGGATTGACAGCAGGGCCTCTGAATGTGAGTGTGTTTGAGGGGGAAAAAGACAACAGAAGAAAGAGCATAGGGCGTTGGATGAGACCTGGCCACTGACTGGATCAAGTCAGGGGCACATAAAGGTGGTTCAGGAAGGGTGAGGCTGGCCCAATAGAGAGTCTGGGGGGCCTTGTTGGGGAGTGTGGTCTTGGTTCTTGGGCATTCAGGAGCTGCAGGAGGTGTGCAAACAGGCGAGGGACATGACACGGGAGAATAGATTTGAAGTCAAAAGACCAAGAGTGGAGTCCTGATTCTCCCACTTAGCTATGCAGCCTTCGCCAGTTGACTTCATTTCTCTGGGCCTTAAATCCCTCCTCTTAAACAGGCCTGACTTAGAGAGCTGTATTCATCATTGTATCTGCAAGCACCAGGATCCCTCATTTAGAAGGTGTTCCATAGACGTCTATTAAATGAACTAAGATTAAAAACTGCCTATCCCAAAGACCTAAACATAGAACTAAAAGTGTAAAACTTTTAGAAGAAAATAGAAGAAAAGCTTCATGACACCAGATCTAGGAATGACTTTTTGGAAATGACACCTAAAGCATAGGCAACAAAAGAAAAACCATAGGTAAACGGGCTCCATCAAAATGAGAGTCTTTTCTTTATCATAGGTCACTATCAAAGGGGTAAAAAGGCAACCCACAGAATGGGAGAGGAATATCTGGTATGGGATCAATTCCCAGAATATAGAAAGAACCCAACAACAAACTAAATAGCCCCATTTAAAAATGGGTAAAAGGCTTGAATACCCATTTCTCCAAAGAAAATACACAAAGGGCCAATAAGCACAAAAAATGCTGTTCAAAATCACCGCTTATTAGGGAAACATAAATCCAACCACAAAGAAATACTACTTCACACCCACTAGGAAGGCTACTATCAAAAAACTGAGAACAACAAGCGTTGGTGAGGATGTGCGACAATCAGGACCCTGTGCGGGACCCTATGCGTTGCTGGTGGGTCATGAATGTAAAGGACCAGCCTAGGGCTTGGCCCCTAGTGAGTGCCCATTACAGGACGGCACTATGGAGGGGAGGTTGATTTCTGTGATGAGGATGATGCACTTCATAATGTTCTTAGATGATGAAACAGTTCTGTGGTTATCTTTGCACTTGTACTTCTCTCTAGGTGGACAGGTGCCCCTGAGGCCCAGAGGCCCAGAGGTACAGATGCGCCTGCCCTCAAGCACAGCTACCTCTGCTCTCCCGCTACCCAAGCTTCCAGAGACCCTAATTGGCCTCCAGAGGGGCAGCAGATCTCATTGAAGGGCCCTAATTAATCCCTAGGAATCTGGGTCCCCACTTACTCTGCTCACTGCACTCCAACTCCCTGGTTACCTGTTCCAGACAAGGAAGGAACTTCACCGACTCCCCAAGGAAAGAGAGGCCTTGGGAGGGTCTCGTGCGTGGTCTGCGCCAGCCGTCATAATGAGGCCCGAGGAGAACCTGCCTCGTCAAGGCAGGCCCAGAAGTGGAAAAGTGAATGCTAGGCCCCTTCACAGCACGTGTTCTGGCTGCACGCCCATATGCACCTTCTCCTCACGTCATAGACCCATGTGTTCTCACCCGGCCTCCCCGGGGGCAGCTAATCTGAGTATCTCCATCCATACAGCTCCTTCCAGCGCACAGGCCCACCTCGTCTTCCCTGGGGTGCCCGTTGTTTCTGGCTCCCAGCAGAGCTCCTAGCACTGGGGGCCCTGGAGCAGAATGATTGTTTTCATACCATTTACTCTGGCCAGACCCCAGATCCGCAGTGAGTGGAAGCTGGGTCTGAGGCAGAGGAGGCCTCAGTCTCAGTTCTACCCTGCTATTGTCTTTACTCCAAAGTAGACGTCTGCACAGTGTTCACAGCTGTTATTTATCTTTAGTCAAATAACATTAGAAAACAAGACACAAAGGTTTACTTACTGCAGAACTCCTCAGAGCCTTTACTACGTACCTGTCTGCTGTGAATCTCCAGCAAGGTTATGGGATGCGACGGTCCCCACACTTTTTTTGACAACAGATCTTTTTGACCCCTGAGCATCTTATTGGACCGGTGTTCTGTAGATTCATGCTGGAAAATGCTGACCTAGATCACACTTCACATGTACTCAGTACAACTGGGGGGAAAATCATTTTAGAGCTTTGCCTTACTCATAGGCATAAGCAAACCCGAAGTGAGTTAAAGAATTAAATGTGAAAATAAAATGATAAAAACTAAAGGAAGCATAAGCATGGGCCGTGGGCACCCTGTCTGGCACTGAGTCTCACCCACAGTGCTCTCATTACTTGTGGGACGAACACAGGCTGACGGTGATGGTGTCACGAACAGACGTGCTATGTAGGGAACAGTCGATCTTGCATCTTGAATGGGCTGCTTCAGCTGTTAGACTGACGACGTTCCTTTCTGGCCATACTCTCCCTATGAAATTACATCTAGGAAACTAATAACTCATACTTGGAAAAGCTCCCTAATGATGTCACTTAACTCAACCACTGGGCCTGCACAGAATGGCCTTTCATTCAAAGCAGTGGCTGCAGCCCCAAGGCAACGGTGCCCTGGAAAGTGGAGAGGGACCTGGGGAGAACCTCACAGGCCTTCCCCTAGCAGCCAGCTTTGAGAAAGCCCGGGCCTGGTGTCAGCCGAAGAGAGGGCAGGGGAGGGGGTGGGAGGACAGCTTGAGCAAAGGCGTGGAGGAGGGAAGTGAGGAGGCCAGCCTGAAAGGTGTGGACAGTTGGGGACAGAAAGGCAAGACAGGGCCAGGTCATGCAGGACCTTAAATACCAATCTAAGGAGCTCAACAGAGGACAGTGAGTCGCTGAGGAAGGGTTTGGCACAGCAAAAGGGCAGCATGGTCAGACACACACTTTAGGAAGGTCGCTCTGACTGGAGTATGGAGAGGGGTGGGTGGAGGCTATTCGACCAGCAGGGAGGCTGCCAGCCTGGTCCAGGAGGAGAGAGGAGTACCCAGGTAAGGCATGGCCATCCTGGGGGAAAAGAATGATTCGGGGGACACTTAAAGGGAGAGACTACAGAACTTAGTCACTGATTGGTCCATAGGGACCCTAATTGTCTCACAGATCCCGTGCAGAAATCTTACAGGCATGGACACCAAGACCTGGAGACAGCCCTGTCCAAAGCCCCACAGCAAGGCAGTGGTGAGACTAGTGCAGACCTGGGCGTCCAGGCCCCCAGCCCCAGCCCCAGCCCCTTTCCTCACAGTGGCACAGACAGCAGTTGGACCATGCAGGGTTCACAGAGCCCTGAATGCCAAGCGTGGGCATTTGGACCATTCCTATGAGCAACTGGGAGCCACGGCAGGCTCTTGTTACTTGGCGGCCTTTCTCATTCCTTTGCCTCCCCCCAACAGGAGCCTTGCTGTGCTGTTGCTAAAATGCACAGCCTGCCTGCGTGTCGGCCAACCCAACCCCTTCAGTCTCTGCATAGAAGAGTCATTCTTTCCTCTTTACAAGGAGAAAGCACAAAGCTCAAAGAGGTAAAGAAATTCACCTAAAGCCACACAGCAAGTTAGTGGTCCCATTTTCCCCAAATCCCAGTACAGCTCTTCTATAACCTAGTTTTAAAAAGAAAAGAAAACAGCAGAAACCTGACATTGTGAGCTTGGAGAAGGAAGTGTCTGACTCAAGGTCATCACAAGTGGGTGGCAGAAGCAGGGCCTTGGGTCTGGGTCAGCCCCCCGGGGCCAGGGCACAGCCAGCTAGCTGCCTCTCCTCCTCTAGCTTTTTCTCCCTGACTGCAGTCCTGCGAGGCAGGCTGTGTCCTGACTCCCTCCCTCACAGTCATCGTGTCCCCATCTGTCTTGCCAGTGGCCAGTGCTGGGACATCTCCAGGCTGCCTTCAATTATGAGCCAATAAATATGAGATGTGCTGGGCCACGAGCAGTCCCACCCCCACCGCACCCCTGCCAGCCTTTGCACCAAGGAAGATTGGATTTTGTGTTGTTCATTTTTTATCTCTAGTCCATGTCGGATGGGAAGATACAGTACGTGGGCAGTGAATAATTTTATCCTTCCTCCTCTTATCAGGCACAGCCCTGAGATGAGGTGTGTAATGTCCCCAGGTTGCCTGCTGCCCCCAGGCGGAGAGGTCCTCCACCCCAAGCCACCAACCCTGGGCTGCTACTCTCTTCTGGGAGGAAAGAGTCCTGGGCAGGAAGACAAGGGACCTGGATTCAAGCCTTGGCCCCGCTGCTCACTCACTGTGTGACCATGAGCAAGTGTCTGAGGACATTCTGTGAGGCCCTTCTCTGCGCCAAGCCCCGTACAGCCAGGCAGGGGCCACAGAGAAGAATCTGTCCTGCTCTTGCTGTCCAGGAGCTGGAGGCCAACCCCAAACACATCCCATGGAGGCTGGGGGTGGCATTGGGCATGAAGGGTGAGGATTTTCTTTCTTTTTAAAATTGATTTTATAGAGGGAGACAGAAACATCAATATGAGGGGAAAAAAAAAAAGGAATAGGTTGCCTCTCCTACATGCCCTGACCAGGGATCGAACTCAAAACTTTTGATGCCCAGGATGACCCTTCAACAAACTGAGCCACCCAGCCAGGGTGAAGAGCAAGAATTTTTCAGGTGGTGTGTGAGGAAATGAAGGGAAAGGAAACATTTTGGCAGAGGTGGAGGGAGTTACTTGAATAAAACATGGCAGAAGGCAGTGAGCGACAGTTGCTTAGAGACCTGAGAGAGTGGCACAGGGTGGATGGAACGGGGGAGAGACGAGTCGTAGGCAGGTCAGTGTCATTATCATATTTGCACTGAAAAAAAAAAAAAAAAAACAACTCTCTTCAACTACTGTCTGAAAAGCAGATTTGGGGACAGTGATGGAGAATGAAGGCAGGGGGTTCAGTGAGGAGGCTGATGCAATGGTCCCGGAGAGAGAAAAGGACGACGTCGTAGGTTAGAGCAATCAGTGAATCCAGCAATAGTAACAATCATTATCATCATGATGATGAAGACTGTTATTGTTACTGTGGGGCAGGCACAGTGGTAGGTGTTTACGTCACTGCTCCTAACCCTCACAGCTACTCTTCAAAGTGGTTATTATTCCCATTTTGTACATAAAGAGACTAAGCCCCGGGTGAATTAAGAGAGTCGCTGGAAGTCAGGTAGGCAGTAAGTGGCAGGGGCAGGATTTCAAGCCAAGTTTATACTGTGTTCTTCTTCCTAGAAAGGGAGGCACAGTTTCCAGAGAGTCTAAGAGAGTATGGCATCCCTCTGGTTTCTGCTATTGTTTGGATGTAGAAAGCAAAGGACAGAGAGAGTTCAAGGAAGCCATGCAGGCTTCTGGCCAGGGAGGCTGGGTGGAGAGGGAGCACAAGAGGAGGAGCGGGTTTGGGAGCAGCAGATGGGTCACTGAATATCTATGTGTGGAGCCAAGACCTCGCCTGGAGACAGAGATTCAGAAATCATTGACAAACAGGTAGTCACCATTGCGTGAGAGGATTAGGTCAACCGAGGGACTGTGCACAGTGAATGGAAGGTTGAGGTTGGAGCTTCAGAGAATTCCAACCCTTAGAGGATGCGCAGCAGGAGGACAGATAGGGAATTAGAGTGATGCGGTGTGATGTCAGTTCAGGAGGCATGGAACTGCTTCAGGAAGATCAGAGTAAGTAGTCCCTGATGTGGCTGAGTGGTCAGTAACATGAAAGTTAAAAACTGGATTTAGGGATCAGCAGGCAGCTGTGCAGGGAGTGCTCCATGAAGTTCCATTGGGAACCCCAGCAAAGTAGTCTTCAAGGACACAGTGTAGCCAAACAGTTGGAAGGGCCTGCACATACCCTACCAATGGCCCAGAATGATCTCTCTCACTAGGCTTTGGGCAGGGAAGGGGTGTCTTTTGACGCTGGCACACTAGTGACTCCTATCCAACTCTCCCAGAAACCCCAGACCAGGAGAGGAAAGTAGCAGTGGTAGGAAGAGAGAGAGAGGTGTGCGGGAAAGAAAACAAAAAAGATTGTAGGACGAAGAGAGAAAGGCTGAGAAATGCATAAAGACAGGGAGGTATGGTAACCTGAGAAAGCACAAAAGAAAAATAAAGGAGACTTTATTTTGGTACTAAATTCTAATAATTACAGTTGCCAAGAAAGAAGCCACAACCCAGCATGGCTGAATGTTAAATAAGTGAAGAAAAGTAAGAACCGCTCATACCCAGGGGAATAGAACAGTGCAAGTGTCAGTTCTGCTGCTTTTAAAGACTCTTGGGCTGTTGCCTTTGCACTTGAATGACACATCGGCTGGGTATAATATCAGAGTGCATGTGAGCAGAAGAGCAAAACTTGAGCTGGAAGGAGAAGACTGGACTCCAGTGTCATCGTCAGTTGGGTTATGCCAAAGCACTCAGTGTTTGTCTTTGCAACTCTTTCTAATCTTGATGAAAAAATTTGTCTAGAGCTATAATGTGTTTTACACTTTGCATAGCTGATTTCATGTTTGATTGACAGTTTTTTAGGCTGCTGATGGGCATACAATTTTTTTCCTCTGGAAAGGTGGGAGCACAATCTCCATACACTTAGCATGGAGTTTAGGAGGAATGGGAGGAGTGGAAACCAGTGTGAAGAGGGGTGAGGAAGTATAGAAAACATGTAGAAAAAAAAACAAGAAGAATGGGCTGTGCTGTGGTAGTGAGGAAAGAGGAGTAGCTATAGAGTTACATGAGATGTAGGACATTTCTGAGATGAGAAAGTCATAAATATGTTGAGTGCTAAGGAGCCAGTGGACAGAGGGCTTAAAGAGGGGAGGCAATGATTGGTAGAGTCAGTTCCTGGAGAAAGTGGACAGAAAATGGGCTCCAGGACAGTAAACTAGAGTGGGGGCAGCTTCGTGGCCACTCTACTGCACAGCGTCATGAATAAGAGCTTGGAGTCTATAGTGAGATGGTCTGGCTTTGAAACCTGGCTCCATCAGGGTGGCGTGGCTTTGGTCAAGGTACTTAACCTAAGGCTGAGGTGTCAGTTCCTCATTTCCAAAATGGGGTAACTGACGGCGCCTATCCCACAGAATTATTATACAGATCAAATGAGTTGACACATGTAAAGTGCTTAGAACAGTGCACAGCACATATAAGTGCTTGATAAAAGTTAGCTGTTAGTGGTGAACAAAAATTAGCTGTTAGCAAAATCATCTTATGAAGCAAGAGAGAAGGGGAAATATCGGAGGGCCTGTGGAAACTCCACTTGGAAGGAAGGAACACTGTGAGCTCACACCAACAGCTTTGCTCTTGGGCCAAGTTTGGAGCTTGAGCTGGGCTCACCTCCCTTTACCACTCGAAGCCTCAGTTCTTTCATCTGGACAAAGCTCCATCTGGAGGGGGACTGTGAAGGCAAGGCTCAATGAATGGGAGCTACTTACAATTATCACCTACTTCCTTCCCAGTGACATAGACCTTGACAGGACATCTTCTGAGAGGGACAGCAGAGCAGGGGTTTGGAGCTTTAAGTGCAAGGTTTGCCCTGACCAGTGTGGCTCAGTGGGATGCGCGTTGTCCCATAAAATGAAAGGTCACCAGTTCAATTCCTGGTCAGGGCAAATGCCTGGCTTGCATGTCCAGTCCCAGTTGGAGCACATACAAGAGGCAACCAATCAGTGTTTCTCTCTCACATTGATGTTTCTCTCCCTCTCTCTCTCCCTCCCTTCCCCTCTCTCTAAAAATAAATAAATAAATTTTTTTTTTTTTTAAGTGCAAGAAGGCTTGCTGGGGTGCTGGGTGCTGCAGAGGGCCTGGATGGGACAACCTCCAGGCTGCCCGGAGAGGAAGAGAGGCCAAGAAAAGTTTCAGAGGTGAGGGGATCCAAGGCTAGAGGCCTTCATGAAGGTGAAGGCAAGAGGAAGGGGCCAGGAGAAAGGTGTCTGGTGTGAGAGGAGGACTACTGAGTTTCATTCAGGCAAACTTTTTGAGCACTTACAGTATTCAGGGAGCCATGAACAGCACTTTACATACGAGAAGTCATCCAGCCCCACCCCACCCCCATCTGGTATGAGGCCTGTCAGCAAGCCCAGGGACCAGTCCCTCCCACAGATCTATAGGGGCCTTCTGACCTCCTCATCAGGTGCAGAACACAAAAGAGTGTATAATGTCTGGCAAGGTTGGGCAGGACAAATGGGCCGGGCCAATCAGAGTCCTTCTGTCATGCATATGCATTGAGTAGGTTGGGCATTTGGTAGTAAGAAGTGAGAACTGCAAGGTGGCCCAGCGGGAGGAACCATGGAGTTGAGTCAGGAGGAACCATGGAGTTGAGTCATAGCCATAAGAGGTCATGTGTAAACAAAAGCTGTGGGAGCACAGGACCTCTGAGGGAGGAGAAGCTGCAAGATAAAGAGGAGAGGAAAGGAATCAGCCAATGAGTAGAAGGAGCTAAGCAGATAGCGACAGAGACCCATTGACAAAGAGGCAGGGAGAGGTGCCAGCTCCCAAGTACCCTTGGTTCTTCTCAATGTTTCTGTCCAGTCCCAGTCCCCAGAGTTGGCTCCTTCCCTCACTCCCCTTTGACTAAATGGCCTCAAGTGACTTTCTGTTCTTTACAACTAAAGAAATCTCCATTTTTACTTGCAAATAAAGTAAATCCCACCTTGCAGATGAGAAAACTAAGGCTGAGATAGGAAATGGGTTGTGAAG
Organism: Anoura caudifer; assembly: GCA_004027475.1. Taxonomy (NCBI): domain Eukaryota; kingdom Metazoa; phylum Chordata; class Mammalia; order Chiroptera; family Phyllostomidae; genus Anoura; species Anoura caudifer. Next base: position 857,077 of record PVKU01000003.1, read on the forward strand.
TCACACACGGCTAAGAGCTAGAATTAGAACCCAAGAACCTTCTTTCTTCAGAGCCCACGCCTACTCCTTCCTTAGCCCCATCACCCAGGCCCCTTCTCTTCATCCCCAGCTGTTACCCTCAGACCCTGTCACCTCTGAAAGAGGGAAGTGACAAACCCCTTGAAACCCAGCCAGAGTTCTGCCAAGTAAGAGAGGCCAGCAAGTGGCCCTCCTAGCTGACAGGGTGGCTGGACTCAGAACTGATTTATTTTTCAAATCCACATCCCCTCAAGGCCTCTTCTTGGGATCCCCCCACACCCTTTTGGGCTTCCCTGTCCCACTGGGGATGCTGCCATTCATGCAGAAAGTGCCCACAGTGGCTGAGCACCACAGTTTAGGGTTCTGGGGAGGAGGTGAGGGGCTTGCAGGACCCAGGCAGGGGGACAGAGCCAGACCTGAGCAGTAGGGGTGAAAATAAGTTTCCCCAGAGCGGGTTCCAGGTCTGCACAGGGCCCAACATCTCCTTGGATCCTCACCACTTCCTGGTAAAATCAGTACCATCATCCCCATTTGATAGCTCGGAAAATTGAGGTTCAGAGATATTAAGTCACCTTCCTAAGGCTACATAGCCAGCAAGAGACAAAGCTGGGACTTCCTCTCTGGCCTCAGGTCCACGTCCAGCACTCCCCCACCCCAACCCCGCTGCTGTAGCTGCCCATCTTTCCCAGGAACCAGCAGCACTCAGAGAAGAAGAGCTCTTGCCCAGTTCTGCTGTGGAACAGCTTGGCCCTGGGCCAGTCGCCTCCCTTTCTGGGTCTCAACTTGAGTGGGGAGGGGTCCATTGATTTCTGAGGTCTGCCCCCTGCTCTCCGGATGAGTGACAGTCTCCACTGCCCTCATCAGCCAGGCCACTCCCTCTCCTCCCTCACAATTAATCTCCAGCCAACAGCCCCAACTGCAGTGCTTTCACCATCCAATTACCGGAGTTGCTGGCACAATAAATCTTGGTCACACAAATGCAGGCGAATCTGGATCTATTTTCACGGCCATTACTGTGCATAGGACATTGGGACTCAGGTCATTTGCCTTTTTGATGTGGACTCTTGCCCCTGCTCCCCCCTCTTCCCTGCCTTCTGTCATTTCTCACTGGTAGCTTCTCCACACCCCCTCTCCCATCCCCCCACTCTGTCCTTCCTCCTCTCTTCCCATCTCCTTTCTGTAGGCAGTGGGGCCAAGATCAGAAGACTCTGTGTGACCTTGGACAAGTCAATTCACCTCTCTGAGTTTCTATTTCTTCACCTAAAATGAAAATAACATTACTCACCTCACGGGGTTTTGCAAAACTTAGATAACCCAAGTGTGGCATACACCTCACTGGGGGACACAGGATGTTTGTTGGTGGTCTCTGCTATTTTTAAAATAACTACATATTTATTTTAATGAGGAAAAATATAACTAAGATATCAAACCGCTGATCTCATGAGTATTATTACCTGACAATGAAATTGAGTACATTCATAATTTTTCTGATTTAAAGAAAAATGTGAAGAATACATGGATTCAGAAAAAATAATGGAGAAGGAATGAGACTGAGAAAAGCTCAGAAACCTTGAAATAATGGCTGTGTGGTGCTTACCTTAATAAATATTTGCTGTGTTCTCCACCCTCCTTCCTGCAAAGGGCAGTGCCGGGAGCTATAGAGGGAGGGGAGCCCTTTCTGCCCTGAGAGGTGACCGGATCTAATCTGGGTGTTGGGGTCACCTCAGGGAGCTTCATTCATGTGAGAAGCCTTCCCCGATGCCTGCTCATGCAGGCCCTCTGATGAATGCTGGGGACACGGAGCTCAAATGGCTGTTCCCGGCCCCACTGAGGGGCCCCCAGTCTCCCTCATTTCCGAATTAAACCCTTTCAGGATCTGCCAAGGTTGCTGTCATGACCTGTGTGCGACAAAAGGTGGAGGAGGACTTTCATGGAGGCTTCGGATTTGTAGAATGGCAGTGGAGCCTGCAAGCTGAGGACAAGAGTCTCTAAGGCCACACTCTGTAAAGACACACGAAGGAGAACTCATGTGCATGTGAACACACACAGAAGACTTGTGTGGGAAAGGGGAGAGGTTGGCCACAGCCTTGCAAGGAGTGACCTGTTCATGCTGGGAAGGCACTGCCACGGCGGAGAGTGGAGAGAGTGCCTGAGCTCCTTACAGACACAGCATGCCAGCCAGGAGACCCTCACCCTGGTCGTCCAGGCAGAAAGCTTGCTGAGCTGGGAACCCACAGGCTTGCCCCTGGGCTGCCACTGAGCAGCACAGAGCCCGGGGCTGTTTCGAGGTGAGCTAGCCAGTGGCAGGACTCCCACCAGCAGTGTGTGGGTGTTCATATCTTCCAGGATCAATGAAAGGAGCATGGTGAGGTGTTCCAGGGAGAATTCAGAGGACCCCCTCCCAGTTTTTCTGGGGTGTTGGTAGGCACTCAAGAAGTTCACAGCAGTTCCCATGCTCCACACAAAGAACACGCAGGAAAACAAACACAAAGGAAAAGCCAGCTGCCACCTCTGAGCAGGGCCTTGTCCACAGAAGGGGCATAGGGGAAAGAACACTGTGCCAGGAAAATATGCCCATCACCTCTCCGCTAACTGACGGTCAGCAGGTCCACCAGTCTCAAGTGGAACCAGACTGAAGCAGATCATGTGCTCATGCACACACACAGCACTCTCTCGTCTGGAGAGCCATGGCCCCCACTGGCATCAGGTTCTCCTTGGGGAACAACAGAAGTAATAAGTGATGCCTCGGGCCGTATTGAAAGACTGACAGATATTGCTGCTCTGTCACTCACTCCAGGCACTGCTGTTTAAGCCTCAAGGTTGTCTGTGGCCAGACAGGAGTTGGGGGAGATTGCCACCTGGTGGTCAATGTTGGCAGTGCCACGGAGCCGCAGGTGAAACCCTGGTCTGGGAGCCCTCTGGCTCAGAGCCAGGCCTGACTTCAATTCAATGAACTTGGGCAAGTCACTGCCACTCTCTCAGACTCTCTTTTCTCATCTAGGATGTAGGACAATTATGCTGGCCGCACAGAGCCATAGTGAGCGTTAAACTAAACAACTGCACTGAGGTACCTGCCTTGGGCAGGCCCTCTGCATTCCAGCAGGCCTGGGAGCAAGGATCAGCCCCAGGAGACAAGGGGCGGGAGGCACTTGCACGGATTCCAGTTCCTCAGCTTTCTCTCACTGGCCCCATCCAGGATTGTCATTCTGTGCGCAGAAAACTGTTCTTAACCCGCACACCTGGACAGCTCCTGGGTTCCAGAAGTTCAGAAAACTGAAATGAAACTGAAATGCCGACTCCAGAGGATTTCTCGAACACCTGGTTTCAGCTTCAGTCCACTTCTAAGTTGCTGTGTGACCTTCAGCAAGGCACCCGGTCCATGTCTAAGGCTCTCCTTCCTCTGCTGTATGAAGCGGGTGACCACTCCTGTCCTGGGGAAGCAGTGAGGAGTGAACTGACAACCCTGACAAGGCAGAGTGCAGCCCACCGCCTCCGGCGCCAGGCCCCTCCTCAGGGAGACAGAGGACGATCTCACCTGGCTCTGTTCCGTTGCATCACATAAACGCACTCTGAACCCTCCTGGTACTGTGTCCACTTTATAGAGAACAAAGGCAAGCCCAAGAGTTTAATAGATTTCTCATGGTCCTACTCAGCTGTTGTTTTGTTTTGTTTTGTTTTGTTTTAACTTAGAAAGGAAAGAAGGAGGGAGATAAGGGAAGATGGGCTAAAAAGGAAAGAGCTAGCATCTAATTAGGACTAAGGCTATTTACCTATGCTCCACACTGCCTCTTGATTCCCAGTATGACCCCAATCTCCTATCATGTTCGCTCTATTCAATGAATTACATTCTCCTAAATGTCATGTAAGTGTTACTCACCCTATTTCTCAGCGTTCAAAGGGACCCACAAGCTGGAGGTTCCACTGTCAAATATAAAGTCCTCTTTTTTTTTTTTTTTTTTTTTTTTAATTTAACAGGGATCTGAGTTTTTTCATTATTTTTCATTGTTCTTCTACAGTTGTCCCCATTTCCCCCCCACCACTTTCCCCTGCCCCACCCACCTCCCACCTCAATCCTACCACCCCCATTGGCTTTGTCCATGAGTCCTTTATATATGTTCCTTGAGCACCCTTCTCCTTCTTTCCTCCATTATGCCCCTCTCCAAAGGCCTCTTTCAAAAGTGGTCTAGAGTGCCCTGCATTTAGATGCAAGGCAGGCATAGCCCAGGCCGCTGTCAACCTTGCCATGTCAAACAAGACGAGGAGGAGAACCAGCCCTTGGCCCTAAGAGCTTCCAAAGAAGTCAGGCACAGGGCCCCCAACCAGAGCTTGGCCTCCCCCTCAGACACCCAAACCCAGGCTTTCCCATGGTACCCTGTACTGATTAGAAGAAGATGCACCTTCTGGGCAGTCGCAGCCTTATACATGTATGGCTTAGGGAGCTCCATGCAGCTGGATTTCAGGCCCCCTAGTCCTTGGCCAGGCACTTTTGTATGGTAACCTAAACAGCAGCCCTCCCCAAACACATCACCCATCTGAGCTCCCGAATGCAGAACCCATTGCCCCTAGCTGATGGGATCAGCCTCAGTTTCCCAGCAAGTTCAAGTGTATTTGCAGCTGCAGATCCTGGTCAGGCCCCACTGGGCTCAGGAAGGTCCAATGAGGATCTGCCCCACCTCCTGACTCTGTCCCCCATTTGCAGCTCTGAGCACTGGGATGCCCACCATGGCCTGGGAAACAAATGTGAAGCCCTACCCTAAGCCCCGCCCCTACCCTCCTGAGAGTTACCCTCCTGCAGGAGGGAATCTGCACATGAGGGGTGGAAGGCAGATGGCACCCCAGACTCTGATCTCACTTTAAGGTTCAACTTCTCCTCTAGGTCTCTCACTAATCCCTGCTGCCACCACCATGATGGCCTTTGGGGGCCTCGCTCCTCACTGCCTGGACTCCAGGTCAAGTGTGCTCATCCAGCCATCCCCCAAGGCTGACAGACAGCACAATGGACACCAGGCTGCAGTGCTCGGATCAGGCCTTCGGAAACATTTTTGAGGAACAACACAGAACACAGTACCAACCTGGACCACTGAAAGGACAAAGAAGGTGTCCTCAGCTCAAGCCCGGGTCCAGGGTTCACTTTAACTCAAGGGATCATCCTTTGTATCACTTAGATGCCATGAAGTCTCGAACTAAAGAAGTGAGGTCAGGAAAAGCAGGAGTGTCCTATTGCCCCCAAGCCCCACCTTTGAGTTCCCAATTTTGGAGGATCTCTACTTATCCAAGTGATTGAAACTGGAATGGCCATCAATTAATTCAACAAATACAGGCTGGGGCAAAAGTAGGTTTACAGTTGTTCGTAATGGGTACCACGCAGCCCCACGCTTTTGCTTCCTGAACCTCAGCTTTAACTGTCAAGCCCACAGGCTTCAGCAATCTCTGGCTTGGCAACTGTCCACACGCAGCTTGTGCTCTGTGCTGATCCTCACTCTCCCCTTAGCAGGTGTAAAAAGCCCCTCTTCACAGAGCTGAGTCTCATGTCCTCTTTGTCCACTACCTACCAGTCCTTGGCTGAGCCCTGGAGTCCTGCAAACCTGCCCTACAGGTGGAAGGGCATCCTGTACCCACCGGCCCAGGTCTGCGTGCAAGCTGTGGGGTCACCTTTAATTTCTAAGAGATTTGGCAAGAATATCAGTAGGAATCTCAGGCAATTACCATGCCACGAGAAAGCTGAGTTTGACTAGGAAGATACTCCTGACTGGCAGGCTAAAGAACCAAGTTAGACAGCTGTTTGGGCATGGAAACTTGGTCCCACATGGACATCAGACATCTATGTTCTGCCTGACCTGGGGGCTGGCAAGAGCCTGAGTCATCAGTGAGGTACTAGAGGGAGAGGTAGGTACAGCGACACGGTGCCTCTCAGAGAGCAGTCGGTAGGCCTGCACAGAGGCATTACTTGCCAGCCTGTTAGAAATGCAAATTCTCAGGCCCCACCCAGACCTACTGAAGTGGATTCTTGGGGAGGGAAGCAGGGACCTATCTGTTTTAACCTCTCCAGGTGATGCATAAGCACACAAAAGCTTGAAATGCACTGCTCACACACTGGCCTTGTGACGGGCCGATGTGATTACTACAGGGAAAAATCGTAACAATTACGGCAGCTCCTGTTTTTGAATACTATTATGTGCCGGACACTTTTATCTAAGCCTTAATACATTATCTCATATAATCTTCACAACAGCCCCATGAGATACTTTTATTGCCCTAGTTTTTACAGATGAAGAAGTTATAAATAAGGTACCTGCCCAAGTTATTTAACATTTCCAAGGCTCAGTTTCCTTGTCTGTAGGTTGGAGACAACAATGTCTTGCTTCCCTGGTGGTTGTGAGGTATGGAGACCAACCACATCACATGATGAGACCCGCCCTGGCCACTGGGCGCAGCTCCAGGAATGGGGCCACAGCGGGGAAAGGCAGAGGCAGCACTGCTATCTCCAACTTGTGGCTCAGAGACCTGCCAGAGCCTGCAGGCCCTGCCCTTCTCACCTAGCACTAAGTCAGCTTCACATACTGTCATGTTCTATGTTTACCCCTCAAGGGAGTCTGTGCTCTCATTCCTGATCTATTCCTAGTTGATGACAACAAAATCTGGGTCTCGAAAGGCAATGCTCTGAAGGTTGGGGGTACTGGAAAGTAACCTCCAGCTAGATCTGGGCTTCCAAGAAAGAGAAACTCCCTCTCTTGGATGAAATGGAAGGGGAAGATCTTTGCTTTGAGAGGCCACCCAGTACAGCTGAGACATGTCACTACAGAGATCATCACCAGCCTCTCACCAGCTGCTGAATGCCTGCCATGTGTCAGGGACTTAAGAGGCACTAACTCGGCCTCACATCAGCCTGCAAGGTATCACCCCCCAGTTCTGACTCTTGGTTGACATATGACAAAAATCTAGGTTTGGAATCAGATCTAACTTACAGGTAGGTGTGTGACATTGGAAACATGTCATGTAAGCTTGTTGAGTCTCAACTTTCCTATCTCTAAAATGAGATGTTGAATTAAAGTACATATAACTGAAAACATGTAGTAGGTACTTTAAAATGTTACTCCCCTTGCATCCTTCTTTCCTATGCTGTGCTATGCATGGCTTAATGGGGAACACAGAACGGAGATGACTACCACCAAGTCCCTTCCTACTTGGGGCTAAGATTTCCCTCTTTTATACCCAGGCTGGTCATTGCTCATAGTAAGGAAGCAAAAGGTCTGGGGCAGTCAGAGGTTGAGCAAAATCCTAAGGCCTGTAGTTTGCTAAGGTGTGATGAAGGTGAGGCAAGGTGGCTGTCCAGACTTGGTGTGCCCTCCCCAGTGGGCCCTGCCTTCCTCCTCTGTCCATCACCCTCATTTTCAGCATTCAACCATCAAACACTGCCAATACAGATGGATATTGAATGGAGATTAGTGGGTGAAAGGTAATTTATCTGCTGTTTCCATTGCACTGAACTGTTTCCTAAACCCTTTTGAGAACTCACTAGTTCATCAGATCCACCCCACTCCCTGGTGAGTGGCAGGGCAAGGATCATGCTCCTGCTATCGCTGAAGAAGTGGGGTCCCAGAGAGGGCCGGTGACTAGCACAAAGTCACCCAGCACATCGGTGGCAAGCTCTCGGACGAGGACCCTGGACTCCTGACTTTTCCAAGTCCAGTCCTTTCTCCCTTTTATCCCAGTGTCTCTCCTGTCGATGTTCCCTCTAATACTGTTGATCGACTTTAGTAGGCTGACTTAAAAATTAATTTCTGATGGCTGTAGTGCTGCTCCACATTGTGACTAATAGACTGTAGTACTAATCAATCAGATTTTCTGTAAAAATGTGTATCTTTTGGTTTAAGCTATATACATCCAACTCAAACCAGCTTAAGAATAAAAATTTAACAAAGACTGGTGTTAATAGGTTCCCGTTACAGGGAGGCCCCAGTGGCTAGCCTAAGGACTGTTTCCACTGGCTCTTGCTTCAGGCCTCTACGCACACAGGAGTTCCCCTTGGCTGAGGAGGAAGATGTGGCTGCCTTTGGTTCCAGGCCTCCGAACTCGCAGTTTAACGCTCCAGTGGAAAGAGAGTTTGTCTGAAATGGTGTTCTTTTTCCTTTGGCACTGCTATTACTAAATCCCTGTAAGGGTGGAGCAGAGAATCTGGTAAAGGTACTAAAACTCCAAAGGGGTTTAAAAGTTAAAAGTCCCAAAAAGTGTAATGATTAGGAACAGTTAAATCCATGGCATCAACTTTTTTGTACTCCGTTTTGGTAATAGGCTGTGTTTTATAATCATTGGTTTTATCTTCTACGTAGGGTGTTCAAAAAAAGTCAGCTATACTAAATTTGTAACTGGTATATATGTTTAAGGTAGTTTAATTAATCAAACATTATTGTTTAAATATCTAAGCACTAAAATTCACATTGTAGTGCATGTTCCTCTCAAACCCAGAGTCCCTCAGACATTAAGCAATCTAACAAAACACTCCAAAATAAAATAGATCATTGGACTTTTTAATTACATAATTATTGTAAAACTATTTTTAGAGGTAAATTTTAGTTCTCTAAATTTCATTGTCATCACTATATGACTCTGTGTTACAAAAGATATTTCCATTTGAAACTTTTCCAAGTCAATTTGTTTTAAAAAAATAAATCAGACTGACCTACCAGAACTGGAGGAGTCACGTGGACACATCTGGCAGGACCAACAGCACTGTAAGCATCCCAGGGGAACAAAGAGAAAAGTCAAGCAATCTCCCCACTTCACTGACGTAAACATTGGTGGTCTCTTTAATGCAACGTTAAGAGTAATCTCAAGGCATTTTGAAAAAAGAACCAAGACGTGCAGTGACAAGCACTGGGGCAGGTGTCAGAGAGGGACTCTGCATCCCAGTGCCTCAGCTTGACAGCTGTGTGACGTGCAATCCAACCAGCCGTGGTTACCTCTGTCCCGCTTCCCTCAACAGGTAACTATGCTCAAGTAACAATGTGTAAAAGTGCAGAGGATTATTATTAATAATGTTTTCTGAAAGTAAAAGTTCTTATGAAAAGCAAGAAACTGCCTCAAATCTAGAAGAAGTTGGGTACAAACTAGACAGAAGTATTGCGATGATTATGAACTCAGTTTCCTTTACAATAATAAAACCAGTCGTCACCAGAATCACGCTCTTTATTCACCTTCCTTGTTTCCAAGAGTCATGGCAGGTTTTAGTCTTTACAGTACAGACAGCGTTTGCGGCACCTGGTGTCACAGAACCAAGCCACACGCAGAACATGCTGAGTGAGTGCCAGCATCTCCCTCCGAGTCCTGGAGGAGGGGCAGTTACAGAAAATCTAATTAGAGAGGGGGAATACCAGTGAACTGAGAACCCCAAATCAAGGCTTCACTTTGGGCTTGGGCTGTGATCCTGGGGATATCCAGGCAGGACCAAACTCAAGCCAGAGAAAAGCTCACTCCCAGGAAACACTGTGCCTGACCTGGAAGCAGGTCAGCACAGAGAAGACTCGGGGTGAGCGTGCAGCAGGTTCGGAGCTCTATGAACCCACAGATAGGTGCTGCACACTTCTCCCAAGATGGAACTCACCCTGGCCTTCTCAATTAGCTCCAGAAGGCCAAGGGTCTCCTTAAGTCAGCATAACTTCCCTGCTGCCTGGCCTGGGCCAGGCCCTGGACTGGGTGCAGAGGACAAAGGGAGGACTCAGAGTCCTTGTCTTCAGGGAATTCAAAGTAGGATAGAAAAAGCATTTGTAAAATCATTGCAACCCGAGGTGAAAGGAATACATGAGGAGTCGGACTCGGCCCTCACGCAGTTCACTGCCCAGCAGAGGCCTAGAGGGCGCAGCACACAGGCGACAGTGACATAGGGCAGCCTGTGGTAAGAACCAGAGAGGCTCTGACTGTGCATTGCGGCAGCACAGGGAAGGATGACCCAGTGTCTACTGAATAATGCAGTGGGGAAAACTCACAGTCTACCGAAGACAACTGAGCAACTTAATCTGGCCCAAGTGGAAGTACTGAACCCCTCTCTCCTGGGGAGGAGGCTGTGCATCCACAGGGTGGCCTATGTGGGCCCCTACCCAACAGGCAGGCTGCAAGGTCTCTTACCTACAGCTCCAGCTACAGGATACCCTGTATATATCTGAGGGTAGACTGGTGACCAGGAAAAACAGATCCAAATAACAAAAGCCTGAGGAAAATATTAGGAGCCTAGGAGTTAGGAGCATGAGCAGGACCAGCAGGTTGAGTGGATGGGAGGCCGGTCTGGGTGCATACCGGCAGCAAGCCACCACCTGTGCTTTCTTGCACTTCCAGTGGAGGGCCGCGTGTGTGAGATGGATCCACTGAGGGACCACAGACAGGGCGGAGCATCTGGGGGCAAAGGACCACAGCCTATACAGACCTTTCTTTATGCCTCTAGAGCAGGGGTGTCAAACTCATTTTCACCGGGGTCCACATCAGCCTCGCAGTTTTCTTTAAAGAGCCAAGTGTAATTTTAGAACTATAAAAATGTAACTACTCCCTAACAGCTAAGCTAGAGCTCAGTGCTGCCACCAGGTAGAAACAAGGTGCTGGGCCAGATAAAACAAGGTGGAGGGCTGATTCAGCCCTCGGGCCTTGTGTTTGCCACCTGTGCTCTAGAATATAGGCCTTCAGCCTACTTTCTTTTCCTCACAGCCGCCATCACCTGCCCTGTCTTTTCCATTCTACCAACCTGGAAGTGGCTGAAACAGACTTAGTTAGGATACCAGTATCATGGTGTAGGTCCTCAGGCCCTGAAGGGCTTAGGTAATTGGCACACACAGAGTTGGAGTGCCACAGCTGTTTCTGTGGGTCACCTGGAGCATGGACAAGTTGAGCCAGCTTCAAGTTGCAGGGTTGGGTAGGAGCTTCTCTGCAGCCTAACCTGCTGCCCTGAGCAGGGCTCCTTCTGTTCCCACGCGTTTTGGGGAATAGCTCCGGCCTGGTATCAGTCGTTCCTCACAGCAAGTACCACCTACGCCACCTGCCCAGCTGAGGCCTCAGGCATGTACTACTTTCTCTCTTCCTAAAGATATCAGGATGTCTGTCTGCCATTCTTTTTCCTCAAAGCTGCCATCACTCACTCAGTTCCTCTCTCTCATCCTCATTCAGGATTAAGCCTGTCCCCAACCCTCTTTTCTTGCTATTCCTGAAATGTGCACGTAGGCCCTTTACCTACTAAGGGAATTTACTGCCTATTCAGGGAGTTTCTCACTAAGAGAAGCAAACCCAAGGCAAAGGGGAAGGAGAGCAAAGAGGGCAGTTGAGGGGTGGTTGAGACGTCCTGTGAGTATTGGACTAACCATCTGTGGTCCACACCGGCATGCCACTGAAGTCCCTTCCTCAACGCCCTTCTTGGATGGTCCCAAAGAAGTCCTGAGAGTCTCATTCTGTCCATCCTTTAGCCCTGATGGCAGAGCTTAGCCATCCACCCTCTATCCCTATCTGTTCAGAGTATAGTGCTCAGGAACACTTTGCTGAACAAGAAGTTTCTACTACTCAGGAGGGGGATGCCCTTTCAACCCTCTCCCCTGCACCTCCACTCTGCCCACCCCCAACCCCCTACCTCCCTCCACTTGCCAACTTGACAGAGGTCTTCGTTGACAATGGGCTTCATATTAAGAAGTAGAGATAAGTAATCATTATTTTGCCCAACAACAGGAGGTCCTACATGCCATGCTAAATGTAAATACCCTTTAACTGTCAATGAGGAGCCACAAATTATTTTCAACCAGGGAATGGCAACAGAAAGCACCTTACATGATGCACAGGCACTCAAGAAATATTCACATAAATGTATACATAAGTGAATGAATGATCACAACTGACTTCTGGGAAGATGATAGCAAACGTATGAGAGGCCACACTAAGACATGGGCTTAAGCCACATGCTAAAGTAAGTGAAGCTAACCTCCACTTCCCACCTGTAGGGCTCTTCCCCCACCCGACAGGTGCATCCTAGGCTGTGCTCTACCACTGCGGGTCTCACTGACCAGCATCACATATTCAGGGTGGAGCAGAGCAAGTTTATTATTGTATTATTTTCCATACAAACAACTGCACACCTATTTTCCCTCCACTTTGTATTTAGTTGATATACCAGCTTAAGGAGGACATAAGAGATTAAGAAATCTCTCATGATAGACCTTCTCTCGCAATAACAAGACAACGGTGGAAACCATCTAAAGTAAGAGCAATTTATCTGGTATCATCCACAAGACCCACTACTGACAAAGTTCAGCCCCAAAACTACTAGACAAACGCTATCCCCACTTCACGAACGGTGATTTCAGCAGGTCCAAACAGACCAGATTCAGCGGTTTGGGGGTGTCCATAGACCTTCCTAAGTTTGGAGACTTTCTCCACTGGCCAATGAAGTGGCTGGGCCAGGACAGCATTCTAAGAAAAACCAACTTAGGGGAAACCCAGCAGCCTGGACAAGCGCTGGGGCAGACGCCAGGCACAACAAAGCTGCAACAAGGACAATGAGCTATCATACCAACTGAGCGCCACCATCTACGAACTTTCCTACCCACTGCATTTCTTTATTTTTTTAATTTTCTCCCTCTTCTGGCCTCATAAACTGTGCGCTACTTGAGGGCAGAGACTGCGGAAGTTTTGCCAATGCTTTAAAGCCCTACGCCATGTCTTTTTCCCATCAGGAACCATCCTAATACATGAACTTCAGGTTCATCTTTCACAGGAGTAAGGCCATCATTTTCTCCCTAGGAAATAACACCTTCTGGATGAGGAAGGGCAGGTTGAGCAGAGCTGCAAAGCTGAAGGAGGCAGGTGAAGTCATCATTCTGCTGTTTTGCCCAGTTCCTCTAGGACAGCCTGTAGAGCTCTGAGCACGATTAGAAGGATGTGGGTGTTTCTGTTATTAAAAACTGAACAATCCACATCCTTCTTTATGGCATGGCACCTGCTTGTCACCTCACAGCTGGATTTGAAAGGATGTCACCTGTGATTTCCACTTTGAGATCAGAGTCCAATACGCAGCCAGGACTTGCTGATCATGGAGTAAGCAGGCGCTCTGCCTTCCCCAGGAATAGGAGGAAGAGAAATCACATAACAAATCAACTTGTTTTACAGATGAAGCCCTGAGGCCTGGAGAGTTCAAGGTCCCAGAGCCAGCCAGTGGCAGGTCCAGGATCATATCACGGTCTCCTAATTCACATAATTCAGTGCTATTTCTACTGCAGTAGCTATGGCAAAATTTTCATTTTACTCTCTGGAGAGGTAAAAAAAAAGGTAGAGAGCAGAGTATTAAGTCTTGGGATTCCCTGTAGCTTCAGTAACCTCTGTTGTCCTGGCCTCCATTACCCTGGCTGTGGCTGCCTTCTACTAGTTTCCCTTCTATGGAAAGTTGGATCCTAAGCCAATTAATTTTGAATTGGCTCGGCATTCCTACCAGGGCTGGTGCAGTCACCTTGCACATGGCTTAGGATCTCTCGGTCTGTAAACAGGCGGAAGGCAATCTGCTCACATTCCCGCTTGGTCCCACACTCAAACAAACATGCAAACAAGCCACCCTCCAGAGCAGCCAAATCAGAGTAGCCACAGGGCCCGCAGTGCAAGATCCATGGGAGGGACCAGCAGGCAGCCTCCAAGGGGGTCTGGTTGAGGTAGATGCCGAGGTTAGCCCTCCGTTTCTTACTGGTTGGGTGTGAGTACAAGAGCCATGATTCTGACAGCACTCCAGCTTCCTGTTCTGGCCTCAGAGAACTGTCCAGCAGAGGGCTCTGAACAGTAGAGGCATCTTTGCCAGCAGAGTCCTGGCACCCACGTGGAACCTCCAGGGGCCGGAAACTCACCACACTGCCTTGGCAGCCATGCGGGGGCTCACAGAGCTGGTGGCTCAGGGCTGGCCTCTGAAAGCATTCACCATGGTCAGTACTGAGAGCCTCTGCTCGGCACCTGTTTGGTGTCCGGGCACTGCAATACAGCACAGGGTGGCCAGCCCTCCCGGTCACCTCTGCCACTTCACACTCCACTGTCACCATGGGCTTAATGAACCTGCCATGGTGCCACGTGGCCCCTAGGTCATCACTGTAGATCATCAGGGAATGAGGCCTGGCTTTACATGGTAGCGGGAAGCAAAAGAACCAGTAAGGGATGTAGTAGGCGTACGCAGGGATGATCAGCCTCCCCGACCGCAGCTGGATGCCGTGGCCTGGGCCCACAGCAAACGTGGCCCAATGCTTCACCTCTGGGCCAATGACCTCCGCAGTCAGGTCCCTCACGTCACTCCATGAATAGCCAGAATCCCAGCTGCAGATGAAGCAGAGGCGGGCGGCATTCCTGCCTGACACAATCTGCTGACGCTCAGTGACATGGCCCCGCACACAAATGAAGAACAGATACACACAGCCACTCTTTTGCTCCCACACAGGACAGGGGTTCATGGTCCGGTGCCCAGGCAACATGGCTTCCATCAGCGGCGTGAGCGGTCCCCACTAGACAAGAGTAAGGGAGAGAGGGAGGAGTGAGAGACTGATAGGAAGACATAAGGCTCAATAAATGCATTAGAACTTTTCAGAGAAAAGAAATAAATGGTATTGAAGTCTGTAAAACTGTGAAGGCCCAAGTATTCACTGAATTCTCATGCTGTCCCCTCAATCTGAAACATTCTTCCCCACTTTGTCTAGATGCCCAATTCACCCCCAAAAATCCAACTCAAAGTCGCCTCCTTGAGGAAGCCTTCCATGACACTCTCTCCCCTCCTCCACCAAAGGCTTCCTCTTTGTCCATACAGGGGAGTTATAGCAACTGTTATATAACATTATACTTTTTATTGTGACTGGCTCCCTCCCTAAACTATGAATCTTTTGAGGGTGGAAACCAAATTATTCTAATTTTGTATCTCCAGTGCTCAGTACATGAGAGGATCTACATAATATTTTTAAAAGGTATCCCCCCCAAAAAATAGGAAGGAAAGAAAAAAAGGAATTAACACAGAGCAAGACAGACAAACATGGGCATTTTAGGCATATAAATGAAAATTTAAGACAAAGATTTTTTTATCTTGCCTTCCTCTACTACCCAGGGAAGGCAATGGGTAACAGTATCATTAAAAACTCCAGCATGGAATCAGAGATGCCCAGTTCAAACCCTGGTTTCATCACTTATTGTATGACCTTGGACAAGTTATTTAATCTTCTGTTAGTTACTCCAGTTTCTTCCCCAGTTAAGTGGAGGATGTAATAACATGCTCAGAGAGGAGCTGTGGTGAGGGTAAAACGAGACAGTGCCTAACCAGACATATCTCAAAGAAAGGCCTAATCTCATAGATATATTTTAAAAACAATATTGGCCTGGTATTTCAGGTCTCTTTTCCTCTCAAAGTATCTCTATAATTCTAAAAGAGGTAACTGAAAGGCTGAGAAGCTGAGCGATTCCTGACAGACATATGGGGCTAGGAGGACAAAACAAATAGAAGCCCTGGTAAACCACCATGCTTGGAGTCAGAAGCTTAAAGGGCTGAATCCCAGGAGTAAGGGTGAAATGGAGGTCGACCTGCCCTCACAACCACCGCTCTGGAGAACTGGCTGGCATTATTAATGGCAGTGGGACATCCACGTATCCTAGAATCTAGCAATTCCATTCTTAGATAGAAACCCACCAAAAGTACATGCACACAGTACTGAAAACACAGAGGAGAATACTCAGCGCAGCTTATCCACTCACGTAATCGCTAACCCAAATACGCAACAACAGTAGAATGTGTCAATTAATTGTCACATAATCATACAATGGAATACTTTGTAACAATGAAAATGAACAAGTCACAGCTATACACCTAACTTGGGTAGACCTCAAGAATATAATACTGAACAGAGGAAGCCAAACATAAAGGGTACACAGAGCATATGACTGTGTAACCACTGTGCTGTATGCCTGAAATACAAAATAATACTGAATGTAAGCTGTAATTAAAAAATACAGAGATTAAAAACAAACAAAACTAAATTCAAGAGCTAAAAATCAGAATAGTAATTACCTCTGGGAAGGAGAGGGGAGACATATGAGAAGCTTCTAAGTTGCTGGCAATGTTCTATTTTTGAGCTGAGTGGTGAATTCACAAGTGTTGGCTCTGTCAATTCAGACCTGACATTTATGTTTGGTGCATAAGACACTTATGTTATGTCTTACATGTTTTCTGTATATGTGTTATCACTTCACATTAAAATATTTTAAAAAGGAGTACCAAGGACACATGCTTGCATTTCTTTGCTTCGGTGCGAGGCAGCATTGGAAGGAAACGTAGGAAACAACTGGCTGCGAGAGGAGATACAAGACTGGGAATGGGGTGCACACCTTTTTACACTGTTTTTATTTCTCAGCCATGTAAATGTATTAACTAGACAAAACAAAAAAAAGTTTTAGAATTTTAATTCCTATATGAATGGGCAAAAACTATTGTTAAGCAAAACTTAGATCATGGATTCTCCAAATCATAAGGACTTAGCGCTAACTCCCACCTTACAGAAGATTCTCTTCTAAGTTTTCTGCTTGAAGACCAGTCTGTCCTTGAACTAGTCTAAGGACAGGGAACTCACTATCTCTAGAGCAGCCCCTTCTATAGCAGAGTGCCTTGTGCACTAGAAACACTTCAAACATATGTGCCAGAGTCAACATAATTATTGGATAGAAGCCCGCCTTTCCCCACGAAGCTCTCCCAGATTGCTAACTAATTGAAAGCTGTTTCCTAAATCCTCCCTAATGGCACTGTTACTCTCTGGAAACTGTCATCACATAAGAAGTGCACTTCGCTGTCTGAATGCATTTTAAAGCCCTGGAGGCAGGACCTAAGTTGTCTGTGACTCTCTGGAATCAAGGTCCAGAAGGCCAGCAGTGGGAGGGGCAGCCAGGCCTGCTGCCAGGCCTGCCGTGAGGACAGGAAAAGCACCCACGGAGCAGACTCCAGGGCCTCACAGATACCATTAGAGAGAGGAAATAAAGCACTGTGGCTGTCAGAGAAGGAAAGGACCATTTCTGGATGTGGAGAATCCAGGGAGAAACCTTTGATTCCGCTCACCTTTGACCCACTCACTTCAAGAATCAGCTTAAATGGTGTGGCCCACACAGTAGCTTCTCTGATCCTCGAATGCATCTGAACTCCTTCTTCTAAGGAAACAGCCCACTCTGAGGGGAGGAACCTGCCTTGTGAACTTCATGGATTCTATATGGGAGATTTGGACAGTTACGTCTGTGCACGGCTCTACTTTCTCTCCAATTCAGCTGTGCAGTTTCTTTGCAAAGAGAAGTCAGAATCTGTCAACTTTTTTATCGCCTAACTCCACACATCCCCCTTGATTTAATGCCTGGTACATAGTAGGTGCTCAATAAATGTCTGTTGAAGAAAGGAGGAAAGGAAAGAGAAAGGAAGAAGGGAAACAGGAATGGAAGAGAGAGGGAAGAAAGAAGGGAAAGAGGGAGGGAAGAATGAAAGGGAGGAGTGAACAGAAGGATTACAGAGATGCTCTCAGGTAGAAACAATATTCTGTAAATAATGTCCAGAGGCTCCTCTCCCTCCCAAGTGCCAAGAAGGGGCCTAGAGAGCAGATTTAATTTCCTACTGTCGCTTTGGGGATAGAGCCCTTGTCTCCTCGGCACCCTGTGTGGAAACCAACACTTTACGGGTAGCAGTGAATGTGTGGGCGTTTCCAATGAGAAGTAACTCGTCTGCTGCAAACTCATTTGGATGATTACGACTGCTCAGATCAGGAACCTTAAGCAGGATGCAGTACAACATAAGAAATCCATCAGCACTGCTCCTGCCTTTAGGAATAGGAGGGGGGAAATTACTGGGCAGGTTAGTCAGGGAAATCAGAAGCTCAGCCATCCTTAGTAACTGAAAGGAGAAAATGACTTGGGCCTGCTATGTCTAAAATGAAGTTTACATGAAGCTATAAGAACTAAAGATGAAAGCATTAGAATCCAAATAATCTCAACCAGTTGCAGCAATGAAACATAAATAAGCTGAGGCTTGACAGAGATAAAACAAGCCTTGGGCTTAAAAATCAGGATGGAGAAACATGATTAAAGAACAATAAATGCAGCTCTGGCTAATGTAGCTCAGTCAGTTGGGTGTTGCCCTGCAAACCAAAAGGTTGCCGGTTCAATTCCTGGTCAGGTAACACGCCTGGGTTATGGGTTCAGTCCCCAGTTGGGACGCATGCAAGAGGCAATTGATCAATGTTTCTCCCTCACATCAATGCATCTCTTCCTTTCTTTCTCCCTTCCTTCCCCTCTCTCTAGAACCAATAAATGGGTGCAGGGGGAGAATAACAAATGTAATAGCCAACAAGTATATAAAAAATACTCAGTGCTGTTAATAATGAGGGAAGTTTTTGATATCACCTCTACCCCACATCAAGAAACATGGAAGAAATGTTGGCAAGGACACAAAGAAATTGAAACACTTGTTTGATGGGATATGAAAATGGTGCGCTCGCTGTGGAAAACAGTATGGAGGCTCCTCGAGAAATTAAAAACAGAATCACCACATGCCCAGCAATTCCATGTCTAGATTTATAGCCAAAAAACTGAAAACACTGTCTCAAAGGGATAGTGAGACACTGAGACATTTTCCCACCATGTTCACAGAGCACTAGTCACAACAGCCAAAGGTGCAGCCCAAGTCTCCATCAACAGAAGAACGATAAACCAGTATGCAGGTAACCACACAGTGGAATATTATTCAGCCTTTAAAAAGAAGAAAATCCTGTCATACGCTACAACATGAACCTTGAGGATATTATTCTAAATCAGCAATTTTCAACCTTTTTCATCTCATGGCACACATAAGCTAATTATTAAAATTCTGTGGCACACCAAAAAAATGTATTTTTGCCGATCTAACAAAATAGGTATAATTCTGATTCACTCACATTGGACAGCTATTACTGTGTTGGCCATCGTCATTTTTTTAATTTGACAATCTAAGGGAAAAGAGGCCAGTGCCCCTGAACAAATAGTCAGGTAATGCATGTTGTAAAAAGTCTTGTGTCACACGGTTGAAAATTGCTGTTCTAAATGAAATAAGCCAATCACAAAAAGACAAACACTGCATGATTCTACTGAGATACCTAAAGTAATCAATCTCATAGAAACAAAGTAGAATAGTGGTTTCTACGGACCAAGGAAGGGGGAAACGAGGAGCTGCTCAATGTGTATAAAAACACAGTCAGGCGCAATGACAAAGTTCTAAAAAGATCTGTTGTACAACAATATGCATACAGTTAACAATACCATAATGTACACTCAAAATAATTAAGATGGAAAATTTCATTGGGTGTATTTTACCACAAAAGGTTTTTTTAAAAAAGAACAACAAATGTGAAAAAGACTTGGAGGTTTTAGCTGACTATCAACTTAATATCAGTCAACGGTGTTATGCAGGATCAAAAAAAGTAAATGCTACTTTCCCTTGGGATGCATGAAAAGGATACAAGGTGCAAGAGCCGCCTCACTGCTGGGGTGGCTCTAGCCTTGGGGTCCAAGTTCAATTCTGAGCACCATTCTTTGAAAAAGGACATTAACATCCCAGACCAGATCCCAAGGAGGATTAGCACAGTTTTCAAGGGCTTGGAAACCTAATCCAGACTGTGGCCAAGAAAGAAAGACACTAAAAGAGCTAGAGTTGTCGAGTCCCTAAAAACAGAGGACTCAGAGGGCATGAACACCACTCGCAGGTTCATGGAAGAGATGTCTCAGCAGAAGGGACTTTATTACCTATGGACTCCAGAAGGCAGAACAAGACCAACAGGTAATTGTAGAGAAGTGTAGGTAATCTCATCCCTCCAAAATAAGTTAACAGGTGCCACAGGATTTGAGGAACTATGTCAGCAGACCCTTTATAGAAGATAACTAAAGCTGAGTTCCTACTATGTATTATAATTGCTATTATTACATTTTGCAGATGATGAAACAGAACAGAGGCAAGTATCCAAGGTTACACTGCCAGTAAACGGTTAGGTCTTCCCTGACTTCAAAGCCAGGCCCTTAACCACTGAGCTATTAGTAGCTACCAATGGAGTACAGATTTCTGTACCAGGAAAGAAGCTGGACTGATGATTCTTCTACTTTCAGGATTCTATAATTGAGTAAATGCGAGAAAAGGGAATAAAGCATAAGGTAGGAAGAAGAGCAGCAGCAGGAGAAAGACTGTTGTGATCCCACAACCCCTCATCTGCTAGCTGTGGCCTTGAACAAGCTACCTACCTCTGAGAGCACCAGAATCCCTCATCAGCAACCCTGAGCTACCCATGTTTACTCTCCTGGGTGACCTTTGAAGATAAAAGAGAATGTAAATGAAAAGGACACATGAACCACGGAGGCTTCTGGAATCGGATACCAAGTCTGAAGCCTGCTTCTACTCCTTTATCATAGCTGTGTGACCCTGGGCAAGTGGCAAGCTCTCCGAGCCTCAGTTTTCTCATCTGTAAAATGTGACTGACAATTCCTATGTGTCAGAGCAACTGAGAAGATCAGTATGCCCTGGCACACAGTAAGTACTCAGTAAGTGAGAGGCAACACTGTTGTTTTTCCCAACAATGCTGTTGTTGTTCTGCATTGATGGGAAAAGGCATAGACTGAGTGCTCTGAGCAAATGTGGAGAGAAACTGAGGCCCAGGCCCAGATCGGGGATGAGGAGTTACCTGTACCGAGTGCCCAGTCCTCAATCCCCGCCTCAGCACCAGGTGGAGAGCATCCTCATCCCTGCTTGTAGAGCGCTTCTCTGCAAAGGCCAGGAAGGTGTGGGTGGGGGGTACGTAGAGCAGGGCTGGGATCCGGTAGGTGATCCCTCTCTTGTCTTCCTGCTGGAACAGAGGGGTGTTGAAGGAGCAGGACGTCACTTCTTCCATGACCTGTGCAAGGATAGGAGGCAGCTAAATGTGTATCCATATCCAAACACTGGCCTGTATACAAGTTCTGTTCTATCACTCCATTTCTGGAGATCACCGACAGCCAGAGATGTACTCAAATGTTTACACCTTTTTTTAATACAAAAATAACACCATGGTGTCAACAGCACAAAGCCAGCAATATGCATTTTTATTTAACAAATCTATCCTCCAGGCTGTGGGAATCCTATGCTGCCTGTGTCAAGCAGGTTTCTCCAGAGGTTCTGCATATGCTTCTGCCAATCATCCAGGGGTATTACCAGCCCAGAAAGCTTCTAATGTCAATTTCTTCACTTGGAGGCCATTCAGGTGACATAAATATAAACCCAAATCCATACGCGGGAATGCCTGTGTTTAAGAATTCTCTGAGGAAACTTTTCCCCTCTAATGGAGCCTAGGAAAAAAGGCAATCTTCTTTGTCATCTCTACATCTGTAGAAAGTGTTTTCTTTCCCAGTCCACTCCACCAGAAGGTGCAGGTTTTCAAGGGACTTCATGCAGCAATCTCAGTTCCAACCAGAGTCTCTGACCCACGCAAGCCTTTAGTTTCATGCACTGTAACAGCAGGTCTATTAAAGCCCAAGCTTCTAGGTAAGTAAGGTCAGCAAACATCCAGGGCAGCTGAGGTCAGGTTAAGGGGCTAACTGTAGCTTCTCTGGTTTTCAGTTTACTCTTGGTTTTTAGGCCCCTAAAGAGTTCTCTTACTTTCTTGCAAATACAGTTAAAGGGCTTTGTTATATTTTATATATCATTTTACAGGTTAGATAGCCAGCCATAATCCTGAAAATGGAAGTCTCTAGGTACATTTCTCAAGGAAAATCAGGTGTTCTACTTCCCAGAGGCCCAAAAGGGAATCGAGCTAGCCAGCCAGAACCAGGCTTAAAATTCTTCTTCTTCTTTTTTTTTAATCTCTCTCACCTGTCATCTGGACCCTATCTTACAAATCATTTGTAAAAATTATCAGGCTGTAAGAATGAGGCCCATAAGATCATAATCATTTATCTAATCAATATTTCTGGGTGCCTCCCAAGTCAGGCCATAATGTAGGTGCCCAGGAGACAGAAATCAAAGGCCCCTAACCCCAAGAAACCCACATCCTAGGAAGAGAAACAGACACAAACATGGACAATTACAACATCGTGTAATAAGTGCTACTTCAAAGGTAAACCATGAGAGCACGTGGGAAAGCAGAAAAGAGCAGCTGTCCAGATCAAGGCAGCAGAGGATTTTTGCAGAGGTGACGAATGAGCCAAGGGCGCTCCTGTCTTATATATCCTTATTCTCTGGGTCTGGAGTATTCTTTCAGGTAGCCACAGACCTCACTTCCTCACCTCCTTCTACTCTGTTCAGACACTATCCAATCAGCTAGGCCTTCTCTGATAACTCCCCTGAGCTCCTTATCCCCTTTCCCTGCTCTCTTCTCCATGCCACTGACCCATACATTATACTTGTTAAATATAAACTACAAAACAGACACCCCATAAAGGGCAGGGATATGTCTGTGCTATTCTGTTACACCTCTACACCTTAGAACCATGCTTGGTAATTGATAGGCATTTGACTAATATTTGATGAATGGGTGAGCTGGATCTTAAAGGATGAACAGTAGGTAAGCCAGCTGAAGGGTAAAAAAGAGAAGGAGAGGGTAGATGTGAAAAGCCTATAGGTGACAGAAAACACAATGAGCTGTGGGGATCCTCAGTAGTTCAGTATAACTGTCCTGGTCAAAAGCTGTGAGCAGACATGGGCCTGAAAGGGGTCACCAGGGGATCCTGGGAGGCTCTGATACCTTATTAAGGTGTTTATCCCACAGACAGGAGCCACTCAAGAGTTTCTGGCATAGGAGTGGCATGACCAAGTATGCATTTTAGACAAGTCTCTCAGGTAGCCATGTGGGCAATGAACAGAAGGGGAAAGTTACACTGCCTATGGCTGCATCCTCCCGGTGTCAATAAAGACCAACTTTCATCAACAGCATATGGCTATCTTTCAGTTGCTAGTTCCAACTTAGAGAGAACCATGGCTCACTATCATGAGGGGTGTGGGGAGGTGGTCTCCTGAGTCCAGAAGAAAAGCCTCCTCTCAACTCCCATCCTGGGCTCTCAATAGCAGAACTGAAAGGCATGGGTGAACTGCCTTCTTTGCACAATTGTAGAGCATCGCTCTCTCTCCCCAATTCAGGCTCTCCTGCCCGGGAGGATCAGACTTTCTTTTAAGTAAAAAAATGAGTCCCTGAGTCCAACTGGTATAAAGGTTAGGAATACAGGATTTGACCCAGGCCAGGATGACACAACTCTGGGCATGTTATTTAACTTCTCTGTGCTTCAGGGTCCTCATTTATGAAAGTGTATAGAGTGGTTGAGAGAATTAAGTGAAAAAGTTGAAGTGGCTCCTACAGGGCCCATCCCATAGTCTGAGCTCAATATATGACAGTTATTATTGTTATACTGTCAATCCCTGCATATTCTAGTTGTATTCCTTGAAATCTGTGGAGGAGGATGATGATGATTATAACAACGATCATAATTACAACTTCCCTTCTTAAAAGCATTTAAATCCCTCTGCACCTCTGGAAGAAATTATATTTTAAACACTTATATGCTAACACTTCGATTATGAGTTAATAATACCAACACTATTAATCCTTAGCCAACAAATGATTATTAGTTGACATTGAAATAAGATGAATAAAGCACAGGATATGCATAAAGTGGGGAGAAAGGACTAGGAACAAGGAAAGAGAGAAAGTGGAAAGAGCACCAAAGAACAACTTGTCATATGGGACCAGACTGGCGCCCCAGCTCTATTACTTTATCGTGGGACTTTGTGCTAGTCACTTGATCTCTCTGGGTCTTGGATTCCTTGCCTGTAAACTGTGGATAACAATAATACCTACCTAAGATGATCAGTACAAAGAACCACTGTAAAGTGCTTCATAAGCTTTAAAGCACCACAAATAAAAGTCTTTATTATACATTTTAATGTCTTCACTATAAATATTTATATCTTCCTAATTTCACTTATGGCTTTGCTATCCCTACAACAATTACAGTCACCATCATTAGTTTTCATCATGGTTATGCTGATCATGTTGATGACAGCATTAACACAGATGATGGTGACTCTGGCACTGACACCCAAACTATTTCACACAAACCATACACTGGGAACCAGGGATAGAGAAGAATCTGATACAGTTCTGCTTTAGAGTTGTTCATTTTAGCAGAGAATTCATATTATTGGTTGCTGCTTCATATAATCACCTTTCAATGAAGTCCTCCCTGCTCTCTTACTAGGAGAGAGGATAAATGTATCGACAGCATGGATTTTGAAGTGTGACTTGGCTTTTATACTTACTAGCAAATTGCTTTATTTCTGAGCCCATTTCCTCACTTATAATGGAGATAATACTACCTATTTCTCAGGCTATAAGAACAATGTAATTCCATAGATTTCCAGAAGGAGACCTCCCAATCTCATTTACTCACTCCTAAACAACTAATGTTTAACGAGCACCCATCATATGTCAGGCTTTTGGAGATCCTGTAGACCAAACCCTTCTCGTGGTTACCACCCATGGCAAAACTGAGGCCCATGGAGATGAATAAAACTTATGTGAAGCCATTTGGTAAGTCGGTAGCAAAACCTGGATCAAGACCAAGGTCTCCTTTTAAGTTTCAGCTCAGGGGTCTCTGCGGCCCACACACCTCTCTTCAGTAAGAAAGGTTTTCCGGTCTCTGTTCCCTTTCATCTCTAAAATGATAGCTCTCAGCTTTAAGTCTGGCTTCTGTGGAAGGAACACAAAAATAGAACTAGCCAAAAATACTCTTCTTGCTACATCCGAGATGCTAACCGATTGGGGTGGTTCTGACTCAATACTTTCTCAAAACTGTTATTTCGTAAGCCCAGATGATGCTGCCGAACTCGTCCCCACAGTCACACTGCCCCACTTTTCCGGGGGCTCCCCAGACCCGCTCACCTGCGCAGGAAGGACCCCGGTCCCTCCGTCTCTCTCCAGGCAGAGCTGGGCGCGCAGGCAGGCTCTTAGCTCTTGGACAGCAACGCCTGGGAGAATGACCAAGGCTGGGGAGACCGAAGGAGGAGAAAGAGACTATGGACACGAAAGCAAACCACCAGCAGTGAAGAAAGCGGGAGACACACACATTGAAAGTGAGATAGACTGAACCAGAACATGGAGACAAGCACGAAGGGAAGCGGGGGCGGGGACACGCAAAAGCCACAGCCCACTGGCGGTTGGGACCAACGGTCAGCCAGGGCTCGGAGCCGGCCCCGCCCCTCGCGTACAAGCGCAGCAGAGGCCCCGCCCCCTCGCTGCCCGGCCTCCTGCGGCGCGAAGTACCTGCCCCTTCCTCTCTGACCACCACCCCCTCCACCCGCCCAATTTCAATTCAGAGCCTAGGCATACCATTTCTCCCTAACGCTGTTCAGCTCCCTGGCTCCGCCCCCCAGCCTTCCATTTTCTCTCCCTCCACCCCCCTCAGTTCCACGTTCTATTGGTTGCCAGTCTGTAGATAGGTTTTACCGCTTAAAACTTCCCTGGACAGCCTGAGTCAAGCGAAGGTTCCGAACCTCAAAGGGGACTCCACAAAAAGGTTCAGAGAGCCTTTAACCAGCCAGATAACTGGTCCACACCTACTCAAAAATAAATAAATAAATTTGTAATAATGTTATATGTGTGTATGCATGTATATATATTGCATAAAAATAGTATTAGATTATAACTCACTGAATAAAATAAAACCTATGAGTCCAGATTTATACGAATAATTGAATAAAGAAGTAAGTGGGGAAAAGGACAGCTCTTCTTGTAGAATTCCAGGTCACAAGTATAGACTTATGTGCATACTGTTTGAACACAGTATAGTATGGTTTATGCTGAACCTGTTTTCCTTCTGGGAGTCTGGAAATTTGGTACATACTAGGCAGAGGGTGCCTGCATGACCAGCCCCTGATAAAAACTGTGGGTTCTGAGTCTCTAAAGGGTTCACTAGGCAGAAACAGGGCACACATGCTGCATTTTCACTGCTGGGGGCAAGTGTGCTTAGAGTGTTCCCTCATGAGAGAGAGAGAGAACATACGGAAGCCTGAACATGGACGTCCCCATGCTTCACCTGTCTTTTCCTTTTATGATCTGATGTGTGTTTTTACTACACTGCTGTGATAAACCTTAGCTCTGAGTATGGCTATATGCTAAGTCCTGTGGCACCTTCTAGAGAATATCTAAACCCAGGGGTGGTCTTGGGGACCCTCAACCAGCTACCATATAAAAAGTCTTAAACATGTAAAATAATAGCATAGGTTGTCAATGGACACACATGTATTAAGAAAATGTATGCCCTGGCTGGTGTAGCTCAGTGGATTGAGCGTGGGCCTGCGAACCAAAGGATTGCGGTTCAATTCCCGGTCAGGGCACATGCCTGGGTTGCAGGCCAGTTCCCAGCAGGGGAGGCCCGAGAGGCAACCACACATTGATATTTCTCTCCCTCTCTCTGTCCCTTCCTCTCTAAAGATAAATAAATACAATTTAAAAAAAAAATGTATAAGAACAACAACTACCAAATTCAGGCTAGTAGTTCTGGGAGTGTGGGAAGTAGAGTATGATTAAGGATAACCAAGGGCCTTTGACTGTATGGGTAATTTTTTAAAAGTGGCAGTAGGTTCATAGGTGTTCATTTATTATTTTTAATGCTAATTATGTCTGAAATATTTCATTTTTAAAAATGAGCCTATACTAAGTCCTAGAGTTCTTCACCAAACTTCTCCAAATTCAACAATCATCAACTCTGTGGATCATCAAATTAATTTTAGAAAAATATAAAGTTAATGACAAATCTCTCTCAATTCGGTCTTCTTTGACTGATGGTCTCAGTCTTTTTTATACCTGAGACAGTGAGGTTTAGCAGCAATCTCTATATTTGGAAGTGAGGAGACATGGGCTCCAATCCTGACTGCCTACTTCCTAGCTGAGGGCCCTTGGCAAGTTATTTAATTTCTGTGCCTCAGATTTCCTCATCTGTAAAATGGGCACACTTAACCCTACTCATGACGTACTTCATGACTCGAATCAGACAGGTTTCACTTCATGTATGAGGACCTGCCAGTTCACCATGCTAAAACGGTCACTCTTATTCTGGCCTCCACTGCACTTTGCAGATGGCTTCTAATGAATTTTATGAGTGTATAATTCTGATTAATCTGTCAGAATAGGGATCAAATCCATTCTAATAGTCTCATACATCATTTAATTAAGGATACTGTCAATAGAACACAAAGAAACAGGGTGAGACCAATCTGCAGAAACAACCTTGATCGTACCCAAGGAAGGGTATGGAAAAACAACCAACCACACACAAAACAAACAAGCAAGCAAGCAAGCAAACACCACCATAAGCTATCAAGGTCTGCCTTACAAAGCCACATGGTATACCTGCCTTGGGGTACAGCAGGATGCATTGCCTATTACAGACTCTATCTTGGCCCAAAAGGAAGTTGAGAATTCTAGAATTCTATCATCCATAACCATACCGGCCATTGAGGCTCACCTGAATGCATTCCAGGGCTAAGGTGGTATCATTGATGGCTTCTGCTACAGTCAGGAACAAATTCCACATCAACATTTCTAAAAGAATTACCCTTAAGATAGGGATAAACTCCCACAGAGTGTGCATAAATGAGTCAGTCACCCCTCCAGGAAGCTACCCTGTGGAACCATCTCCACAGTCATCTGATGGCTACACAACCTGCTGGTGATGCTTACTTACCTAAGCACCTGAAAGTTGCTGAAGACCCTCCCTATGGTGCAACGCACATTTTCAGGGAGGAAGGCAAGTTCATGCCCGGCTTCCACACAGCGATAGCCTGTACCTACCCTGGGGATGTATATGAGGGGGGTACCCCCCAAAACTTGGTATTATCTTCTGGAGGAGGAGCAGGGCTTGTAGTACAGGCTTTCCCCACTAAGTGAGTGTTCTAGGAACCCATCTGTATCAGTGTACCATCTGGCACTGTGAGAGGCTGCATTTAGCTTCAGTGAATTTTTTTTTAAAGACTCTTTCAACACGTTTGTCCATTTCATGATGGGTGATTTATGAGTGCACCTGCCCACACCATGCTGAGTGTTCAGCAGTTTTTGACCAAAAAATGGCATGACCCTCATATCCCACCCTCCCTATTCATCCAATCTTTCTCTGAGCAACTTGTTTCCCTGGATGAAAAATGACCTCAAAGGGAAACGTTTTGCTGATGTGGAAGAGGTGAAACAAAAAATGGCAGAGGAACTAAAAGGCATCAAAATCAACAAGTTCAAAAACTACTTTGAACAGTGGAAAAAACTTCTCAATAGGTGTACTGCATCAAATGGAGACTACTTTAAAGGTGACTGAAATTTAAACATGTAAGAATGCACAATTTTTTATAATATCAGTTTTTTGGGGTCCCCCCTCATATAATGCCCATTCACAGTTGTTGGAGCCCCCAAATGGGACCTACATCATTCAGAAGATATAGGTTGAGGGTGTCCCTAATGTAGTCTCATGGCCCCAGAGCTCCCAGTGCAGACAGAATAACCGAAACCAGTCCTTATTTTGGAAGACTGCCTGAGAGCGATTAGTCTGACCTGTTCTAGACATTCACACTGCCAGCCAGGTGGCATTTGGCTACCCCATAGGATGACTGAGTAATAGCTACAAGAATGGGGGATGGGAGGCTCTGGAAGTTGTGACATGTTTTGCATGAGATATGCAGGAGTTGAAGTGCTGATTTTCCAAGACTGCTCAGTAGAATAAAGGAAATGGCTCTCAAATTGCACTCAGCATCATCTGGTGGGGGTGGCAAAACCAGCAATCCGTCAAGTTTAAGGAGCTTGCAACGGTTTGGGAGAGGTGTACGAGGCCATGTTCCTCTGAGAGGAAGGCTCCAGGGGTGACTCCTTTTCCAAGTGTTGTATCTAGGACCATGTCAAACCAACAAGAGAATCCACGTGGCTGAACCAGAATTAAATGTGAATACTTAAGGCCTCCTTTTGTCCAAGGTGCCACCTGGAGGCTGTGGCAACCAGGCTGGCCTGGGGGTCCTGTTAGGGCAAAGAAATCATCATGCCCAGCAATAGCCATGGCAACAGAATACTGAATTAAAAATAAATTTATACAAAACTCTCCAATCTCTCATTCTGATCATTACTCAGTAAACAACTATAATTAAATTTTATGTCTCTACTGGAACACAGGATCTCAGATATTTGGTTAAGTATTATTCTGGATATGTTTGAGGGTGTCTCTGGATGTGATTACTATTGGAATTGGTGCTCTCAGTAAAGCAGACTGCCCTCTGCAATGTTGGTGGGCTTCATCCAATCTGTTAGAGGGTACAATAGAACAGCAGTCAGGGAAAGGGGGAGCTCCTTCTGCCTATTTGCAAGCTAGAACATCAGTCTTCTGCTTCTGGGCTAAAACTTACACCACCAGTTCTCCTGGTTTTCAGGCCTTTGGTCTCAAGACTGGAGCTATACCATCGGGTCTCCCGGTTCTCCAGCTTACAGACAGCAGACTGTGCGACTTCTCAACCTCCATATTCATGGGCTCATTTCTTAGAATACATCTCTTTATGTATACACACACATATCCTATTTGTTCTGTTTCTTCGGAGACCCTAACAGCAGTCAAGTGGAAGTGACTGCTTTCTGGGGAAAGCCACTTTAGTGACCAACAGCCTTTACTGAAGTGTCTTGACTTGGATGAGTTTAGAGAGGTAGAGTTAGAAACCTTTGGAGTATATTTTTTGAATAAGCTGTTCCAACAGTCACCGATACTAGATGCCTGTGGACTAAACAGTGGAAGGCCCATCAAATACCTTGACTATCAGCCCACCGCTAAGTGGCTTTTGTAATTACAATTGCACTACTGTCAGACTGTACGTGGTCAAAAACAAAAACAAAAATGTGAGACGGATTAGTTCGAAGACCAGAGTAGTTGGTTGGCATTGACTGGACCAGAAAAACACTAACCTGAAACAGTGTGAACAGTGGCGAGGTACTACTGAGGGAGCCAAAGGTCTGACACAGTCAGCCAGCTGGGAGTGGGTGGTGGCCAGGCCCTGTGCTATGTGGCCTCACTCAAGGCTAGACAACAGGACTTTTGAAAGCAGTCAGTCTGGCATGAAGCAGTAGCCTCTGAATCAGAGCCAGAAGTGCTTTTCTTCATGCCCACGCTACTACAATGTGGGCGTAGGGCCGTGTCTGGTCTGATGATGGTCCCAGGCAGCAATGGCGGCAATCTGAGTGGTACAAGCTCCAGCAGCCCCAGCTTCATTACAATTGGTCTCATCCAACAATGGCCGCCGCTGTGGGCAGCTACAGGAGTGACCCAGACAGTTCAACTAATAGCTGTAATTCATTTCTAATTTGTAGCCCCAAAGAAGAGTGTCTTTATTTTGACAGTCTGTAGTCTTTCAAGTGACAGACCAGAGTACTAAGCCACTGGCAAGAGCCCAAGAGTCAGTAAAAATACATATATGTATATGGCTCCTAGGAATTATCTGGGGGTAAGGGTGACAGCTTCCAATTCAGCCCATTGTGCTGATCAGCCCTAAGCGTGTTCAGCCCTAAGCGTGTTCAGTCTTCCAGAATTGTCACTGGTCACCAACAGCTTTCAACTTAGCTGGACCATCAGTGAAGTGGGCCCAAGCATTTGAAGTCTCTGTAAATCAAAAGCCCAATGAACCCATGGCACTGCTTCAGGCAGCGAAGTAGGGAATTCCTGCAGAGGAGAAGCTTCCATTTTTTCAGGTAAAACTAAGATGGTTGGATTGGCTGCACCCCAGAACACACCATATCCATTTGACTAAGGAAGCCTGCTGGGCTCTTCTTTGTTAGTTATCAAGTCTGAGTTAAGTGGCCCTAAATGGGGGTTAGGCCAGAGTTAGGAGACTTGCACAAGTCAGAGGATCAGATTCAGCAACAACTTAGTAATAGTCTAAAAAGCTGTCCACCTATTCAAAAGGGTGTACCTGGTGCCTGCAAAGGGCCGTTGGCACTGCTATACTGGGAAATGGTCTGAGTTCTCCAGCGGTCACCAAGTTTTCCAATAAAGTTCTGATTTTCATCTCTTTTCTCTTAGGATTCTATACTGTTTTTATGAGACTACCCAGAGAGGTGCAAGGATCACTTCTTTATATGCAGCAGTCCCTGAATGGGAGACTTACAAGCACTTACAGTTCAATAAACTGTATAACAATATCGATAACACATGAAGGGGAAAGCTGTGACATAGCACATTGAATCAGTTTGGAGACTCTCCTACAGGTCATTTTAACTTCCCTTTCCCGTTGCAAACTTTGCCCAAACCCTACCAGATGAATACAGGCACATTTTCCCCTATGGGACCCAAACCAAGCAGTTTAAAAAGTTATGTTGGAGGCCACAGCTACAGCCACCAAGAGATTATGCTCTCTCTCAGCCAAGAGTGCAGGGACATCAAAGAGCGGGAGACGCTAGACCAAGGAGCAGCTCAGCCAGTGCGTAGGCTTTTTCTCCCGACCCCTGCTCCAGGGTCAGTGCTGCCTCCTCACCCGTGTACCTCTTGGCCCCAGCAGGCAGCTAGGGCTCAGGGGCTGGTCTCTTAGTTTGGGGTGTTTTTGCCTCCTGCACACCACTGTGGATCTGCCCCATATCCTTACTACTTTTGACCATTCCTGTGCCCAGGGCTCCCTGTCTCCATGGAACCCAGTAAGATAGTGACTTAGATCCTTATATTCAAGAGCTATAAAAGGAGATCTCAAAGATTCTCAGCATACACAGCTTCTTTCCTTAAAGCAGTAGAAAGAGGGATCAGAGGGAGTGGCTTTGTGCCAGTAAGCAAGCAGCTCCGTTCTTGGACTCAACAAGCTCCTAATGTTTTGGGTTCATTCACACCCTCTATGTTCTTATTGTCGAAACCATTTACTTTCATCTTTGGGGAACCCCTTCCTCATCAGTCACAGCCATAGTTCCTTCAGCTGGGCCTACAGGTTTGCTGCCTCACTGTCAAGACATCCTTTCCTCCCGCCCAGAGGAGTAAAGCAACAGCCTGCATACCATTTGGGCAGTGTGTTGCAATCCTACCTCTTGCTGCTTGGCCTCAAAATATTAACAAGTAGAATGGGGAACCCTTACTATCCCCACCCCTGGCTCAGCAGCATAGACCCCAAGTGATCTCCTCATATCCCCTCACCTGGCCCATTAACTTTCTCTTGTAGAAAGCTATGTTTGTCAGAATCCCATCCTTATTACCTCCATTGTCAGAATACTCTATGGCCTAGAATTTATCCTACTTGCAAACTAACAAGTTGACCTACTATTTTTTCATGGATACTGGCAGAAGACATGAGAGTTCTCAATCAGAGACAAACAGTTTATTTATTCATATATAGCACAGTAAGTGATGGGAGTGTATCTGTGCCACTGCCCCATGCCCCCGAACAGAAGTAATGCAGGGTAGCCTGGATGGGTGCCCACATGTGCAACAAGTTGTGTCATAGGAAAGAACCCTGAGCTTGGGAACTTCAACACTTTTATAGTGAACAGTGGACAAACCTGCTCCTTAGGGAGCGACATTACCTCGTCTCTCAAGGTTGCTCACTGTGAACAAAGAAGACAGAGCCCAGGAAGAGTGGCCAAGGTATTGCATTCACATGAAGAACATGTGGGAATACTCAGGGCTCATAGTAGAGTGCCTCTCCCAATAGTTTCTCATTCTCTGAGGGGGTCTCCCTCAATAGCATTATAAACCAAATCCAGGCACTGAGTATCACTCAATACTCACCAATGGTTTCCCAGAAGAGTTTGTCAAAGCTCCGTTACAGCAGCCAAGGCCCAATGGAAAAAAAATTCTGAGACCTTTACTCTCGTCTCTAAGTGGATCTAAACTTGGCATGATAGAACATAGGATGGGGCTGGCTACAAGACAACCCAAAGGCTGCTACTCTTCTGTAACAAGCACCATGCACCGGAATCCCTACTCTCCCAAGCAAACCAGCCAAAATTCTAACAATTCACCCGGGTTCTGCCCATAGAAGTTGGGGATTCCCCTCCTTTCATGCTCATGTAGGTGTAGGTCCCTATAACTGCTGTGAGGGAAGGCCCTACAGCCCACCCAGGATGAGTATTAGTGTCAGTAGTCACTACACAGACCCAAGGCTGATTGCCAGACTAGTAAGTAGACCCCTGCCCAGAGGTGAGGAAGCAACTACCTTTGAACCTACTTCCTGGCGATCAGAGCCTGCAACCACCTCCCCAATTCCTCATTAACAGGCAATAAAGCATTTGCATGTTTAACACATTATTCTGAGAAGAGGGCCACACACAATACCAGGCTATCAGGAAGACCCAGGGCACAAAGAATCCTAGCTGATTAATCTTAAGGTGGTTGCAGTTATCAGAGGAGCCATATGAGCGCATGTGCCTCCAGCCGAGTTGTTGGGAATATTCACTTAATAACACAAAAGGCCCTCAGTGGGAACAGGATACAATGTACAAAAAACACTAATGTGATATTAGAGGTTTTCCCAGATGATTTCCATCAGGGAGACAAGGTTTGGAGCAGGGAGTGAGGTGTCCAGCCAGAGGTGGAGGTAAGGTAGAAAGACTTGGTTAAGAAAAAGGGCTCTCAACTGAGGAGGAACTTGGACCCAGAGAAACATACAACCTTGTTTGTATAAAAAGGAACTTAGTAATTTTTTCCTTTCCCTAAAATTGCTCTGAAGCAAAGAAGATTGTTCCTGAAAAATATTAAAGAGCATCAAACATCAAACACCCATTAGTAGCTAAAATTTGCAAATAATGAAAAACATTTGCTCTCTTTTCCCACTCTCCTAAGTATTCATATATTTTGGAAGCCCCAAGTCCATCCCAGGCAGGCATGAGGAGCTGCAAGCCAGGAGGAAAATGTGATGGATGTCCTGATGGGAGGGGTGCTCAGAACTACGAGAGAGGAAAAAAAGAACTACGAGAGAGGGGGGAGAGCAGCCCAGCAGCATTCAAAACGGGCTACTCAGTTGACACAGGTATCAAAAGCCAGCCACAGGCTCTCTGCAGCCTCACAAACTGCACCCATGCTGGGGCATGAGCCAGTTCAAGTGATGGGAAACTGTCCTGAAATACCACATGTGCAGGGGTGGGGGTGAATGACCAAGCGCCACACAGGACTGCTAACCCACCTTTCAGCAAATTGATACTGCCTATAGTGGTATCTAAAGTCAGAGAAAAACCTTAAGAAACGCATACAGCCTAAGAAATCTCAAAGTGAGATTTATGGGCAGATTTAAAAGATTTATAGCACTCATATTCTTTGTAATCATAAGGAATGTTTAGCATGTGAACATTTCTGGGGGTAAGGGGCCTTCATAATCTCACACAGATCCATTACCTAAAACCTCTATGGCAGGTGCAGACACCTAGTCCTAGAGAAGGAATGAGATTTGTCCCAGGTCGCAAATAAGAATAAAGCTAGACGGAACCCAGGTCTCTAGTCTCTCACTTGAAAACCTACTTTTCCCTTCTTCCCCAACCCACTCCTCCCACGGGAGAGTGAAAAGCTAGACACAGACAAGCATGTCTCTCAATAGGGAAAGAGTCAGATTAAAAACATTTCTACTACAGACTGTTATGCAGCTATTAAAAATGTTTGATTTACACATACTGACAGGGAAAGTACCTAAAAACATTAACTTAAACTATAGAACATATTTCAATTTTTGTTTAAAAAAAAAAAAAGTGAAGCTCCACGGTTTCTGAAGAGCCAAGGTTTCACTTTAAGATCTTAAAATTTCATAGCCTCACACAGTATTAGCAGCATTTCCAAGTTACAGAGGTAATTCTCTCATTTCCTTCAATAAAAGGTAAAAGCAGTAAACAAAAGTGAAGATACATGTTTATATATGCAAAAGAAAAAGGTACACCCAGCATGAAAGAACTCCAGGAAATCACCATGGAGGAGGTTATTCCGTCTACAAGCTTTGGGCCCCTGTGTCTAACAGTAACCCCCCCCCCTTCACTGTGAAAGTGAAGCTTCAAGTAGCTGACAGAATAGAAATGCCTTCTAAAAAGAGGGTGGGGAAGGGGTCCTAGAAACTCAGAGAATTACATGATTTACCCAAGGTTGACAGGAATAAAGAATATGGAACCCAAGGCTTCAACTTCCACCCAGTGATGTTCCACAACCCCCGTGGTGTGATACTAGTAGGGTGACATTCTTTTTTTTTTTTTTTTTTTAATATTTTGTTGATTAGTTATTTCAGTTGTCCCAATTTCTTTCCCTTTGCTCCCCTCCACCCAGCACTCCCCACTCCCTCAAGCAATGCCCACACCATTGTTCACATCCATGGGTCATGCATATACTCTTTTGTTACTGTTTTCCATCCTGTACTTTACATCCCCATGGCTATTCTGTAATAACCTATTTGTATGTGTCTTAATCCCCTCACCTCCTCACCCATTCCCTCACACACCCCTCCCATCTGGCAACCATCAAAATGTTCTCTACATCCATGATTCTATCTGTTCTTCTTGTTTGCTTAGTTTGTTTTTAGAGTCAATTATTGATAGATATGTATTTTTGCCATTTTATTGTTCACAGTTTTGACCTTTCTCTTAAATAAGTCCTTTTAACATTTCATATAATAATATTTTGATGATGATGAACTCCTTTAGTTTTTTTCTTGCCTGGGAAGCTCTTTATTTGCCCTTAAATTCTAAATGGTATTTTTGCTGGGTAAAGCAACCTTGGCTGTAGGTCCTTGCTTTTCATGATTGAGTATTTCTTGCCCATTCCTTCTGGCCTGCAAAGTTTCTTTTGAGAAATCAGCTGACAGTCTTATGGGAGCTCCCCTGCAGGTAGTTAGCTGCTTTTAAGATTCCCTTAATCTTTAGCATTACAATTATAAAATGTCTTGGAGCAGGCCTCTTTGCGTCCATCTTGTCTGGGACTCTCTGTGCTTCCTGCTCTTTGCATGTCTATTTCCTTCATCAAATTAGGGGGTTTTCTTTCATTATTTTTTTCAAATAGATTTCCAATTTCTTGTTCTTTCTCTTCTCCTCTGGCACCCCTATGATGCAAACGTTGGACCTCTTGAAGTTGTCTCAGAGGCTGATTATACTATCCTCCCTTTTCTAGATTCTTTCCTTCCTGCTGTACTGATTGGGCATCTTGTTTTCCTTAAGTTCCAAATCATTGATTTGATTCTCAGCTTCATCCATTCCATTGTTGTTGCCCTATAAATTGTTCTCCAACAATTTTTAATTGTT
The DNA here is from genome assembly GCA_004027475.1 of Anoura caudifer. NCBI lineage: Eukaryota > Metazoa > Chordata > Mammalia > Chiroptera > Phyllostomidae > Anoura > Anoura caudifer. Next base: position 893,337 of record PVKU01000003.1, read on the forward strand.
ATTTCAATTAGTGTATCCTTTGTTTCTGACTGGATCTTTATTCTGTTGAAATCTTCATTAAGTTCCTTGAACATCCTTATAACCATTGTTTTAAACTCTGCATCTGATGCACTACTTATCTCCATTTTGTTTAGTTCTTCTGGAGTTTTAATCTGTTCTTTCATTTGGGCCATGTTTCTTTGTCTCCTCATTTTGGCAGCCTGCCTGTGTTTGTTTCTATGTATTAGGTAGAGCTGCTATGACTCCCTGTCTTGGTAGCACAGCCTAATGCAGTAGGTGTCCTATAGGGTCCAGTGGCACAGCCTCCCCTGTCACTCAAGCTGGGTACTCAAGTTGTGTCCTTTGTGTGGGCTGAGTACACCTTCCTCTTGTAGTTGGGCCATGATCACTGTTGGCAGGTCAATACAAGGAATTTACGCAGGCCAGTCAGCTGCAAGGACTGGCTATGACCATTGACCACCAACCTCTGCCCTCCATGGATCAGCTGTGTGGGGGCAGGGTGGTGATGCTCTGACATGGTCTATAGAGGTCCACTGGGTGTGCTGGCCCTGGGGTTTTCTGGGTGGTGCAGGCCAAGGTCAGCCCCAACCTGCGTTTTGCCCAGGGCACCCTGAATGAGCAGTAAAGCAATCTGAGATGGCTGCTACTTGTGCTGGGCTTGGAGATTCCCAGGCAAAGCCAAGCTGTGAATCTAGGCTAGCAGCTCCTAGTACCAGGCCTGGGGCCAATTAGCAAGAGGTACAGGGACTAGGGGTTCACTGAGGCTGGCTGTCGCTTGTTTGAGACAATCTGGGAAGTTGTGAAGCATGAGCCAAGACCAGCCATTCATATGGAAAAGTCACGATGAGCTGTTTGGGTAAGCCTATAATTTGGGGAGAACAGTCTCAGGGAATCTCCAGGGTGGGGCAAAGTGTTAGCCAGGTGGATGGGAGTATCACATATGGAACCTGCCTGCCAGCTCTGTGGCTCTGTGAGGGGAAGACTCAGAAAGGAGTATGGCCTCAGCCTGCCTTTCTGTCTGGAAGAAAGCTGTCCCCTAGTAGCTCCTGCCTTGATGCCAGATACTTCAGTTCCTCCCTGTATGCCACTGATGCCTTTCAAACTGCCACCCTAGTGCTGGAGCTCAAAGGGAGCAAGTCTGAGTAAGTCTATACGTGGGTTAAAGGGAACTGCTTGGAACTCCAGAAGATTCTTCCAACGACTCAATCCCTGCTGGTTTTTGCAGTGAGTTGTGGGGACTTATCATCCTAGCACTGGAACCCTGGGCTGGGGGGCCTTGCTGTGGGGCTGGGACTCCTCACTCCTGAGATATCCCTCCTGAATTTTTCTCCACCCCACATGGATGTGGGACCATCCCATTCTGCTTCTCCACCACTCCCACCAATCTGGTTGGATGTGGTTTCCTTAATTCTGTAGTTGTCAGACTTCCCTTCAAGTCAACTTCTGACAGTTCTGAGTGATGGTTGTTCTATATTTTAGTTATAATTCTGATGTGGTTGTAGCAAGCCATGTTTACCTATGCTGCCATCTTGACCGCAATTCCAATTATCACAACATTCTCAAGTCAAAGAGCAAAATGATGTTTTATAAGGTGAATACGGTTTTAGGTACTAGGTTCAGCTAGAACTGTACTTTTATAAGGATAGAGACACAATGTTCCTATAGGTCACAGAATCTAGACAAGTGCCCAGGTCTTCCCTGACTACAGTAGAAAAATACTAGAAAAGATGCTGCTCACAATTCTGGAGCCAGACTGCCCAGGTTTAAATCCCAGTTTTATCACTAGCTGAGTGACAAAGTACTCAACTTCTGTGCCTCAGTTCCCTGAAGCAATAAAATGGGGATACTAGTATCCAATTCTTAGGGCTGTTGGAAGCATTAGTGAGATACACATAAAGGACCTGGAACACTATCTGACAAAAGCAAGCACTGAGTGTCACTGCTGTTATCACTGGAAAGCTACCAGTTCCTCACTACAGGTTCTCAGGGGCTTCTGACCAGTAAAACATCCTAGATGAAAGGAACCTACAGTAGAGTAAGACTGTTAACACTTACTTCTCTGTTCTTTCCATCAAAACTATCCATCGAAAACTTTCACACCTTCTTTCCTTTTATTGAAAAAAATTTTAATGGCATTTAATAAAAGACACAAACAAATCAGCAAATCAACAGGGATGTACTAGTGAAAAACATAAACAATATAAAACTAAAAATGTCACTGGCTTCTTTAACTGGTTAAGAGCACACAAAATGTAACAGGCAGAAGGTCTGTTTTAAACCAATGAAAAAGCTACGTTTTTTTCCCAATTCACCCCAATTTAGGGATATGCACACCACAAAAAAAATGGTGTGTGAAGATGTACACAAGAAATTGTATCCTGAATTAAGGGAAACAGCTATTCAAACAGGAATTAACAAAATAAAATAAGCAACAGATTAGCAATTTTAAAAACTGAGTCTTCTATGCTGCATGGCACAAAGCTATACTATACTGCTAGATGGGAAGGAGAAAAATCTGTTAGGTTTTTAGCAAAAATGTTTTTCCAGAAAAGCAAATCGGAAGAATATAATCAACATACCAAGGGGGCTACAGCTAGATATCAGAGCTACAATTTCTCATACCTCAGATAGAAAACTCTACTTATCCAGAAGGGACTAATTTCAGGACAAAACAGGAACATTCAACATTTCTTACTTTGCTTCTTTCCCTCTCAACCCTTGATTCTGCACGTTCCTTCAAAAAATGGCTCTTTTTAGAATTGGCTATTTTATTTTCTTTTCTGTGGCAAGACTGTCATGGAGCTTGGATATTTCAGGCTCATAGGCATCCATGACCAGTGTCCCGCTGTGGTCAAAAAACTTAGCAATGGACTTTGTGAACTCAGCTTCTCGCTGCTGCTTTGTTCTCCCACTGATGAAGGTCAGCTTCAGAGTGTATTTGTCATCAAACCTAAGCAAAGATAATAAATTAAAAACCACACACAGAGATTCAACCAGTAATAGCAGAGTACCAAGTATTTCCAAAGAACAGGACTAAGAGGACTACACAAAGATTTATTCTTAAAAAAATAATAATAAAATAAAATAAAATAATAAAAAATAAAAAATTCCAGTGGCTAACTACCTTCAAGATACACACATTCTGACTCATAGGTGTTCCCATGTCTTCCCTGATTTAATTGCCATGTACCTTCTTTACCTTGTCATAGACCGTTAAGCCACACGGACCATCTTCTCTTACCTCTGGACTTCACACTTGTTATGCTAGAAGAGTTTCCCTAGTAGACACTTCTCTCCAACCTCACTGACTGGTTCCCATTTGTTAACACCAGGGCATAAACTTCTCTGGGAAAGCTTTCCTAAATTGGACCAGATGTCTCTCCTTTGTCTTCCACAGCACCATCAACCAATAGTCAAATACTGAGTGCTTATCATATGCCAGGTGTAATGACAGGCTCCCACGCTATCAATGCATTTACCTGTTGAAATAATGTGTATGTATTTGTATGCTTCACTAGACTCAGATATTCTTGGAGGGCAAGAATTATCTGCATTCTATTCTTAGCTTGGCACTTGATAGACAATCACATTTTAATAAATACATGAAGAACCCTTGTTTTTACAGATGTTCCCCAATTCCAGGCTGCTCAGTCCTTAATACCCTATAATCAATCTAGCTCCAGGTTCTACCTGATCCCAGGCCAGGGATGTATTTTACTCCATGAACTCCAGAGATTCCTTAGCTACTTCTTAAGGTATCTTAAAGGCCTTTACCAATTCCAGCCATTCAAGAAGGTACAGGGGTGTTAACCTGTGGCCCAAGGGGCTCATGTGACTCACGTGGCCCAGGACAGGTATGAATGTGGCCGAAGACAAACTCATAAATTACTTAAAACCTCCTTTTTGCTCATTAGTTTTCATTAGTGTTTGTGTATTAAATGTGTGACCAAGACAACTCTTCTTCCAGGGTGGCCCAGAGACGCTGAAAGGTTGGACACCCCTACGTATCAGCTTCCATCAGGCTGACATTCCTCCCCAACTCTCGCCTGTTTCGGCCTCCATTCTCAGTGGCTTGTCAGGCTGGTATTACCTTTAGAGGAGGCAGCTGCTTGACCTGTTTCTACATATTTCAAATAAGAAAACTACTACCTACTTTTCAGGATTACTGTCATGGTTAAACAGTGCCTATCATTAATTAACCAATGAAATAAATCATAACTTAATAAACTGTCATCTAGCCAGTTACTCCCAACCTGAATAGCTAGGAATGAAGGTCCTTGAACTATTTTCAACACCTCAGAAAATTTTCTCAGGCTCTGACCAACTGCTGCTCCTAACTGATATCACAGTAATATTTGGACTTTGTGCCCAGTTCCATGGACAGTTCAATGGCTTTGATGGCAGAATGTGATCTGATGAGTTGTACCTAATGTATTTTAGAAGCAGTTATTCATTAATTCAAGAAATATTTTATTCAGCCCCAAATACGCATGTCAGGCAGTTTCAGATGCTAAGGATATACAGCATTGAGCACAATACAAATCTCTGCCTTTTGGGACTTATAGTGCATGGAACAAAACCAACAATAAAATTAAAAAATACAGCATTTCTTTTAAATGTAGTAGGCAGGAAAGGCCACAGGAGATGAGGGATGTGTTCGCACAAGTAAGGTGGGTACAGAGAATACATAAGTATGGCTTTCTAAGCTATGCTTAAGATTTTAGTTTTTTCTCTGAGTGGGAGTTTTAAGCAGAGAATTGAGTTGATTTGCTTTATGTTTTAAAAGGATTACTCAGGTTCTTCCCAGTGTGGTTCAGATGGTTGGGCGTGATCCCACAAAGTGAAAGGTCCTCAGCTGGAGCATGTATGTGAGGCAACCGACCAATGTTTCTCACCCTCTCTTTCTCCCTCCCTTCCCTTCTCTCTAATAATAAATAAATAAATACACTGGACAGGGAGAGCAGCCACAGAGGACCATTAGGACATTACTACAGTAGCCTAACCAAGGGCTGATCGTGGCAGCAGAGATGGTAAGTAGCACACTGAATATATTTAGAAGGTAGAGCTGACAGAAACTGCATGAAAAACTGTGAGAGAGCAGTCAAAATTATTCCTGAGTTCTGGCCTAAGTAATTAGAAGGACAGAGATGCCATTTATTGAGACGGGAAAAGCAGGTTTAAATAAGGGATAGCAAGAGTTATGTTTTGGATGTGTTAATTTTGAGATGATCATTAGGATCCAGTGTCAGATAGAAAGCTGAGATATATTTGGAGCTCAGAGTAGAAATTTAGGATGAAAATTCTGATTTAAAGATCTTCATCGTAGAGTTGGTATTTAAAATCTTGAAAGTCTAGTATGATTATACCTAGTGAGTGAATATAGAGAAGAGGTGCTGGGAACAAGCACTGGTCACATTTCAAATTTAGAGAAAGGGAATAATGCAGAATTACAAAAGAGACTAAGGAACAGATGTTAAGGTAAGAAGAAAATTAGAAGACCGTGGCATCCTAGAAACCTAGTTAAAAAAAGAGAAGTGCAACAAGGAGAGTAATCCACTGTGTCAAACGCTGCTGACAGGTCAAGAACAATGAGGAAAGAAGAGTGAAGACCACGGCAGATCAGGAGATAATGGGAGAAGAAGAAAGGGGGGTGCAGCAGAGAAATGAGAACAACTGTGAGCAGAGTAAAGGGAAAGAAAACAATTTTTCTTTTTTAGTTGGGGAAATTACAGCTTGTTTATAGATGCCAGAAAGAACAATTCAGAAGAAAGAAAAACATCAAGTAAACGATAAGGGGTAAGAATCTAGGGGACACTGCTGGGACTATACCCTAAGAATCCTGAAACACCAATTCAAAAGAACTAATGCACCCCTATGTTCATATCAGCACAATTTACAATGGCCAAGTGCTGGCAATAGCTGAAGTGCCCATCAGTAAATGAGTGGATCAAAAAAACTATGGCATATTTACATGATGGAATACTATGCAGCAGAAAGAAGGAACTCCTGCCTTTTGTTACAGCATGGATGAAAAGGGAGAGTATATCCTAAGTGAAATAAGCCAGTCAGTGAAAGACAAATATCCTATGATTTCACTTGTGAGAAGAAACTAATGAACACAATAAACAAACAAGCAAAACAGAGTCAGAGACATGAAAACATAGAACAGACTGACAATGGCCAGAGGGGAGGGGGATAACGAAGGAAGGAAGGGAAGGGACTAGTCAAAGAACACATATGAATGACCCATGGACATGGACAACAGTGTGGGGATTGACTCTGGGGGTGGGGCGGGGGAGGCAGGGGGGCGGGCTGGGAGAAGGAGAGCAAAGGGGAAAGATTTTGGACAACAAAATAAAAATAAAAATTTCATCTGAAAAAAAGAATCTAGTGGACAAATAGAGAGAAGACTTCAGATAGGAAGTTAGAAAGGCAGAACATAACAAGCAGGTAATGAAGCAAGACTGCTGGTTACTTCGATCTCCTCAGGAACAAAAGAAGCTGAGAGGAAAGGGGCGGGAGGAGGAGAGGAGGTTTGAAGATAGAGAAAAAGGTATGGAAGAGCCTCCGGGGATGTCCAACCTGTGGCCCGCAGGCCACATGCAGCCCAGGATCGCTATGAATGCAGCCCAACACAAAATCGTAAATTAGAACATTATGATATTTTTTTGTGATTACATGTCACAATGTATTTAATGTGTGGCTCAGATGCCAAAAGGCTGGATACCCCTGACGCATGTGAGAGTAACTAGATTACAGAAATGACGTGGAATCTAAACTGGATAGACAGAAAGTGAGGGGAAGAAGGACAGTGAAAAGGTGGCAGGCATGGGGCTGAAGAATTATTAGGACAAGAGAACTACAAGGAGAAAAACCAGAAAAATAGGAAGCAATGGTCAGAGAATGAGATACTTAGAAGTGAAATTACTGGAGGCAATTAATTATCAGTAATGGCAGAGTCTAGTGTATGCCCAAGGAAATAAGTACTTAAGACTTGGTAGAAAACAAGATAATCACAAAAAAAAGGAGAGGCCAAAGTACTGGAAAAATCACCCACTAGGATACTGAATCACGAAGACTTCTGGAAAGAGCTATGTTAGAGAAAGGGCCAATGAACCAGGAGCTTTCTTCAAGGAAAGAGAAGGGTCTATATTTAACTGCAACAAGAAGGAACACAGGTGGCACATTTCCTCTCCACAGGCACCAACAATTGGCAGCTGGTAAAAATCAGAAGGGAATATAGAAAAATCAGAACCCTCACACACTGCTAGTGGGACTGGAAAATGGTGCAGCTGTTTTGGAAAACAATCTGGCAGTTCCTCAAGCAATTTTCAAAGAGTTACCATTATGACTCAGCAATTCCTCTCCTAAATATACTACCCTAGGAAATGAAAATGTATGACCACATAAAAGCTTGTACACAAATGTTTAGAGACACATTATTCATAATAGCCAAAAGGTGCAAACAACTCAAATGTCCATCAACTAATAAATGGATAAGCAAAATGTGGTATATACATGCAGTGGAACATTATTCAGCATAAAAAGGAATAAAATACGATACATGCTACACAATGAATGAACCTTGAAAACATTAGGTTACGTGAAAAAGTCTGTCACAAAAAAATCACATTTTATTCATATGAAATATCCAAAATAAAATCTATAGTGACAGAACATAGATTAGCAGTTATTTAAGGTTGGGGGGAATGGGGAGATGGGGGATAATAGCTAAAGGGTACAGGCTTTCTTTTTGAGGTGATGAAAATGTTCTAAAGCTGAATGTGGTGATAGTTGCAAATGTCTGTAAATATACTAGCAAGCACTGAACTGTATACTTTAAATGGGTAAACTGTATGGGTATGTGAATTATATTTCAATGAAGCTGTTTTAATAAACTCATGTCAGAATAAACATAGTAAAATCAAGATGTTGTTAGGGTCTAGAATTCTGCAATCCTACTTCAGTGTCCTGGCACAGGGTGCAGATTTAGCATGGCTGAGGCTGAGAGGGCAGCTAGGGACCCTGCCAGGAAAAGGTTAAGAACTCAGTTGCAACATCAGAATGAACGGCTGCCCCTCCTCAATGGCATCGCCACAAGCTGGTAATGGGAAGCTTTTTGGCATTGATGCTGTACTTACGCTCATATTTGTGGATAATTGTACTTATAATCTGAGAGCCTACTATATGCTAGAAACTGCACTATGTGTTTTTAGGATGGTGACTAACAGCATGAATTCTGGGATCAGGCATAGGTTGGAATACCCACTAGAATTCACTTTTGAGCTGTATGACCCTGGAAGAACTAATTGAACCATTTGGGCCTGTGCTCTTATTTATAAAATTAGTTGTTCTCAAGTTTATATAAGATCATGCACTTAGCACAATACCTGCTATATGCTCAATAGAAATTGCTATTATTGTAATTAATATCTCATCTTCCCAACAACTCTACAAGTTATTTTTGACCTTGCTAAAGCTGGAAAGAGATGAGCTGAAACGTGAACCCTTTTCTGGATACCTGGAAAAACCTCAGTTGTCAGCTGGACAAAGTCACTGCTGGTCAGAAACAGGCTGAACCGTCCTTCTCTGAGGTGCCTGGTACATTGCTTCAGAAGTTCCTGACTGCGGGGAGTACACTCAGGATCATAGAAGAAATGAAAGCTAACGGGACTCTTCCAATAACTGACTTCACACCTTTGGCCTTTATAATTCTGCACCCTGACTCAGTTAATTAGCCACGTGGAAAAAAAGAATCATTCTTCATTCTTCCACCAAAGTACTTTCTCCCAGAGTTTATCCTCAGAGCATATCTGTGGTAATGCAAGCTCAGAACTGCAATGCTTAGAAAAACTTTCCAGATCACTCATACCCCTTTCTTCATTTTATAGGACCAGTACTATGATCTGCATACAGTAGGCATACAATAGTCTGTTGTTGATAATGACTCGACCCCCAGGAAAAAGCCAACATCAGAAATTAGGAATCTCTGAGGACAGTCATACCTTTTGAGGCTGGAGGACAGTTGCCAAATATCATCAGGATCCATTCCTGTAGGATCTTTCCGGTGGGCCACGAGAAAGATGCTTTTCTCCTTGTATGAGGTATAAATGGTCAGGATCCCCATCATCACAAAATAGGTTCGAATAAAGTTAAGGGGAAAATGCACAAACACATACACCAAAGAGACCTAACATGAACCGACAAGCAAGGGCTACCAAAACTATTTAAAAAAAAAAAAAAAAAAAAAAAAGTTCTGTCTTGCTGCAAAAACACTGAAATTTAGCTATTTCATTTTCATCCTTATGTTTATGTACTAAGAGAATCAAGGCTCTCTTGGGTTCGAATACTTCAAAGGGAAATACTTCAAAAAGGAAGAAAGAAAAAGGGTACAGGGCATAAACCAGCTCTCATCTTTTCTGTTCAAGGATAACATATACAGACTTCTCAAGACTTGTGCTTATTTCTCTATAAAATACACAACTAATAATCACAGTGGACTTGACCAATTCCAAGGGTCATTAGAAGATAAGTGACTTCAGATTATAGTTTACTAGAAGAACAATTACTTCCTATATGCATATAGCTTATTATTATATTCAGCTTTTGACAGTGTTAACTAACATTCTGAGAACCTACTAAGCATCAGAAATTGGCGTAAGAGCTTTTTATACATTGTGTAATTTAAATTTTATGACAGTTTGAGGCAGGAAAGTATAGTGCAAAGTATATGGGCTTTGGAGTGAGGCAGCCTTAGATTCAAATTCTGGCTTTTAACCAATGTAACCTTGATAAATTACCCCCACCCCCGACCAAGGCTTAATTGTTAGCTCTAAAATGCGGATAATATTGACTTTCATTTTTAAGTGTCTAGCACACAGAAGATATTTATAAAATTAGTCATTACTACTACATATTAAACTGACATATCCATAAAAATGGCAAGTTCTTATTTTGTTTTAAACAAATATAACCAAACAAATAAAATTCCATCAAGGTAGTTAGTTCTCTTGGGAGGCCATATTTTTTAATAATGTTCTCATTCTTCCAGCCTCTTTGGAACTACTCTGAAAATTGTCTCTGAAACTGTCTCCAGAATCTCCAAAACCTATGGCATATTCTTTTGAACTGCCTTAATAGTGAAAAATTCGTAATGGGATAATGTATAGATGCCAAGTCTAGGAACTATGATTTGAAATCAATATGGATAATACCATTTTTGATCAGGACTTGTTTTATTAAATGGCTTGCTAAATTCCTTGGAAGAAAAATTCCCAAAATGGAGATTTTAGAAATATTTCAGGTTATGGCAATACTGTTAAAAAAAGTAAACTGCCTAGCAAAATGATTTGTTTTAAACAACTAGTACAGTAATGACTGTACTAGTAATAATGCACATAGCACAATATTATTAATAATGTAACAATGTACATAGCACAATATTACTGTACATAGCACAATAATGGCACAATAGCCACAAAAACACTATGTGGCTATTAAGAATGAGGCAGACCTCTATATATATTCTAATATGGAAGGACATTGACACATTTAAGTTAAAAAGAAAAGCACAGTATGTACAGACTGACTTGGGAGGAAGGGGTAGGAACCGCAAGAAAACTGTTACTATGAACATGTTACTTTTGTAATAATAGTAATAGTATTATAAAAGTTCTTAATATTCAGTTTTTTGAGAAATAATCTAGCTAGATAGGTAACAAACATGATTCTATATTTATCACAAAAAAGATAGGGGAAAGAAAACATTTCAGAGCTGATTACATATCTAACACATTACATAATATCTCATTTAATCTTTATAATAATTCTGAGTGTATATTACCCATATTTATAAATGAACAGTATTCAAACAGTCTCAAAAAAGTTAAGTTCTTATTACCACAAGATCACAAAACATCTTGAATTTCAAACCCAGGTTCCCCTAGCTCCAGAATCAGTTCTTACTTCCGCTGTCATACAAGCCACACCTGTAAGTCATGCTCAGTAACGCCCAGTCCAAGTCCCTCAGCTTCAAGGAAACCTTCAAGGAGACACAGATCTGAACCTCCAAACTCTGATCTTTTCCTAATATCCTGAGACGAGTGGCTTGAAGCAACCTGATCTCATGAGAGAAGTTCTGGACTAGAACTAAGAAGGGCTGGGTTGTCATTATTACTGTGTTTGGTTATTAGGTACTTAGACTTGGATTATAATAATCTCTATATTAATAACTTAATAGAATTAAAGATAAAATAACCATATTAAATCTAAAATATCAGTGATAGCCACTACATAAATTTACAGACTACCATAGCTGACAATGTAAAATTCTAACATTAGCGGGCCCTGAGATCAAAGTTTGTTTTTTGTCGGGAGCAGGGAGGTTACCAGTAGAGATTTTAAGACAGTCACTGGAAAACAAACCCGAGTACAATCAAAGGATATGATACGACGCACAAAGCCAAAACAGGCTTGGACTCTGGGAAGGGGTGCATGTAATCCCAAATCAAAGCCACTATGGCAAAGAAACAGGAGATGGTACAGATGGTGAGGCGACCGTCAATTAGACCAAAATTCTCCACATACTTGTACTTTTCCAGAAGTACCTAATGAGAAGAACAAGGAATGAAACTAACAGGAATATTTCCTTCCTAGAAATTTTATTCTTAATTTCCTTGATAAAAGCTACAGTAGAATCATGTAAGTTACCAAGTAGTTTTCTCTAATCAGAATTTTATCACTCTAAGCAAAAATATTCAAGCTGTTTACAATAGACCTAAAATTTTCTTTTCCCTTTTTAAATGGAGAGATGACCAGTCATGTTATCTCTTATGTTTCCTCAACCTTCTTTACTCTTAGGCTAATTAACCTCAAAAACAATAAATTAACAGCTTTCTGAAATTGAAACATTAGAGAATTTGAGGAATTACTTGGGGCAGCTAATTTATATTTTACCACATGCTCCCCTACATACACTGTAAAGATTTAGAAGCTACTTTCTGGCTCAATTCCCAAGATTGAAAACTAAGGTCATTCTAAGTGACAGAAGAAAAAGCCTGCAAATGAGCCATCAGCTGTACAATGCTAAGAGACCTCCACCTCAAGAAAAGTACCTTTTTGGCAGAATCATCCAAAGAATTTTTCACAGCTGATCCATCCCATTTGTCAATTTTTACAGGCTTATCATCGATCTTCCACTGTAAAAGAAATAGAAGAGTTGTACACCCAGAGACATGGTATCTTACTGAAAGTAAAGTGAACTACTTCCTTAAGAACATCCTTAAGTATAAGTATCATTTACTCTTGCCTTCTGATGGACAGCTAAAAGACAAAACACTTAGAAACGAAGGTGAAGGAGACACTGGGAGGGTCATGAGAATCAGGTGGTACTCACAATGCTGCCAGTCTCCATGCTGAGAAGTCAAAATCTACAAGCCCCAAACCAGAACACCTAAATGGGCTCCAGAGACTACGGTGAGAACTCACATATCCCATCCTTGTCTACCCAAATATGAGTATGGAAAAGATCTCCACTTGGTCATCCTTTCATTCTGTGACAAAAAAACTCAGAAAATATATATCCACAGACTCTCAGACAGTAACAAAATGAAGAAGGTCTCCATGACTATATCTTTGTCCACTAACAACTTCTATATTTTACTATAGGAAAATCCAGTGTAGTCTGTTGGAAAAAACATTTTGAATTAAAAACCAAGTTATACCACGTATGACTTTTGGACAAACCCTGCTCAATTTCCTCATCTATAGGGATTGAGAAAGGCCACCAAATATTGTGCTACTTAGAGGCAAGTGATTCTCTTACACACTGCTGGCAGAAATGCAAAATAGTACACCACCTATGGAAGTCAATTTAACACCCTGGATTCAACTTTCCACTCCTGAGAATATTTCTCTATCTGCATAGGCATGAAATAATACACAAAGCTATAGAGCAGCAGCATTTATAACAGTAATTATATATTTATCATATAGCTAGCTCAGTGGAGACGGCAAGTAGGCAGTTAGACAAATAAGTCTGGGTCCAGGTAAATATAAATGTGGATGTCTTCAACTTGTAGATGATATTTAAGCCATGACACTGGCTATCTCTTTGGAAGGTCAAGTAATATGAAAAACTAGTATTGAGATTTGACAAGAGGGAGGTCACAGCAGAGAAATGGTACAGGCAACAGCCAAAAAAGGGACCTGGACAGATGGAGATTATTAACTTCTGTGATATCCCTGTGACACAGTGAATAAGCAGTTAATAATAATATTAATAATTTGAAGCTTCAAAGGTTACTTCATAAACACTGTAAAGATTTTCAAAAAAAGTTTAAAATAAAATACAATTCACATACTACAAAACTTACCATTTTAAAATGTACAGTTCAGCAGTGTTTCAATTATACTCACAAGGTTGTGTAACTATGGCCACTAATTCCAGAATACATTCCTCACCCTAAAAAGAAACCCCATCGCGTAAGCGTTCATTCCCCTCCCTGCGCCCTCCAGCCCTGGCAACCATTAAATCTACTTTTTCTCTGGGTGGATTTGCCTATGCTGGACATTTCTTATATTAAATGGAATTATACAATATGCAGCCTTTTGTGACTGACTCCATGTTGTAACATGTATCAGCACTTCATTCCTTTTATAGCCAAGTGTTCCATTGCGTGGATACACCACATTGTTTATCCATACATCTGTCAGTGAATACTTGAGTTGTGTCCACCTTTTGGTTATTGTGAATAATGCTGCTACAATTATCTGTGCACACATTTTTGTGCAGACGTACATTTCGGATTCCCTTGGGTTTATACCTAGAGCTGGAATACACCAAGTCATATACTAACTACACTGAACTTTCTGAGGAACTGTTTTCCAAAGTGGTGGCCTCACTTTACATTCCCTGCAGCAATGTAAGAGTTTTCCAAATCCTTGCCAACATTTTATTTTTTATTATAGTCATACTAGTGCATGTAAGTGGTATCTCATTGTGGTTTTGATTTGCATTTCTCTAGTATGTTGAGCATCTTTTCATGTGCTTATTGGCCATCTGCATATCTTCTATGGAGAAATGTCTATTCACATCCTTTATTCATTTTAAAATTAGACTTTTTATTATTGAGTTATAAGATTCTTATATAGTCTAGACACTAGACCCTTATTAGATATATGGTTTGCAAATATTTTCTCTTGTTCTATAGCTTGTCTTTTCACTTTTTGAGAGTATCCTTTGACACATAATTGTTTTTATAGAATTTTTTAAATATTTTATTTATTTATCTTTAGAGGGGAAGGGAGGGAGAGAGGGAGAGAAATATCAATGTATGGTTGCCTCTCGTGCATCCCTTGCCGGGAAGTGGCCTGCAACCCAGGCATGTGACCTGACTGGGAATCGAACCGCGATCCTTTGGTTCACAGGCCCGTGCTCAATCCACTGAGCTACACCAGCCAGGGCACAAAATTGTTTTTAATTTTAAAGTAAAAAATAATTAAAAAAAGGTTAGTTTGCAGCACAATGTTAAAAAAGTCAGCACCTTGCTTCTTTAAACACTTACACTCACAGTAATGCCATGAAACTTCCACTGTCTCTGTCTGAGCCAGGTCAGGATACAGGCGTACCACCCAAAAGTCTAAGACACCAATCACTGAGAGTACAAGAGGACATGTGATCTGTCTATGGATACATGGTTAGTAGGTGACAAAACCAAGGCATAAGCCTAAGCCTTCCAACCTCAAAACAGACGTTCTTTGTTGTGGACACCGGCCAGCAGTATCCGCATCATTATGGATGAATTAAAACATGCACACAGACTACCGAGTCTGGTGGAGGAATAACTGACAGGCTTTTCTCTCAAGAGGAGCCAAAGCCCCGGCCTCCCCCATCACAGGCCTCTAATCATATCTCCTTACATTCCAAGATGGATTCTCTTCACTCTCCCCGTTACAACAAAGGAGCCAATGCCCCTCATTACATCACAGAAGAAGGACACTAGCAAATAAATAGGCAGGCTTATACTGGGCCTGCAAGGTACTTGCAGGGTGAGGGGGTTTCAGCAAAGCAGCACACTCTCAAAAAGCCTAAGTATATTGCAAATCTGATTACCCATGAGAGAACCTATCTGTGGGCGTGGGTCCTGGGCCCAAGCCACGCAGAAGGGTCTGCCACAGTTCTTTCCACTACTACATCAGCTAGAACATGGCCTGCTCCAGAATGGGGGGGCAATGTACTAAGTAAGGTAAGAGAACTGGATTAAGAACTGGGGAATCTAGGTTCTGAACTGTTAATAACTCACTGTGTGGTCTTGGGCAAGTTGCTTCATCTTCCCATCTCCAACTATGTCCATGTCTACAAAATGAGGCGGCTGGGACAGTCAAGCTTCAAGGGCTTTTCATTATAAATATTTTAGAGAAACCACTATTTATTAATCAGAATAGTTAAACAAAATCAACAAAAAAAATCTTGAAATGTCAGAACCAGAGGAATTTAAAAAGTCAACTAGGACAGCAGTTAGTTCTCAACTTGGAAGTACTATTAAAATGTAAAGGAAATAAAAACATACAGAAGTCCAGGCCCCACCTTCAGAGAATCTGATTCAGGTCTGGGATAAGGCACAAAAATATGTATTTTTTAAAAAAAATTATTTATTTATTTATTTAGGTTTTTTGGGGGGAGGGAGGCAGAAAGACAGGGAGAGAAACATCTGATTTGCAAGAGATAAACCGATTGGTTGGTAAATCAACTGGTTGCTCTGGCATTCCGCAACCCCCCTGCCCAGAACCCAGCCTGTGCCCTGACTGGGAATCGAACTGGTGACCTTTTGGTTAGCAGGCCAGCACTCAATCTACTAAGCCACACCAGCCAGGGCCCAAAGTCTGTATTTTTAACTAGAACCCTAACAGGGTCTGCTGTACAGTCTCCATATCATGTTATGAAAAATATTTGTTTAAGGAAACTAAAGCCCAGAATAACCACATAGTTGTTGAGTTCTTACTATGTGCCAGACACCACCTTTTAATGCAAATACTATAATTATTACCATTTTACAGAGAAAGAAACTAAGAGTCAAAATTTATTAACTTACCCAAGAACATACACCTGGTAAGTGGCAGAGACAAGATTCAAAGTCAGACACATGGCCTAGCTCCAGACCCTGTATTCTCAACTAAGATATAAAAGCTAGACTCCTAAGATGAAGCTGACAGTCCAGGCAAGAGATAGAAATCCAGCTATGAAATTAACAGGGTCTGGAGATGGCTTCTAGAAAGAACGGGTTTATACCACATTTTAATAGTCAACACAAATCCAGTCAGGAGACAGAGATCTAGGTAATAGGTTAAAAGGATTTGGGTGTAGCGTCTGGAAAGAATGATTTAATACAACACATTAGTTTTAATAGCCAAAACAAATTAAGCAAGGAATTTTTCTTTATAACCTGCTACGTAGAACAAAATACTTTGATGTATCTTGGGCAAAATAATTTATTGGAATGATCTAAGTTATTCTGTGATGAAATTTAGAAGAATATATTTGCATACCTATTTTTAAGATCAGGAACGTGGATTTGCTTTGTTCTTAAAGTCAGTTTCATAAGAACAGAAATTCACATCTGCTTAGGGAAAGCTATAAGCATATTTGTATCTCTTTACTACATTTGTTTATAGCAAGTGAATACAGCTGCAGGAAATAAAAACCCTCCAAAAAATCTAAACAAATCAAATTAAAGACACTGTAAAGTAACAGCCTTTCATTCCCACAAACCGAAAACTTCTCAATTCATTCAGATCCTGCTCCACTAAAGATAACATTTTCTCCCATATTCTCTTCCACAGAATCCTCAGTTTCCACACAACTAGAGGCACCATCTTCTAAGGCTGTTCCTGAAGACCAAGTTTTTCTCTGCTTAATTCAATACTGCCAAGTACTTTTTCCAGAACCTCTCATGGGAAACTGGACAAATACAAATTGGTATAAAAACACAAGACAATATGTCACATTAAGTGACAGCTTACTTCCCATGTGTCATAAATGCTACAGAATTCAGAAGGGGAACAACTCAATGTAAGGCAAAAAGGAAATTTCCAAGAGAAAGTACCTAAACAGCTCTTGACTTATTTCTATCTTACTTCTTAGTTAATTTTGTCAGGTGCTCCTTTGTGAGGCCTTTTTATCTATTTCTGCTATTCAAGTTGGAAGTTCTCATCACCTTGTCATTCTATTTTTATAGCCCTTTACAAAGAACACTTATCAATATTATACAATTTAATATTTACAAGCTTGTAATATGTCTATATGAGCATCCACAATATTTACATAAGAAAATTTGAGTTCAGTAATACCAAGTAACTTGTCCAAGATCATGCAGCTTTTAACATGCTGCACTAGAACTCAAATTTGTCTTTCTTTTTGCATTAAACCCTATACAGTACTATGGCACAGGGCATTATTAGACGGTTTTGGTTTTCACCTCTCTAAACGATCTGAATAATTTTCAAAACCCTTCAACAGCTTCCTCCTCCCACTTCAAGCAATCCATGCTCTCTTCAATCTTGCCACTGCAGGTTTCTTTAGAACATCAGGCACCATCTGTGTACCTTTGCTCAAGCACATTAACTGGTATATGACTTCCCTCCCTCTCCTCCAAAGAAAGGTCCCAGCTTCACTCTCAGACAAGAAGTCATCCCCTGGGAACCGCAGTCCCTTATCAATTAGATCTCAGGACAACTGTCTCTCTCATTTGAACTTCTATAAAAAGTACACAACTGAATACATCAAATATTTCTGTTTAGTAGTTTAGGTCCTATACCCCCTGTCCTATACTCAGCAATACTGAGTACTTTCTGACAGTGGAATTCCTGATTTATTCTTCTGCCATCACACATTTGTACACAATAGGTTACAGAGATCATTAGTGTATATCATCTCATTTGAGTCTCCCCAAAACCCTAATATTTCAGATGCAGAAAGGGAAGCTGAGTCAGGTTAGCAGAGCTACTTCAAAACTGAAATCTTATGATCCCCAAATCCAGCTTCTTTCAATAACACATTAATTCCCTTCTGTTCCTCTTCCGAATTCTCTAGCATTTATGGCACATTTATGGCACCATATACTTTTCAGTTATCAGTACCTTGGCAAAATGTATGCTTAATGTTTGCTGATGATTAGCCAAAAAAGGGAAGAACAAAAGCAGTTAAAAGAATAGGATGAGCACAGGCCGGGAGGTGCTCACCCAGCAGGAAAAAAGGGTTTGCGTATGAAAATGACCATCAATTCCCAAATGTCACAAGCTCGGAACAATTTACCATTGCAACCCCGAGAACACATCCCTGTACCTTAAAAAGAGTTAAGAGTGGGAGAACCATGTCATTCAAAACCAATGACACCCAAAATGGGAAGCAAAAAGATCAGGACTCCTCAACGTGACCATGTATTCATTTCTTAAGCACGTACCGAGTATCAGACATAGGTAAGTCTGAAAGCTGTTTTCAATTAAAGTGAAAAATTCTGATTACTTACTATATTAAAGGCCACAAGCTTAATATTTCTCATCAAACTGGCCCAGGGCCCTACAATAAGAGAACTGGAAGGGACCTTAGGGTACACTGAGGTGGAATCCCTCCGCTCACAGCCGAAGCAGCAAAATATAAAGACGACAAACAGAATTCAAGGTCACTCAGCCAAATAGAGACAGAATCAGTGCTACGTCGCAGATCTCTATGCAAATATTTCTTCCAAGATGCTATGCAAGGACAAGAACAGTTTTCTTTTTTTTTGTTTTCTTTTAAACCCTTGTTGCTAGGACCTCAGTTTAGAATATATATATATATGGACGGGAGGAGAGGGAAACGGGCAAACAAGTACAATTGGCAAACTCGTGAATTCAATTCACCTAGGACATTTGGAGGCAGAAAGCAGGGGGAAATGAGCGGGGTTGTGGGGGAGGGTGAAGATGGCAAGAGAAAAGAAAAATTTGGGAAGGCTTCCTGTCAGTCCAACAGGGGAAGTCAATACTCAAATTTAAATTCAGTATCCAGAGTATGGTGATAAAACGCCTAAAAACTTCAAAAAGAAAAAAGCTAAGGAGCAGTCTGAAATCTGTAGCGACACACAAGAGTGCGGGGAGTTTGGGGACTACTGACTTCCAACAGCTGCTTTCATTTCTTCGGGCTTCAGTTTTCCCCCTCGGCGAAATGGGCACATTCAACCGTACCCCCAGCACTACCGAGGAAAAGCGACGGCCACGTGAAAATATGGAAATAGCCAAGTTATCGTAAGAAGATGTGGTGACCGGCACGAAGGGCCAGGAACACTTCCGAGAAGGAAAGAAGACCTAAAGAGGAAAGAGACTAGTCTGAGGTGCGGAGAGAGCAGACTGCAAGCGCCCCTAAGTGTCCCATGGTGGGCCAGACCAGTACTCCCTTAAGAAACCTATGAAGAAAAGGGGGGCGGGATGGAAAGGTGGGATTGCCGTCTCCCAGGCCTCCACTGGCCTTGACTGTCCCCAAGAACTGGCTCCTCACCTTATCCAACAAGCCGCTGCGGCCACTACCTGTTCCGCAGCCTGGGCCGCTGCCAGACCCACCACTGCCTCCGCCACCACCACCTCTCCCGCCCTGTGCCGCTGCCGCCGCCGCCATCTTCACTGCTTCTGTGTTTCCCTCCCACTCCTACTTGTCCGAAGCCGATTGGCTGAAGCCGACGTCGTGACGCGCCGCGCGGAGTCCCCGCTGACGTGAGGTTGCAGGCAGGAGTGGCCGCGAGGCTTGCCGGGATTTGTAGTAGTCAGAGGCTCCTGGGGCCGGTTGCTACCCACACGGCTAGCGGCCGCGTCGCGGTTACTAAGGGGTATTGGCAGGCGCCACTGTGGAGCGGCTCCAAAATCCCCGTAAAGCTCGCAGGCGCGCATCCCACCAGACCGGGACGTCGCCCACGCGAACGCCTCGGAAGCGGAAGAGACGCCGGAGGCAGGTGCGGCTGGAAACAATTCTGAGGAGTTACAGTCTCCTCCGTCCCAAACTTAGAATTTCGAAAGGGGCGTCAGGAGCTCGTTCTTCATCCTTTACTAGACCTGTTACAGCACATACCAGTTATTCTCTCTGGTGACTGTCACCTTAGCCGTTAGTAATGTTTTCGTGTTATGGAGGGCTCATTCACTGAGTGACTACTGCCTGCCAGACAGTGTCCTATGTGCATTCATTTATTTTTTATGTAAGTGTGGTTGGTATGTAATACGATATTCGTTTCTGGCGTTTAATATAGTGATTCGACATTTATATATCTTACAATGTGATCACCACACTAAATCTAGGAATCATCTGTCACTGCGAACTTATCACAATATTATTGACTATATTTCCTTTTGCCTTTTCCACCTATCCTCCCTCTCCTTTCCCTCTGGCAGCCATCAGTTTGATCCCTTTTCCTATGAGTCTGTTTTTGTTTTGTTTGTTTTATTTTTTAGATTACACCTATAAGTGAAATACTGTATTTGTCTTTCTGTGACTTACTTAGCATAATACCTTCTAGTAGGTTGTTGCAAATGGCAAGATTTCATTTTTTAATTTTTTAATATATTTTTAAAATGTCAGATGGCAGAATTTTATTAACCCAAATACAATGTGCACATAAGCTGTCTTCTATTCATTTTCTTCACTGAGCAGACTGACTTTGGGATTGGTGACTCCCATGAGCCCCTGGGCTGCTCTTTCCACAATGGCTTTGCAGTGGTGAGTAGTCTCGTACAGTAAGATTCAGTGGACATCGGAAGCACTTCAAGCTCCTTGACGCTGCAGACCAGTAACTTCCAGTAGCCACTAAGCAGCATGTGCTTTGTTTTCTTGTTGCTCCCATAACCAATGCTGGGCCTCAAGATATGGCCTTTAAATCTTTTTCAGGCCCTGTTGTCCGTGTCTCTGAGTTTTTGCCAGTTACGCTTAATTTTGACATATCAGCCTGACTAGTGCGGGATGAACTTCTTGGTCCTCTTATTGATGATCCTGGGTTTCACCAGGGGTCTGAGGGCAGCCATGAGGCAGAGTAAAGATGGCTGCTCCTTCATAAGCAGCTCTGAAGAAGAGAGCTCATTCATTTTATTGCTGAGTAATACTTCATCGTGTGTGTAGCACATCTTCTCAATGTCCATTTAGCCCCCTAATAGCCCTGTCAGATGAAAAAAGTAAGGAATTTACCCAAGGCCAGATAACAGGTATCAGAAGCTGATTTAGAAGCCAGGTTTTTGTAAACATCAAAACCCATGGTATGTAAAAGTAGTCTAGATTTTTATTAATTTACTTTTTTCGTGCAAAAATTTTTGAGCACCATCATTGTCCAGAGGCATAGAGGGTGACCAAGACAGACCTATTTTCTACTCTCATGAAATTCCTATTCCGGTGTCCAAGAGCTGTCACATGATAGGATTGTACTATACTATACTCTATGACATTGCACCATTTGTTTTTTTACCCCATAACCCGCCTCATAAGTGTCCAAATGATTGAACAAACATTTATTGAGTGCTTACTATGTAGCAGTCACTGGGGATATTTCACTGAACAAAAATGTCAAAATACCTGTCTTGATGAATAGCATTCACCTAGTAATTATCACTAAATAATATTAGATGAGGTTTCCTCACCTCTGTGAAGCAATCCACTCTGATGCCCCTGTAGCTTTTGGTTGTTCATGGTTTCTAACTTTTCATTTTTAAGACCCAGCTCTAATGTCACCTGCTCTGTGGAACCTACCTCCATCCTTATGTCTTTCTTCTCCATAGCATTATGTTTGTGGTTCAGTTTAAGTCAGTGAACAATCATTGAGCCTAGTCAACAGCTGTATGAGGTGCCAGGGATAGAGAGACATAGGATCCAGGCCTGGCCATAGAGGGGCTTGCAGCCTGGGCTAGGGGTGTTTGGAGTGGGGCACAGGCAGGTAAGCAGACCATTATAATATGCTGGGCGTAGTGCCTCCCTTAAGAGGTGGGCCTGAGGTGATAGAACAAAGAAGAGTCAGCCTGAGGAACGAACATCTGCATGAGCCAGGCAAAGTGGATGGGCAGAAAAGAACGACAGGCCAAAGGAATGGGACAAGCAAATGTGTGCAGATGAGAAGCATTTGTGTGCGTGTGAGTGTGTTTGGAGCTAGTACTGAGATTAGCTGCTTCAAGTTTAAGATAGAGACCAAAAGTAGTTGAAGCTAACCAGGCAGACAGCCTCTAAGTCTGGAACTGGGACCTTCTTTTTTCCGCCATCCAGATAAAGTTCTTATTTCTCTTTAGGTTACTTTCTAGGCAATGTAACCTGGAGGATATATGCCCTTGCTGGACCACTAGCTGTAAACCCACACCTTCTCACCTAGTATTCCTCATAGGGAACTGGAATTTCTATGATTAGTTGAGTGCAGGTCTGTATGTCCCCCATGAGCTGAGTCTGATTTATTCTTTGTGTTACATGCATAGCAAATATCTTTTTCCCAGATTGTATCGTATCTTTCAATGTTGTCTTTGCTATTGTTTCTGTGCATAAAATTTATTTTGCATAAATGGTTATATAAACTGACCCTTTCCTTACTGATTTGCCATTTGCACGTCTTATTTAAGCACTCTGGCCCCACCCCATTGTCACAAAATTATTCTCCTCTTCCACCTTCCCATCTATGTCTCTGTCTCTATCTCTATGTCTGTGTCAACCTACTTCTTGGCTTTTTAGTCCTGTGGTATTTTTTTAGGCCCTATGTGAGACATATTTTGGAGCAGAAGGGTAATAATAGAATATAATTAATGAGAAAGGTCAAGAGCTCTGAATGGCAGGCTAAGAAGGAGTATAATATCTATTTTACAGGTGAAGAAACAAAAAAAAAAGAAAGTCAAGGGACTTTTCCTAAGATCAAAGATCAAGTAAGTATACAGACTAGAAGCAAGGTTCCTCTATTCCGTAAGTTACTGAGCCTTCTCCAACAGTAATCATCTCTAGCATTTCCCAGCCAGCTAGTCACTCACTCATTCATTCATTCATTCATTCATTCACTAATCTTGCATACAGGTAGGGTTGGTCACAAGAAAGATTTCCTAAAAGACAGTTGACTAAATGGCTGTTGATCTTTCCCCATTTACCCATCTAGCCATTCATTTTCCCAACACATTTTTAGTGAATTCTAGGCTCTATACTAGGCTCTGGGATTACATAGATAAATAAGGTATCATAGTCCCCATAGCAGGTGGGAAATTGGAAAGAGGAGCAAACAATTATAATTAAGTACTACACTAGGAGAAGTAGGGGTTGTCATGGGGACGCACAGGAGGGGCCTCCAGTCCTTTTCATGTGATCAAGGATCAGAAAATTCAGAGTACCCTGTGTTCAACCAAAGAAGATATCACCATCACTCATTTATTCCACAAATAATTGTGGTATTTATTATGTGCCACTGCTGTGTTAGGAGCTGGGAACAAAGAAATGAACTCCATAGATGCTGTCTTTCTTCTGGGGCTTAGAATCTAATTAGGGAGCTCAGAAATATGTATAAAAACTCTTGGACCCTGGGAATATCACCATATCTTTACCTTCATTTGGCTCCCATACGCTTATTGGGTATTTCCTATGAGCTTTGCAAGGGTGGAAGAGAGACAGTGAGTTGGACGTGGGTCCAGACACAGAGGTTCATAGGCCACTGGAGGAGCCCCCTCAAGGTTGTTATTGGTAGTAACTGTAGGAGGTAGAAAGGCTGCACCCGTGACAGAGATGCAGAACAGGCTCTCCAGGGTTTAGCTCCAGCAGCAACCTTACCCCGCAGGACGATCCAGTGAAGGCTTTGCGGAAGAGGTGGCATCTGGACTGGGTCTCAAAAGAAGCTTCTTTTCCATTTTTACCTTATTTAAGTTTTACAATGCTTTATGGCACAGGTTTTTATCCTCATTTGATATGTGAGACAGCTAAGGCACAAAGAGATGAACTGATTTGCTCAAGGTCACACAGCTTAATGGTAGAAACTAGACTCAGATTAAAGCCTCCTATCTCCAGAATTGTTGCTCTTCCTACTGCACACTCTACTTTTCCCATTTGTCACTTCCAGGAAACATTCCCTCAGGACACTGAATCCCAGCTTCCCCCTCTGCTCCTTCCTTTTACTGAATCTCTTCCCAGACCCTCTATCCCAGGTCCCACCTTCCTCCCATGGCTTCCCTTCCGCTGGCCAGGGGCTTATAGGTTCCCAAACCTCTGCTCCTTCACGTTGTCTGAAGCTGCCCCAAAGCAGATTTGGGAATGGCTGGATCCCTCATCTGAAAAATCTCAAATCTCTAAGAGCTTAAGGTTTAAGAAATTTATATCTCTTGTTAGAGATTTATTCCTAAAGGAAGTAGTATTTGAGCTGAATCTTGAAGGATGGGAGTAACCAGATGAACAAAATGGAAAAGGCTATTTTGGGCCAAAGGAACACTAGGAACAAAGGCAGGCAAAACGGAATGTGAGTGCTATGTTTTAGGGACGGAAAATGATTCTGTGAGCCTGATGGGTAGGGCAGGCTGGAGCTGGAAGGGTTGGGAATCAGGCCTTCAGGAGCTTTGAAGACTAGGCTCAAATATTTGGCCTTCCTGCTCAGTGGGAATCCAGTCAGGAGACTGTTGCAGTATTTTGGAGGGTGGGGTTGGGTAGAAGTGGAGGGGATGAAAGATTTAATGAAAGCAGTGAGAGACATTGAACAGTATTTCTAAGCTGGAATTTTCGTGACTCTGTCACCAGTTAGTGGAATGCCATTTCACGTAGCATTATTTTTGTCAGATTTGTCTTTCTAAAGCACGGCCTGGATCATGGTTCTCCCCAGCTCAGGTATCATCCATGGCTCCGGGTTACTTACAAGGTGAAACTTGGGCTCCTAGCCTGGCACTGAAGGCCTTTCAGGAGCAGACACCATCCTTCCTTTCTAGCCTTATTGTCCAAGACTCCCAGACACACATCCCCTTCCTAGGTCAGGTGGTTTCTTCACTCTGCCAGACATGCCTACCACCATGTGCTATGGCCTTTCTGTTTAAAATGCTTATCTTTCTATCAGGAAACTCAACTCATCCCTCAAATCCTACTTATCCAGTTCAAATCTCATTATTTGTGTATCATCTCACCTGAAATGTGAGCCCCCTCTTTCCTGAACTCTGCTAAAAAGAACATTACCAGTGAGCACTTACTGTGTACAAGGCACCACCATTCTAACTCGATCCTTTTATCTCTGTATTAAGGTAGGTGTTATCCACATTTTACAGGTGAGGAGCAGCCTTAGAGAGCTAGAGTAACTTTCCCACTCACAGAGCAAGGAAAATCAGAGCCAGTATTCAAACCACATCTGCCTGATCCTGAAGGTAATGCTCTTGCTAGTGTTCTGCTGGGTTAGGATTAGTTTGAACCAAAAAACCCGAGGCCTTGTCTCTCCCTTCATATAAGGGCCAGCCCATGTCTGAAGCAGGGAAGTGGACCTCTAGTCCCTCAGAGGTAGGGTATGTGTGTTGTGTGGTGGCCCTGGGGGGCTCGCAAGTCACGTTGGGATGAGAGAGCAATGCTGCACCTTCTCACTCTTCTGCGTCTTCTTTTTCTTTGCTTGGCTCTCAGGGAGATGTCCTCCTCAGGAGTCTATAAGCTGGATGATGGGAAGCCTTTCCTGAACAACTGCTTTCCAGCCAAAAGTCTGCTTCGGACACCAGAGGAAGGTCAGGTGCCTTAAATTGCTATCTTTGCCTCACAGCCCCCTCCTGCTTTAGAATGTGTCTCATATCCATGTGTTTTTCTCCATCCACTTGACTTCTGCTCCTTGCCACGCTCAGTCCTACCGCTTCCAGTCCGTCTTCCCCCAGCAGCCTCGTGGAGCCTTCTGAAGTGTGTGTCTAACCGTCGCGTTCCCTTCTGCTCAGTGACTTCTCGTTGCTGGATCCTTCTTCACCTGCTGTTCTGTCTTCAGAGTCTAACCTCCCCTTACCCTGTGTACAACCCCATTCCTTCATTTGTGCCATTCCGTAGTGCTGTATTTCACGTAACTTTTTTTTTATTTGCCCAGAACGTTTCAGCCCTCATTCCAGTTATCTGAACTCTTCCCAGCCCACAAAGCCCAGATCTTCTCCCACTTCCTCCATACGTCTGGCTGCTCCAGCCCTCAGCGCCCGTTCTCTCTTATGAGCCGTCTTCCTCTCTCTCTTTCTGACTTGGTTATATCCCACCACACTCCTAAATAAGGTGGCTTAAGCTTCACTCTGCTAAGTAGTTTTTCAAACTATTATCTAGTTAAAAACTCTTCTGTGACAGAGACTCCTCACAATGCTGAGCACAAGCCACGCAGGTGGAACACTGCCAGAGACGTACGGGTTCGCTAGACGGGATTTGCTGCTTTGAAAAAGTAGAGCAAGGGAGAAGTACCCCTTGTTTACTCTGGATGAAGCGACTTGCCGGTCATTCTGTGCATTGCATTTTGGAAGCATCATCTCCTCCAGTCTGTCCTCCCCTCTGCTCGAGAGTGATTCCATTTTTCACATAGAGACCTTCTTCGGCAGCCTACCTATTTAAAAACCTCCCGTGCAGCTCTCTGTATGAACTCATGATTTCCTACCCATATGCCCTCACACACACAAATGGACAGACAGGGAAACAAACAAGGCCGTGTGTGTCTGCATGTGTCGTATATGTGGGTATATGCCCTAGTCCTCTGAGGACAATGGTGTGTCAGCCACGCAGAGTGTACAGGCACCTACATCTCGGTTTCTGAGTACTGTTCCCCAATCAAAGAAACCAGGGCTCCTAAGAGAACAAGGTGTTACTAGGCCTGGAACAAGAAAAATACAAATTGAGCCTGGAGCATCATGTTGTGCCAGAAAGTAAAGAAGTGCTCAGAAAAATGATGGGTGTGTGACAAAAGGACATGGGAGCCAACCTGAAGGAGCGCCCGGCAGCCAGAGCTGGGATGATCTGAGCAACAAAGCAGAGAAAGATAGACTTGAGTGATGAACCACTGAGTAAATATCCATGCCCATAATTATAGATACATAATTATTATTTATAATTATAATAATACTGTTATTTATAGTTATATTACTTATAATTATTAATATAATGAATAATTACTCATTGTTTTCATATATACGTATATATAGACATGTCAATACACACACTTACACATATGTATATATACATTACATATTTCAAGGAACTGATGTAAAATGATGGTCTGGCAAGTCTGAAATCTATAGGACGGGCAGGCTGGACGCTTAGGGAAGAGCTGATGCTGCAGTCTTAAGGCAAAATTCTTTTTCCTCTGGGAAATTCCAGGTTTAGCTTTTAAGGTCTTTCACCTGACTGGATTATGCACATTATTGGGTATGGGCTCCTTTACTTAAAGTCAACTGACTGTACGTGTCAGTCACATGCACAAAATACCTCCACAGCAACACCTCGATTAGTGTTTGATTAAATAAATCCTCTCATACCCTAGCCAAGTTGACACTAAATTTAACGATCACAGATGCTAGAATTAGTAGGTCAAAGTATGATGAGAAACATACATTTGTATAGTGTCAAGGTATCTTTATTAATTACAAGGGAAAAATAGTAACTTCTCAGTAGAGAAACTAGGTCAACACCACCTTACCTGTGTGATCAAAATTAACATCACCAGTAGTGCTGGATTAACATCAGGTACCCTGTGTTTTGATGAGATGACAAGGGCTCACCATCACTTCTGTGGGAATTTTGCCAAAGTGCAAAGTCTTAGTCTAATTATAGGAAGGCATCAGATAAAATCAAACTGAGGGACATTTCACAAAATAATTGACGGGTGTTCTTCAAAAGTGTCAAGTTCACTTAAGAAAAAGGAAAGACTGAAGAACTATCACAGATTGGGGGAGACTAAGGAGACGTGACAACTAAATGAAATATGAGATCCTGGAACAAAAGGAGGACATGAGTGAGAAAACTGACAAAATTTGAAGAAGGGCTATAGATTAGTGACTAATCTATACCAGTGTTAATTTCTTGGTTTCAATCATTGTATTATGATTACATAAGACATTAGGGAAACTGGATGAAAACTGTACAAGAACTCTACTATTTTTACAACTTTTCTGAAGGTCTAAAATTATCTCAAAATGAAGAATTATGAGGTGAAAAAACCCCATGGATGCTGTGCTGCTATGAGCCGACCCCGTTGTAACCCACGCTCCTCACTGCAGTCCTTGAGACCTTTTCTAATCTGACTCTGCTGACCCCCTGGCCTCACTTCTCTTTTCTCATGTTCTCTCCAGATATACTCCAGACCTTTCCTTCCAGGTGTGTTGGGCCTTTTGGCCCCAACTTAGCCTGGAGTCTCCAGGAGTCAGGGCTCTTGGGATGCAGGACAAAGGTCCATGCCCAAGATGAGGGCAGCCTTGAGAGAGGGGGTGCCTGGACTGTCAGGCTCAGAGGGGGACAGGAACTTGCTCACACCAGATGTAGGGCAGGAGCTGCATCCCAGAGGCAGGATAGGCAGCATCAGTCAGGTGAGCCAGGGCAAGCCCCCAGCCCTGGAGCCGGTGGGCTGCACAGGCAGCTAGCCACTGGTCAGAGGCGCCAAGCTGGTTCCTGTAGCTCTGTGCTGGTTTTCTGCGTGGTCCTAGTCTTGTATATCTCTGGGCACTTGTGCTCTTCCCTCTGCTCGGGCTGCCTGGCGTTTTTGTCTCCACCTAATCAACTTTCGACTTTCAACTTAGATCTAGCTCATCCCTTAGGCTGGTAGCTCCCCACCTCTGGGCTTCCACAGTACCCTTTATATTTTTGAGCTCTGACACAGACATCGGCAAGCAGTGTCCGCTGCATTATGGATGAGACAAAACAAATTCACATGGACTACCGAGTCCTGTGGAGGAAAAGGGACAGCACGGCCACTCTCTCAAGGGGAGAGTGCTTCAACCCTTACCTGGACAAGCTTTTACTGCTTTTCTGGACACATTACATGATGGTTTTCATTTACTATGCACAGGTTCACTTTAGGTGATTACTTTTCACAGAAAACAAAGGAAAGAATGTTAATTACTTCAAAGAGAAGGATGTTGCAGACCAAGGGCAAAAGTGGTTGAACCGGTTACACTCCATACTGGGGAGGTTTAGCACAGATTTTAGGAAGTTACAGTAAGTACTTGTTGCCTGAATTCAGGGTGAGGGAGTTTTAGCAAAAGCAAGTCTCCAAGCAGCCTAGGTACAATGCAGGCCTGATTCCCCATGGGAGAACCTATCCGTGGGCATGGGTCTTGTGCATTGGACTTCACTTTCCACTGGGAGCTGGGCCCACGCCATGCAGAATGGTCTCCTATAAGCTCCTTTGAGTCAGGACCTCCATCTTACTCATCTCCAGAGCCCCAGCTCCCAGCACAAAGTAGATGCTCAGGAAAAGCCTGAATGGATGATTGTGGGCGGAGGCTGTGGCTCAGGGTTCATTCAGCAACACTCACTGTGTGGTAAGCTTATTGTAAGCCTTGAGAATACTGACATGAATGTATCAAAGTCTGTGCTCTGTGGAACTGCCACTCTAGAGGGCAAGAAAGGTAGCAAATAAGTGAATGAGTAAAATAATTACAGGTTGCAATAAATGCCTTGCAATTTTAAAAAATTGCTGATGGAGAAAACATTCTAGAATGTTGTCATGATTTTTTAAGTGAGTTTACTAGTAAACCTCATGTTCTTTTTGTTTACATACATTTTCTAGTTCTTTCTGTAGTGAACTTGAGTTATTGGTTTTTTTAAAAAGTGACAATGTTGTATCATTTTCTTATCCTGAGCCTTTGTAGCAGTCTTTCCCCCATAATGGTGGGATCCTGGGTAGGGTCTGGGAAGATGGAGCTGGTTGAGCCAATGTCATACATTGAACTTTACCCAAGAGATGACAAATGGGGTAGTAACTGGCTGGCACAGGAAAGGATGATCAGCTCTGCTGAGGGGAGTCAGTAGAGGTTTTACAGAACAGGAAATACTTGATCAGGGGTCTTAAAGAACAATTAGAGCTTAGAAGCAAAAATGTGGAGGAAAGAAGTTGGCAAGTCATTTCACCTCTTTGAGTCTTAGACTTTTCGTCAGTGAAATGGGGCAGTATCATATCTTTACTGGGCTTGGGGCCAATTAATTGAGATAATTATGTAGACATTTCCTGCCCTCCCACCCCCAAACCCCTGTTACCAGCAGCAGCACAGTGTCTGGTGCATAGAAGACAATGAGAAGCCCTTTTTTGGTTTGGTTTTGAAAGAGTTTGCTCTTCACTGTTCTGATCTTCTCAACAGGCCGAGGACATTGGTTAGTGGCTCGGAAAGGTAACCTCAAAAAGAAGTCCAAGCGTATGGTTGAGGCACCAGCTGAAGGTCAGGAAAGCCAGAAGATTTCTTATGATGTCGGAGCAAAGAAAAGATCTCAATGGAAAAACCAAGTGGACATTCCTGGACATGTGCTGGACTTGAATTTTCTGGTGAGAGTAAATGCATCTTGGAATGGCTGGCAATATCAGCTGATGGCTGTCCTGGTTGCTCCACTCTGGTACAACCACCCTGACCCACCCTAAACTATTTGAGTGCAAATTGAGTACAGCCAGGAGGATGAAGGGACCCACAGCTTTCTTTGTGTGTGAAGCTTTCTTCACATTCACCTTGCGAGACAGATATTTTATCATCCCTGTTATGTTGTTGCTCTTGTGCAGATGGAAAACTGGGGCCCCAAGTGTTCCTTGGCTTTGGCCAAGGTAAATTATGGCTAGTAATTAGAACTCTGGTCTACTCAGGATTAGAACACTGAATTAGAACTCTGGCCTACTAACTCCCAAGCCTGTGCCTTTACATTATATCAGGTAAAAATTCTTAATTGAGTTGGGGAGGCAAATGAGTAAATCAGGGAGAATGGTAAATTGAAAAGCCATTGCAGCACCTGTAGGGTATAGAGATTCCTGCTCCACTCTGGGGAGACCTCTCTAGAAGTGGGGGGGGGATGAAAAAGG
Source organism: Anoura caudifer (assembly GCA_004027475.1). Classification (NCBI taxonomy): domain Eukaryota; kingdom Metazoa; phylum Chordata; class Mammalia; order Chiroptera; family Phyllostomidae; genus Anoura; species Anoura caudifer. The sequence goes on from PVKU01000003.1 coordinate 924,317, forward strand.
TTTACATGCCTCAGCCTTTGTCCTTGGGGTGTAGTGTCTGGCTGAAGGCCAGGAGAGCTGAGCAGATATCACCCAGTGCCAGGGCCAACCTTCAGAGAGAGGACTGGTGTGGCTGTGTTGGAGACCAGCCAGGTAATGTTACATCTGCTCTGTGCAATGCCTCAGTGGCTTTGCAAAGAAAGACACATTTTGTAAGCCAATTTAATGTGCAGCCCAGTTCTCACAGCTCCCTACGAAGAACTCTCTGGCAGCCTACTTTGTTCCCAGGCTCGCTGCGGTTCCCCAGAGATGGGTTTCTGCACAGATCAGATGTTGAAAGAAGGCTTGAGGAGACAGCTGGTTGCGTCTTACAAGGCGTGAGGTGTAAGCTTTTCGAGGAGTCCTGTGGCATTTCTTTCATGATTTTGTTCAGTCCTCCTTGGGGGTGAGGAGGACTGAAATGACAGCACTGAGAAGGGGCAGAAACACTTCCCACTGCAGCCTTCTTTTCCCCTGTGTTGCCAGCAACACACACAGTCCCACGTTAATTGAGATGGCTTGTTATCCGTGTTGCCACTTTGGATAGTAGAAGCAACAAGGATGTGTTTCAGATAGCGGGATACCTACCCACCTATTAGATAGCTCCACTTGAATGTTTCACTGGCACCTCATGTTGGCTTACTACACCAATACCCTTACTCTAAGTCCCACAACATACCTCTTTTCTAGGGTTTACTATACTGTTTCTATGATGGCACCATTATCTACCCAGGCACAAGCCAGTGAGCTGGGGTTATGCTTGACACTTGCCTCTCCCTCACCGCCCCCACCCCCCACCATGGCCAAGCCCTGACACTTTTACTTAATAGTTGTCAAATCTGTGTTCTTCTCATCTCCACTGGCACCACCTTAGTCAGGGCCACCATCATCTTTGATTGGACTAATTAATTCAGTGACTTCCTAACTAGTTTAAACCAACTAGGAGCTTTTACTTCATGTAAAAAGAATCCAGAGGCATTGCTATTCCACAGTGGGTTAATTAACTGGCTAAATGACATCTCCCTAGATCCAGGCTCCCTACCTTCCTGCTCTTGTGGCCTGAGCATGTTAACTTGCCCGCTTGGGCTCATCCCCTTCAGGATCCCAAAATGGCTGCATCAGCCTTGGTCATCACCTGTTAAGGATAACATGCAGAGGTAAAAAGAGGGATTGCCTGTCACTTCCTTAGGTCTATTTTCAAAAGTAAGAAAAAGCTTCCCACAAGTGGCCTCTCACCCCCTGCAGCCAGTATTTTATGGGTCAGACAGAGATGACATGTCCCAACAGTCATTGGGTAGCAGAATGTGACCTCTGTGATTGGATGAGAATAGTCAGGATGTATTCCTGGGAGCTGAGTTTAAGGACTTGACCACGCAGAGAAATGTGAATGACATGGGGGTTCTTTAACAAGGAATGAGTAGGGAAGGAGCTCTAAGGAAGGTAATGAACAATGTCTGGTAGATTGGGCTCTCCCCTTCCACTCCTCTCCTCTCCTCCTTGCTGCGTTTATCAGACATTGCAGTCAGCCCCCTGCCAAAAAACCTCCGACAGCTTTCCGTTGGCTGGAGGGTAAAATCCACACCCTTCATGGAGCCGACATGGGCCCAAGTGATCTAATGACCCCCTCTCTCGCCTTTCCTTGTTTTCCATCCTTTCAAAAGCACCTTGCTTTTTCCTGCCTTGATAGCTTTCACAGCCCCCACCACCCACTTCCATGGGACCAATTCCTACTTAGCTCTTAGGTCTCAGTTGACATATTACTTCTTCAAGTAAGTATTTTCTCACATCCAGGCTAAGATTAGGACTTCCTATATTGTCACTCTTAGCATCTTGGATTTCTCATTTAAAATATTTATTTCATTATAAAAACTTGCTGGCTACTTGGCTTCCATGCATTTGTAAGTTGTGTGAAGACATGGAATATTTCTGTTTTTTCTCCATTATCTTCCCAATGCCTAGTTCCATGTCTAAACATAGAAGATACCATAAATAAATGATTAACAGGACAAAAAGTAATGATCTGTTACACAGAAATAGCAGCTCCAAAGCTGAAATTTTCTTCCAACACTTTAGTTATGCGGGGCAACATATGGCAGTTAAAAGGGCGCAGAGTTGAGTGCTTACAGATTTGGATTCAAATCACAGATCTCTTGTTCACTAGCTCTAGGACATTAGGCAAGGCATTTTAGCCTTATTTTTCTCATTTTAAAAGGGAGATAATAATAGTTGGGGTCAGAAGAAAATTTGTTGATATATTTAGCATAATGCATGGCCCAGTGTAGTGCTTAGTAAATATTTGGTGAATGAGTGGATGAATGAATGAATGAACGAATAAACAAATTATAACAAATGTATAAGATTGGTAAAGCCCCAGAAATACAGATTTTTAAAGAGCCAGATAGAGGAAGTGGGACCCAAAAAGGCAGAGAAGGAACAGAAAGGAAGGAATCCCCCTAAGAACCCTGTAAAGCCGGTGTTACTTTCCCCATCTTCCGGATGGGACGCTGAGAGGAGGACGAGCCAAGATGTTACCTTGGTTCTGGACAGCGCCAAAGCCCACACTCTTCCCACCGTACCAGGCTGCCTTCCTCAATAGGAAGTCATTTGTTGTCTTCGCCAACTACATAAACTTTGTTGGGACCTTGAGAGTTGATTCTCTGCACTGTATTCCAGCTGAAGCACCATTGTGTGAGGAAGCCATCAGACCTGTGCACGATTAATGTGAGCGGCCTGAGGTTCTCCAAGGTAAGGCCAGCCAGCAGAAATGTAATCAGGGTGAGCCGGACCTGGGGAGGCCCCTGGCTCTCTGTCCATTGGACCTTCAAAGTCCCTGGGGAATGGGAATCTGGTCACAAGGGAGGGGGTGGGTCAGACAAGGACTCATTGGGTGGAAGCAACATTAAGACACAATCTTTTGCTCTAAATCTGGTATTGTCATTGTCCCATGTGAGGTGAATTAAAGGCACTAGCCTTGTGGAAGTAGGTTTGAATTGCGGTAGAAATTTGTTGGCATGTGACTTATTGTGGGACAGAGTTCCTATCAAAAGAACCTGCAGGAGAAATTTCTGTAAGGTTTTAGTGCCAGGAGTTAATGTTTCTCCCAAGATGCTGGTTTGTTCTTAATGTATAGATCCTGGGCTCATGTAATAAGTCATGGTCCTTGCTTTGCATTTACTAATAGGCACCTCAGAGCCGAATGCATGGCCTCCCATTAGCCATCGTATTTGGATATGCCATAATACAGGATATTATGGCATATATTTTTGGTTTGTAGGCCTGCCTTGGCATATGAAGAGAGATTGCTTGTGTAATACTATGTAGCAATTAAAGTGAATGAGCTAGAGCTACATGTATCAACCCAAGTAAATCTCAAAACCAGTTTTGAGTAACAAAGGCAGGTTGCAGAATATCTACAGCATGCTGCATTTAATATAGTTTTAAAACATGTAAATAATACTCTATGTAGTTTATGGCACATATATGTAATATAAGTATGGGGATGATAATCACCAATTCAGTATCACTGTCATCCGTGGGAAAGAGATTGGAGAATGTGATTGGGGATGGATATGGGGGGAATCCTCTGGAATGTTTTATTTCTTTAAAGAAACTTGAAGCAAAGACAGCAAAATATTCAGATTTATATTAAAGCTGGATAGCATTATGTGGGTTTTCAGAGTATCTTTCACTATACTTTTCTGAATATTCTTTCAAAATGCCTTCGCACAGGCTAAGGAAAAGGACTTCAAGCATTTTGATTCTGTGATTTACATCAATGCCTCAGAAAACCTGCTGCCTCTAGGTGAGCCTCTTCTTCCCGAAAGCTGTCTTCTGTCTCTTGACCAGCACAGCCAGTCACTCATGTTAGAACCTGCCTGTCAGTCCGTCCAAGGCTGGCCACGCATCTCTTTTTGGAGTGCAGTAAGCTGGGCAGTGGAGAGCACATAGACCTAGATACTGACCCACAGTGGGCACCACCTACTTAGAACATTTCTCTGTGAGCTGCTGCGTCCTCTATCTGTAAATGAAGATAATTCCCTTGCTTTCTTTCTCCCCAAGGTAAGATGCCTGGTAGGCTCAGATGAGATGGGTATATACAGATTAAGAGCTCTTGTTGGAGCATAAAGCCTTCTTGTTTATTCAGCAAGCCCACAGCGACCCCTGCTGGGTGACAGGAGTATGTGAATGCTTGGCTTTTAAAAATGAATGCATCCAGGTCCTGTTCTGGTGAGTCATAGGTTGGTGGGAGACATAGATGGGCTCGGACTGGAGCAGAATACAGGAAGGGCAATGATAGAGGGAATCACAAAGTGCTATGCGAGTATATAAGCAGAACATCAACCCAGGCCAGAGTGGCAGGAGAAACTTCTGAGGAGAGGAGCACCTCTGGTCCTCTAAAAAATGAATAGGAGAGACTCAGGAATTAGAAGATAAGGAGGCATTTCAGGTTAACAGAGTAGAGAAACTTCATATGTTTGCAAGGGATTCAGTAGTAGAGAACGGAGACTAAAAAGCTTCATAGGGACCAGATTATCAAGGACGCTGAATGACTTGGACTTAATCCTGCAGGCAAAGAGAGCCTTGAACGTAGTTTAAACAGACTGCCCATTCCCGTCAGGGCACATGCCTGAGTTGTGCGCCACGTCCCCAGTTGGGGGCGCGCGAGAGGCAACCGATCAATGTATCTCACACATCAACATTTCTCTCCCTCTTTTCCTCCCTCCCTTCCCCTCTCTCCAAAAATAAATAAATAAAATCTTTTTAAAAAGTAAAGTAAATAGAGACTGAGTGGTGGCTCTGAGGAGGATGGACTTACAAGACCACCATAACACCAGGGTCACTTTGAAGGCTCTAAGTAATCCCACACAGCAGGCCAGCCGTACAGCATCAGCAGTTCCTCTTCCATCTGAGGACGTGAAGTCCTCGTAGCATTTCGTGTAGCAGTCCATGTAACCAGCGTGAGCCATCTCTCTGGCCTCCAGCCCAGGCCCAGGACCATGAGACTCTCATTGGGTGGACACAGGAGCCACTCTGGCTTAGAAATGTCACTCCCCGCAGGAACAAACAGCTACTGTGACACTCCATGGACATTGCTCAGAGAGTTCCTGCAAAGGACATGTCCAGTTATAGGAGTCACCAGGGAAGCTCAAAGTTATGGTGCCGCCTTCAGATGTTTATTGTCCGTTTGTATTTTCTCCTAGTCCAGATGTGATTTTTACCACAACAATCCTGCCTAGTGACATGGTTATCATACCGTTTGCTTCAGGTTACCAAGGAACAGGGCTGGAAAGTTAACCTGAGGTCCAGATGTCATACAGAAGGGGAGAAGTGTTTTTACCTTTTATTCAGATAGCCTAAAAGCTATCAATAGGTGAATGGTTAAATAAACTAGGGTATGTCTACATTGTAGAATGTAATTCAGACGTTATACAGATCTGTATGTTTTGACATGGAATAATTCTTAGGGAAAAAGGCAAGTCATGTTACGGTGTGAATGCTGTGCTTCCACTTCTGTGAAAAGAAGTCTATTTCAGCGCACACCTGAGGGAGATGCATGAAACTCTCGAGAGTTATCTCGGGGTATTGAGCTTAAAGGGAATTATTATTTTTCTGTGTGTTTTGTTTTGTTTACTATTTTGAGTGACACATTCAACTTTTTATTTTATATTTCATTATAATGTTTTAAATGGACTTTGGAATTAGAAGACCTAAATCCAATTTTTGGCCCTTCACTAACCAGGAATTCTATTTTAGCAAATCACTCAGCCTAGCTGAGCCTTGGATTCCTCAGCAGTAGAAGAGAAGTAGTACTCTCTATTTTTCAGGATTGTTAGAGATTTGGAGGTCATGTACATAAAGCACCTTACACAGTGCCTGGCCCAACCCAGTGGGAACCCAGTAAATGACCACTGTTAATATCTTTCTCTTAAGCCTTTCACAAGCTGAAGATTCTCTCTCTCCTCCCCCTATAGAAGTATTTCACACATTTCCAGCCTTAAAGGAACTGGACCTTGCATTTAATGGCATCAAAACAGTCTACGTGAAAAATGGAGACTTTAACTTCTTGGAAGTAAGTTGGAGGTAGGGAGCTTTGGGTGCCCATCTGTTTCCCTGTAAAGAATGGGTGTAGAGGTCTCTCTCTACTGCTTATAACTGTTGGAAAAGGCTTCTCAGGGCCTTTACTGCCAGACACTTGCTTCAGGGCAGTCCTCTGGGGAGGGTGGTAGGGCTGGGGGTAGTGATGGGAGTATGGGTTTGCTGGTGGCGGTGGTGGTGGCAGCAGTGGCAAATAGATGAGAATATATTATTGCTATGGCCACAGTGCATGTTAGGGTGGCCAGTGACATGGGCTGTAAAAGAAGCCACAAAGAGAAGAAAGTGCAGACAGCAAAGTTTTATTTGTTTCTACCTTCCCAAGAGAAGGAAGGGCTAGGTTTGGAGAAATGCACCAGCCCTGAGGGGTGGGGGCTTTGACCTTTTCCTCAAAGACAAGGTTACTGGGGTGGTTGTAGAGCAGGATGTTTCAGTTGGTCCTGTACAGGCTGCAGCTTGTCTCGATGTTATCTGTGAGCTCAGGGTCCCATCCTTGCGGTCTGGCATGTCCTGTTCCTGGCATGTCCTGTTTCATAAGTTCCCGGAGCTTCTGTGCCTTCAGGGCACTTCCAGTAATTTTCTAGTCCTGAGGATAAAGGCTCACAAAAACAATTAGGGTCAGTTATGCTTTGTGGGGTCCAGCTAGCCCTGGCAAAGAGGGCCTGAAAGAGGGGCTTTTGTCCTATTAGTGCATGGTCCTGGAAAAAAATGCCAAAGTTCATGTCCAAAGGGTCTACGCAGAAAAGTGAATTTAAACAGCATTAAAGGAAGGAGAGCTTGAGGGGAGATCTAGATCAAGTGGGAATTAAGTGCTAGGTACAGCAGATTGGACCACCTGAACTAGAGGCATTATGGACTGATTCCAGAGACCCATTCCGGTCTGAGTGAGCCAGATTGGTTGCATCGGGCTTGGATGAAGCAGGCTATAGGCCGAGTCCATAGGCCCAGAGATGAGTGTGAAATAAAATAGGACTCCTGTGAGTGCTGCAGCAGACTCTTGACATTCGAACATCTGCATCTGCTCTCTAAACTCCAGATTCGAAAATATAGAAAAATTAGTTTGCATTCTTGGCTTTCTCCTAAATTAAATTTCCCGTAGTCATGCATTTTGTGCACAGCTCTTGTACTTCAAGTGATCTGTCTCCTCAACTTGCACAAAAACTTTAGTGCCACTTTTCACAAAGAAACAGAGCTTTTGTCACTACCTGAGAGTCACTGTGTACTTGGAGAGTAGAGTCCTCCAAGAGGACTTGGAGCCAGGTGTGGGTCTGGGCACTGGGCCAGGCTCCCTTGCTGAGCAGTCTCTTCCCCACACATTGGCCTTATAACAGAAGCATTTTCAATTCAAACCTTGGGGTTGACCTCAAAGAGTTGGTAACTTAAATTATTTAATCTGCAAAAATCAGTAGTCAGCCATTCTTCACAAAAGCCCCACTTAATCTGGTCTTAGCAGAGAGAGAGAGAGACCTTACACAGAGTTAATTTTTTGAAAACTTGATGTCCTTTATATGCCAAAGTTTTGAGAAGTTTTAACTGTTTGCTTGGACCCTGGCCAGGTTGCTCCATTGTAGTATTGTCCCATACACCAAAATATTGCATGTTCGATTCCTGGTCAGGACACATACCTAGGTTATAGGTTCAATCTCTGGTCAGGGTGAGTACAAGAAGACAAACAATGGATGTTTCTGTCTCACATCGATGTTCCTCTCTCCCTCTCTCTCTCTCCCCCCTTCCCCTACCCTGCTCCCCCTTCCCCTACCCTGCTCTCCCTCTCTCCCTTCCTTCCTCTCTCAAATCAATAAAATATATCCTCGGGTGAACATTGAAAAGAAAAAAAAGTTTTAACTGCTTGGGAAGGCAATCCTCCTATAATGGATTGTGTATCCTTGTATTGTTAAAAAATGTTTTTACATCCTCACTTGAAAACATGCTTAGAGAAGGGAAGGGAGGGAGCAAGACAAACATTGATGTGAGAGAGAAACATCAATCAGTTGCCTCTCGCACATGCCCCAACCAGGGACCAAACCCATGACCTAGGCATGTGCCCTGACCAGAAATCAAATCCACGACCTTTTGGTCTATGAGGTGATGTTCTAACCAACTGAGCCACTCTGGCCAGGGCTATCCTTGCATTCTCAAAGCATGCTATACTGAATGTAATGGACCTTCTCTCTGTGTTTCTAAGTTATATGGAGGATAATAAGGATTTCTATGATTTGGAACAGGAGTGGTCCTCAGACTTGTCCAGGAAGCATAACTCTTGAAAGTCCAATAAAACGAAGAGAGTAAATTTGTAACAACTGATGCAATTTTGTGCTATGTTAAAAAACATTCAATTCTAGATTTTGGTATAGATAGTGGAAATAGGTTCCAGATGTTCTAGAGATACAGGGAGTCATTACCCTGACCTACAAGCCTGGGAGCTTTTTATGACCTTTCATTTGTTCATTATTTTACTTTTTAAAAAGTAGTTATTGAGCTCCTTCGTGTCATGCACGGTGCCAGGTATCTTGTCTTCCTTACACCTACTATTTCAAACCCCTATTTCAAGTGCCAGTGGGCTATGGGGAGGGGACCTGACTACAGGCTCTGACCCCACAGGTGACCAGATTGGATCTACGGGTTGATCATAATTGACTTCTTAGATGTCCTACTTCATAGTTTGATAGCTCCCAATGAATAGTATTTACCCAGCAGACCCAGCCTTACCCAAGGGAATTTATTTACATAGTAGAGCAGACCAGCCCTGGCCGATGTGGCTCAGTTGGTCAGAGCATCGTCCCATAACCAATAGGCTGTGGGTTTGATTCCTGGTCAGCGCGCATGCCGAGGCTGCAGGTTCTGTCCTCGACTCTCCATCCCCAGCCCTGGGTCAGGTTACATATGAGAGGCAACCAATCAGTGCTTCTCTGTTGCATCAAAGTTTCTCTCTCTCTCCCTTTCTTCTCTTCCTTCTCCTCTCTCTAAAAGCAATGGGGAAAAAAAAAAGCTCTTGGGTGAGAATAAAGAGAGAGGGAGAAAGAGAGAGCAAGAACAGACCAAAGTCATAATGTAGAATATAAACAAGATCAAACCTATTGGCCAATCTTTTATTTTCATCTCTCTGATTTGCAAGGGCTCTCTAAGAAAAGGAATAAACCTGTCAAATGTCCTGAATTTGCAGCTCACAGTAATGAATATTTTGATTTGTGATAAAATTTTGATGTGACTCAGCAGATGCAGTAGCCAGGTCAGGAATCTTCTGCCCTCATTTCCCAGAAAGGCTGCCATCCAGAGTAGAATTCTTTAGGAGTCAATGTAGATAAACTTAATTTTGCCATGATTTGATTCTCTGCAACCAGGTCTAAAGAAGGGTCAGCGGGATCCCTGCCCTGAGAGTCAGGAGAACTTGTTTCTAGTCTTGGTCCTACCACTACTTTGGCGAACCTCCTTGGATAAAGAACGCATTCTCTCTGGGACTTAAGTTTCCCTTCTGTAAATTCTGGGCCAGCTGTGAAATTCTGTGATCTGTGATTCTAAGATTATTCATTTCTTTGAGCTTCCCTTAATTCCACGGAAAGCAAATTTGGACCCAACATTAAATACGTAAGGCAGCTAGAATAGGGGTCAGCAGACTTTTTCTGCAGGAGGCCAGACCGTGAATATTTCAGGCTTTGTGGTCCGCATGGCCATACCTAGTCAACTCCTAGTCACTCCGCTGTCGCAGGAGGCAAGCCGCCATAGACAATACATAGACAACGGGCACGGCTGTGTTCCACCGAAACTCTGTGATGTGGAGGCTTTAATTTCACATAATTTTCATACAGTATTATTCTTCTTTTGATTTTTTTCCAACCATTTAAAAATATAAAAATTATTCTTAGCTCACAGGTCAAACAAAATAGGCAGCAGGTTGGATTTGGCTCACAGACCTTAGTTTGCCAACTCCTGAGCTCGAACAGTGGTGACACGGCTCAGGATGGCCGGTGTGGAGAGTGTGATACAGCAGAGCGGGGATAGATGAGCCTGGAGAGGGGGCAGGAGAGAAGCCGTGGAGAACCTGGAAGTCTTGCCAAGGAATTTGAGTCTTATCCTGTGGACAATAGGGATCCACTGAAGGGTTTGGAACTGAGGAGTAATAGGGTCAGAACTGTACTGTAGAAAAATTCACTGTAGCTGCCATATGAAAAACAGTTGGAGGGAACTGGTATAAGAGACCTTAAGGACATAGAATCCATTGCCTTTTGACTACCCACATTTAGCTTTAACTATTTAATGTTGGGTCCAAATTTGCTTTCCACAGGGAGAGAATTTTCCCCACCTTTACCTGTCCTTGTCCAAGCCAGCTTTCCAGGTCTTCCTCCTTGAAGGCTTGCTTTTCTCTTTGCCCCTGCCAAGTGGGATCACCCTTTTGTGTGAACTCTCAAACCTTGAAATTTGCTGCTGGCAGCATGAACTTGGCACTCATTAGGTGCTTGGCACCTCTCATAGCCTATCCAGTCTTATCAAGCTCTCTCTTAGTAATATGGATTCTAATTATAGCCAGACCATTTATAGTTACCAGAACAAGCAAAGCTGCCTCCTGCCTCCTGGCTTCTATACATACCACTTGCTGCACTGCATGTTTTTTGGGGTTTTGGGAGGGGTGGTTCTGCTCTTAACAATTTGATGAATACAGACTAGTCTCTGAGGATAGCTGCTCTGTGAAGCTTGTCTGGACCCTGGTAGAGCTGACCATTCCTTCCTTTGTGCCTCCATCAGTCTGTGCTCGGTATCTATCCCGGCAGCATTGCTGCTTAGCAGACACATATGTATTTAGCTGCGTGACTAGGTGGTGAACTTGCAGAGGACAGGAACCAGTTCAAAGTAAACCTTCAGTGTAGAGGGGCCTTGAAGGAAGGGATGGTAATGATGACAACAGTCAACATCAACTAAGCGTTTACTGTGTACTGGACTCCACAGTAAAGGCGTTGCCTACAGAATTCCTCATGTGAGCCCATTTGATTTCCATTTGACAGAGAAGGAAGCTCAGGTTATGTAACTTGCCCAAGATCATACTGTTAGCCAGGACTTAAACCCAGGTCTACAGAGCCTGTCAATTAATTACTACAGTGGAGTCAGACCAAGCCCAGTCCTCCCCTGACGGTGACCTATCGTAGATGTCTGACTTCGTAATATACATCAGTGGCTGACCAAATACCTTGCTTCTGCACCAGCTGCATAAGATGCTGAAACTGGCCCCATTCGGTGGGCTACCATTGGATATGTGTAGGTAGAAGGGAGCAGACTTATACATAAGAGCTAAAGTGAATGTTTAGAGAGGCTCAGAAGAGAGTAAACAAAGACTGTGCCCATATCCTTTACCCCAACTGCCTTTTTCTTTATAGAGAAAAATTCAGTTTCCTGGCTGACTTCTGACACCATTCAACTACCTGATAGAAGGTGGTTGATGATGGGGCCACAGGTTGGGTCATTATCCTCATAAGCCAGTTCATTTCAGCTGATAGTTTATGTGCACCTACTTAGTGCCAGGTCCTAAGCTAGGCTACAAGGATACAGAGGTATAGTGGCATGGCCCTTGACCTCAGAGAGTTGACGGTCTAGTCCACCACTGTGTGCCAGGACTCTGCTAGGCACATCCATGTACCACCATCCTTATTCCTCAGACATGTATCCAGCTATCGCAGGTAACTGGCCTACTGTGACAAAGGCCCCCAGAGCAGTCTAGAAAAAGCACTCAGAGTCAGAGGAGAGATTCCATCCAGGAGAGGAGAATTAGGAAAGGTTTTGTAAGGAGGCAGCTTTTGAGCTGGTCTTTTGGGGCTTAGATTGAGATACATGGAGAAAGGCATTCCTGGTTGAATGAACAACTCAAGCAAATATCTCTAGGCGAGGTGAGGCAAGGAATGGGGAAGAGTCACTTTGACCAGCACTGAAGGATAAATAAAGGTTTGTGATAGGAGCTTAGGCTGGCAAATAGGTTGGGAACTGACTCTAGTAGACCTTAAATGTTAGTACAGAGAATCAGGATATTTTTTAGCCTGTAGGTGATTGGCTACCCAAAAGTTTAAAAAAAAGTAGCGAACTCCCACCTCATATATAAAGATCATTGTCATGCATAGTACTTATGTTCCTCCTTTTTTTACAATATCTTTACACCACAGTTCCTGGACCTTTCCTTCAATAGCCTGACTGCAGAGGCCATCTGTGATCTGGGGATTCTGCCACACCTCCGTGTCCTGCTTCTCACAGGCAATGGGCTCACCTCCCTGCCACCGAGTTTGGCTGTCACAGAGCAGTGAGTTCTACTTCCCAGAGTCTACCCCATGTGTTCTCTTGTGAACCTCCACCTGGGTATAAGTACCCAAGGAAATAGTCCAGAGCAGTTCAGAAGTGCTGCAAGGACAGGCTGTGAGTGCTCAAAGTGGGAGAATGCCATGTACCGAAGTTCCCAGTAATGGCAACCGTGGGAGCGGGGTCCTGAAGGATGGAGAGGCTTCAGATGCCTCTCCGCCCACTCCTCTGTGCTATTAGGAGGCGCAAGTTGCTTTACCTGCCTCTGACGGGTGACTGATAAATTATGGATATTTCTCTAGCCAGACTATTCTTCCTGAACCCTCTAAATAAACTTTGCATATTCCCATTCTGCACATTTGCTGAGGCCATACCTTCTGGCCACAATGTACTGGTTCTTCCTCTCTTAATAATAACAGTGCATGCATAGTGCTTAGTGTGTGCCAGACGCTGTTCCCAGCACTTAACACATAGTAAGTCATTTAATCCTCGCAACAACCCTATGAGGTAGCTGTCCTATTATTATCCCTATCTTATGAACAAGGAAATTGAAACACAGCTAAGTTAAATAACTCTCCCAGGGTTACAAATCTAGTGAGTGGCAGAGCCTGGATTTGAACGAAGCCCATCTGACTCCAGAGATCACCATTACATTCTCTTCTTATGTAGATTCTGTATATATTTCAAGGGTCTCAGACCTTCTCCTTTCCCTGTCAGAAGCCTTCTCATCTTAACTATTTTTAAGTGCACACATCAGTGGCTTCGGTACATTCCCATTGTTGTGCAACTGTCCCCACCATCCCTCTCTAGAACTCTTTTATCTTACAAAAATTCCATTAACTTTGATGACTAAACCCAACCCTTCTGAGAATACCGGATAATTCCCAGGATTCTAAACATATTCCTTTCTGCCCTCAAGATATAATAGCAATCATATCTACTTTTGATAATCAGTATCAGTCACCCAGCCAAAATGGTAAACCCTCTCTTTTCTTGCCGATTGCTTCAGTGGGACAAGGAAACCAAGTGGCCAGTAGCAAACTCAACCTCCAGTTAAGTGGAACTACATATTCCCACATCCTTTGTCAAAGTATTCCTCCTTAGGAAACTAAGACCTCTAACTCAGAAGAGCTCAGTGTCAAAGGATGAGAAGCAAAAATGCTGCAAGTAGATTGTTAGGTACACTGGTAAGAGGGGCCGCTCTTGTTTTCATCTGCTAGTTCGCAGAGGCTTCATTCTGGTTGTGAGGCTTTCTCAGCCTCTCTCCACACAGCCCTAGTGGAAAAATGCCCCCAAATATTACATGAACCCCTTTGCATCCCTTCTTCCAAATGTTGACTCCCTCCACCCATTGCAATTTTTCACAGCTGGTTAGTTCCCAGATGCCTCAAAGAAGATTCTGTGTGTGTGTGTGTGTGTGTGTGTGTGTGTGTGTGTGTGTGTGTGTGTGTGTTCTGTACTTTCTAATTTGTACTCGGGAGAGTTGGCCCACATTATTTAGTCTGCAGTACCATGAAATTTTCCATTTATTTTGGCCAGGGTCCTAGGGGTACTCAGTATGGAACCAATTTAAATTAAACTAGCTGGATATTTTCTGAGTCACTCTGATGGTACAAAGTTGGGCTACAGTTTTGTGAGAGCACCAGTCCGCCTTCCCACTCCCCTTGGCTGTTTGCTCCAAGGCCATCTTCCCCTGGCTCTGGGGGAGGAAATGGGTGCAGTTCTGGTTCACTCTCTCCCGAGGCGTATCTCTGTAGGGTCCCAGATCCATGTAGGGGTCTCCCATTACAGGGCCCTCCTTCTGTTTCAGCAAGCAAATGTCCTCAAGGCAAAAGTGGCTTCTTGTGCCCAGTTCCTGTCTCTGGATTTTTAGGTTTTGGCATAATACTCCCTTACTCTCTTCATATCTCCGACATGTTTTTGAATGATGGACACTTTTTCTGTTTTATTTTATTCATTATTCCAGTTGTTTTCAAGACTATGTAACAAAGTCTTCTTACTTAAGTAAGGCAAGTCTCCACTCCTCTGCACTCCTGTTTCCTTACATATAAGATGGGGAGAATAAATGCACTCCTACTTTCATCAGAGTATCAATTGAAATAATTGTGCTTTGAAGACTGTGAGTCTGCAGACGAATATTATTGTCATTTTCTTCCCACTTGTCTGTCCACATTCAATACGCTCTGTGCATTCATTTTCCTCTAACAACCTCATAAATGTTGACAATCCTCAGTTGTCCTCTTTCAGCCTGCTGTTTTTCTTTACCTTTATACTCTTTCTTAGTGGTTTCATCTTGTCCAAAGTCTGCCTCTGTAGTATAGGACACCCCACCCAAACCAGGGAGTTGCTTAAGTGTTTATGACATTCTGAAAAAAACTGGAGGACTAGCAGATGTGGACGTGCCGCTTATTACTCATATTACAGGGGAGCACACTGATGGTGGCAGGTTGGTGCGAGAGAGACCGCACCCGCTCCAGTCTGAGGCTCATTATAAGGGGTCCCAGACAAAGGCAGCACTGGTCCTGGTTGCACAAACCTGCATGTGGCCTGGAGCTACATGACATCAGTGTGTGCGTGCAGACGGAAAAGGTCAAGGAGCAGCCACAGGACAAGAAGCTGCTTCCAAAAGGAGATAAGGAAAGAATTAGATACAGTCCATTCCCAAAACAACACACATTCCTTCTGGCCAGGGGCCCTCTGACTAACCCTCAGTCATGGGAGGGGAGAGGGCCATGAATTGACTCCACAGCCTCACTCTGTCTTCTGAGCTATAAACCCAAACTCATCACACACATGCCCACGCCACATGAGCTTCAGTGGGGGCACTGCCCTCCATCCAATGTGCTGTTGTCCAGGCTAGAAACATGGGCTTAGGCCTGAATTCTTCCCTCTCTTACCTCACATATCCATTCAGTTATCAGATGCTGTGAATTGTACTTCCTAATTTTTTTCTCATACTTGCCCATTTCTATTATCCTCCTGTTTGGTCTCAGTCTCCAGTTTCTTACCTCCCAACCCATCCCCCTTGCCATCAGCCAAAGTGGGTTTCAGAAATGCACATGTCATTCTACCACCTCCCTGCTTAAAGTCCTTTAGCAGCTCCTCAGTGTGCTAAAGCTCAACTCCCATTAACATTGACCACGAGGCTTTTCATGAACTGGCCCTGCCTACTTCTCCATCCCTTCTCTTCACCTTTTTCCATTTCATGATATACCTCTGAACCTCCACTTCTGGATAGATCACACCATTCTCTCCATCTGGGTGAGTGAGAGGAATCATATTTGGCCTACTCCATCTTTAGAGTGCTCTCATGCTTGTTTTGACTGACAGCTGATACTTGAGCTCTCCCACTGGGCCTCTTCCCTTTCCCCTTGAACCACACGAGCTGGCTCTCTCTGCCTTGATCAGCATGGAGCAGAAATGGATTGTTACCTCCTTTTCTCTAATCACTGTGTTCCTAACACTACGAAAGGAGTACTAGCTTTTTAGCAGCCACATCATAAGTCCTTTTTCACACCAGCAAACTGTTCATCGATGTCTCGCCCATCCTGTGTTTGGCCTGGTGGGTTTTCTGTGTCTTATCACAGATGCTGATCTGACATTTGAATAGACTTTAGAGCTTGTTAAATTTTAGCTTGTTTGCTGCAGCCCTTGGTTCAGTCTGTTGAGCAATATTTTTAGCAAAAGTCTTACAATGTAAAATAAAAGAAATCCCCTTTCACCATAGAGATAAAGGAACTGGCCAGGCCCAGAGATGCTCCATACTTGCTGGAACTGATTGCAAGCAAAGCAGCAGCAGCCCCAGAATCAGAGCCCAGGGCCCCTGATCCCCGTTCCCGTGTTTAATCTACAATGGCACACGAATATCCTACTCCTGAATTCAACGCCGGGGGAATACTCCTAGTTTCCAAATAAGTTAAATCCATCGGATTTTAAATGGTGGTAATTCTTTTGACCAAGAGAAGGTATAAGAAAAAAAAAAACACCACTCTGAACAGCTAGACACCTGGGCCTCCCCCTGCTAACAGACTCCTGCCACTCCGAAGAGCTCTCCTCCCACAGTTGCCATGGGAAGGGCTTAGTGGGAGAGCCTGTCACTTTCCTCTAAAGTCTTGCATCTTATTCTCCTCACTCACCTATTGACTAGCCCCCTCCTCCCCACCCTTTAATCCACATGGGGCTTGAAGATGTGATGTGAGAGGTGGGTGCTCCAGGACAGGGCCAGGGGTTTCAAGTCAAGTTTGAGCTCCACCACTTTCTAGCTATGGGGCTTTTAGGCAAGTCACTCAGTTTGAGTTTCCTGGCTTGAAAAGGAGGTAACACCTCCTTTGGTCCTCCGAAGTGTTGTTCTGAGATGATACCTAACACAGTGCCAGCAATGCAGTAAGCTCCGAAGAAATGTTTCTTTCTTCTCCTCTTGCTGTTTGTGGTTTATATGTGTATACAGGGCCCAGCACAGAGAACACCCCCTTTTTATTACAAAATGTTTTATTACAAAATCATAAGCATGTAATTCTGTAACATAGTAATATCATACTCAAGCACAGCACATGGCATTTGAGGTGAAATGTTCAAATTAAAACTATAAATTATTACACCCATGTTATTGCCCTACCATCCACACTCCAGCAGGCCTTACTACTGCTGGACCCTGCATATGCATTTGTGACTAAATGTCTGTGTGTGTTTATTTGGGTGTATGGAGGAGTTGGCATGAAAACACGATTTGAGTCATCTGCCTGTGTGTACTTAAGAAGAATTACCTAGGCCTCGTACACCTGGGGACAAAAATGAGGTCACAATAATGGTAGTACCTAAAGTGCCATCTGGGTGACTCAGGACCTCAGCCTAGTAAATCCCACTCTTGGGTATTTCTGGGAATCCTCAAAGAGTTTAAGAAGCCAAAGAACTTATATGTACGACCCATGGACATGAACTAAAGGCAGGGAATGTGTGTGGGAGAGGGTGTGCAGGGTGGAGGGGAGTGAAGGGGGGAAAATGGGACAACTGTAATAGCATAATCAATAAAATATATTTTAAAAGAAAGAGAGACTTCTCAATTTTTTACTGATGTGCACATTTTATGAAGTCACTCTAGCCTCACTGCAGCCAGCCTGCCTTACCCTACCCACTTGGTGGCAAAGCTGTGGCCCATGCCAAGGGCATCGTCTCCTGGTGCTCTCAGAGTGCTCATCCCTGGGGTGATACAGCATATGCAGCTGTCTGCCCTGGCCCCAGAATAGGCAGTGCTCTCCCTGCAGAGTGCTTCCCCCAACTTGGTCATTCACTCTGATATTTTCCATGAGCACTGCAGGTGCCCCACCCGCATTCTGCCCCAACCCATCTCAGAGAGCCCATTGGTGCATGTGTGGAACTTTTCTCCATACAGAAGACTGTATGTATGAATACAGTTGGGAGAGGGAGCTACATATTCTGGTCCTTCTCTAAATGACCCCTCTTGGCCACTAGAGAATAACCAAGATGATAAGACCTCTTGACCGATGGCACCACTTGACTGATTCCTTGTCCTCCACTTCTTCCTGGGCATGGTGGGGTTTGTTCCCTGCCCTTGCTCACTAACCAAGATCTTTGCACTCACAGGGAGGCATCTGTAACATCACTGACAAGCAAGAGGTACATCCCGAGGTTCCCAGCACTGGAGACACTGATGCTGGATGACAACAAACTCTCCAATCCTAATTGCTTTGCCAGCCTGGCTGGGCTCAGCAGGTAAAACCACAAGCCCCTCTCTGCAGGGCCCTCTATAACCCCTAGCCTCGCTCACACCCCGAGTGCTGCTCTGGAAGCCCAAAGGCCTGGGTTTAAATTCCAGCTCCGCCACTTATCTCTGCTGTGTGGCCGTGGGTAAGTCATTACTCCTTTCTGAGCTTCAGATTCAGCTCAGCCATAAAGTAGGGCATTAGTAAAGACAATTCTGATCATGTGACCGGATTTGAAGCTGCAAAGAGAAAGTTAGGATAGAAGGAGATAATACCAGAGACAGGATCCTGACCCTGAGAAAGGAGAGAAAAAGAATCAGAAAGATAAGTTTAACTGAGTTTTTGGTTGAAGTAACAAAAACGCTGTCACTTAAGTGGTTAAGCTTTAAATCCCTGGAAAATTTACTTTGGCTTCAGCTATCATTTACTGAACACTACTTTGTGCCAAGCCATTTACACTGTCTCATTTAATCTTCACAAGAACCTTGAAAGGTTAATAAATATTATCCCCATTTTAGAGAGAGGGGTATTGGGGCCCAGAGAGGATAGGTCACTGGCTCAAGGTCACACAAGAGGGTTAAGTGTCTAAGACCAATTCCATGTTCCCTCCCTAAAGCTGCCTGGTAAGTGTCCCTGAGGTGTGATTATTGCTGTGATTCTGTATTCACTTTCCTTAACTGAAGACTGAAGAAGTTAAGCCTGGACCAAAACAGGATTTTCCGGATCCCGTACCTACAGCAGGTTCAGCTCCGCGACGGGTCAGGGGATTGGGTTGAAAGCAGGGGGAGTCCTCAGAAAGGGCCCCAATCCATGCTACAGCCCAAATCATGGATGTTTGAGGCCTCAGATGAGCAACCGGATTATACCGTACTGCCCATGAAAAAGGATGACGACCGGACAGGTGAGTGGTGCCCTGTTCCAGAGACCCTGGCCCCATGGTGGGAGTACGCCTCTGAGAGTTTATTCTGAAAGTCAGTGGCTCCCTGGGGAGCTGCTGCACTTAAGCTGTTGGGCCTGGGGAGGTGGAGCTCTCACATGAATTATTTCAGTGACTTCCTAACTAGTTCTCAGTTAAGATGCTTTTAAAATCCAGTTAAAAGGTGATTTTAAAAAATTTTAAGAAACTCAGAGGCAAGTCTTCCCAGAGATGGTTAATTCTGGGTGCACTCATGTTCTTTCCATCATTTCTTCTGCCGTCCTTGGCCCGCTTGCTTGTCCTTGTAGGCTGGTTCCCATTGAGGTCTCAAGACGGCTGCCACAGTGCCAGGAATCACAGCCAGATGGCCACATCCAGAGGCAGAGAAGCAAAAAACTGTCACCTTTATTATGTATTATGTGTTCTCCACTGATCTAGTTCTCTACTGCTGTGCCATTACCACTCCGGGTTTTTCTAAATATTTATTTCTAGAAATAACTTACATAGAGTAAACTGTAGAAACGTTGTGTATAACTTGAACTTTTACATACATACACTTTTTGGACCATGGCTCACTCATAGTACAAGGTAGAACAGTTCCAGCAGCCCGTGCGGTACCCTCCCGATCGATACCCCCCCGATCGATACCCCCGCCACAAACAACACCCATTCTGACCATTATCACTGTAAATGAGTTTTGCCTGATTTGAAATTCATTTACAGTTGACTCTCGAACAACAACAGGTTTGGCTTAATGAACAGAACTTTATATTCTCACAGTTCTGGAGGCCAGAAGTCTGAGATCAGGGCGTCGTCAGCTTTGGTTTCCGCTGAGGTCTCCCTCCTCGGCATATGGATGGCCACGTTCTTTCTTTGTCCTCACACGGTCATCCTTCCGTCTATATTGTCTGTGTCCTGATCTCCTCTTCTTTATAGGAAGACCATTCATACTGGATTCGGGCCTTGCCTACCTAATGACCTCATTTGACCTTAATTAACTCTTTAAAGACTCCACCTTCAAATACAGTCACATTCTGAGATCCTGGGGTCAGGGCTTCAGCGTATGAACTGGGCAGGGATATAGTTGATCCCATGACAAGAAATTTACCCAATTTTACCTTATGGTTTAGGCCTTTGGGTTTATAAATTATGATTCGTGCCTTCAGGTTCTTATTTAAGAAGCCACTGACTTTCTCGGAGTCACAAAGATAGTTTCCTTTTGTGCGTTGCTTTTATTTACAAATAGTAGATTTTTCTGCATTTCTAAAATATTCACTATCACCTTTATTTTGTTGTTATACTTGAATGCTAGTTTGGTTGAATAGAGAATTCTGGCTTTAAAATAATTTTCCCTTAAAATTTTGACACTATTTCTCCATTGCCCGCTAGATCTGTGGTTGCCAGTGAGAAGTCTGCCTCTCTGTAGGAAACCAATTCTTGCTCTCTGGAATTTAATACATCCCTTTTATCCTCTGGAAATTTTACTAAGCTGCATCTCACATACCTCTCTTTGTTTATCCTGTGAGGTACTTTAAAGTTTTTTTCAATCAAAGACATGTGGTTTTCTTCATCTTGGGGAAATTTTATTCTCCCCTTCCCATTATCTTTGTCATCTCCACCTAAAATTCTGTCACATGGATCTACCCTCTGGTCCTCGTTCTGTTATACTTCATATTCCTTTGCCTTTTCACACTGTATTCTGAGAGAGTGTCTCAGCATAGTCTTTCATTATATGAATTAGCTCTTCACCTGGGTCTGTTCATTCATCCAGACAATTAATATTGTCTTTTACTTGATTATCATATTTTAAATCCACAAAATCATTAATAGCTTCTCTTCCCTGCTTTCATTTTAGGAATGAAATAGCTTTCAAATTTTTCAGAGGATGCAATTATTCTAAAGTTTTTATTCTTTTTGTTAACTAAACTCTGTTGTGGTTTTTATTCTAATGCTAGTTCTTCTATTTTTCATATTTAATGACTTTGTCTCATAGTGTTAATTTTCCTCAAATATTAGAAGATTCTTAATTGCCCATCTTTTTGTTGAAAAATCCCCATTTGGAACCTGAGGCTGCAGGTTCTGATACCTGGGGCTGCTTCTGTCAGGGAAGGCAGCACGTGCATTCAGGCTCAGGGTGCTGCAGCTCATCTTTCGAGATGAAGAGGGGCTCTCTGCCTTCCCAGGTGATCCTCCTCAGCACCCTCACCTGCAGCCATGGCCCATCCTCCTGCTAATTCCTACTTTCTTGCACAAACCTTTCCCAAACTGCTTTCTAGCCCCTCATACATGTGGTGTTCCACTCATATTATTGTTTACTTTGTTGCATGTAACCTTTTTCAGTAAACATCATTAACATGTGGAAGGGGTCTCATCAGCTGGAGCAGAGGTGAGCAGCACCTGCACAAGATGCGATCCCAGCCAAAGCTCTGATTTGTTAGGTTGAACGTAGCTGTTTATCGCCTCATCTCATTCTGATAGTGCCAAGAATAAAATCACTCTGCCGTCTCTGCCTTACTGCTGTGCTGCGGATTACTCTGCCTGAATTCTCCTGAATTCACTGCCTTAAAACATTCTGCGTCCACTAATATAACAAACAGTACTTTCAAATTCTCTGACAGAATATCTTTTATCTACGTTTCTCGCTTCTCACACATTGGTTTGCCTTCTGATCAATACTAACTGCCTAGTAGTTCTGAGGCTAAAGAGCTTGCATGTGGAAAAGTCAAAAGAAGGTCAGCATGGCTGAGGTATAGTAACGGAGGGGCACAGGGCAGCATGAGATAAGACTGGAAAAGGAGGCAGGCGCCAAGTCACACAGGACCTCAGAGGCCTTGATGAGGAGTTTGGATTTTATTTTGAGGCCATGGGCTTATTACCTGACAGATGTCACAGCCAGACCCTCTTCGCAGTTAGCATTGGAGCTGCAGACCAGTGAGGACCCCCTTGTAGGAGGCGCCCTGCTGGACACAGTGGGTGACAGACCCAGACTCTGGCCTCTCTCGAGTCACTCCATCCTCTCACCAACCTTTGTTCTGTTTCTTTTTTGTTTCAGAGGTTGTGTTTTCACCATACTCTGGATTTTCAGCCTCAGAGGTAAGAACTGTTTATGTTTGTGAGTTAGAACATTAATTTTAATAAACAAAAATAAGCTAATGAAGCCATGAGAGACATTTATACATACAACATTGAGTAAGCTGATTCATTGAACAAATACTTCCCGAGTACCTATCACATGCTGGGCACTGTGCTGGCCTATGGGATGCAAGTGGTGGACTAGACAGGCAGGTCCCTGAGCTCACGCAGACCACAGGCTGGCTTTCCCTGTGCTCAGCTGCTGCTCAGTAGATTGAGGTTGATGCCACAAGTGATCAGGCTGGCACTGAGGTGAGGCTGCCACCAGGATGCATTTCATTAGCTCCTAACAAGAGTCCCCAAAAGCGAGTGATCCTTGGCAAATATACCACCATCCAGAGTCTAATCCTTGGTGCCGCTGGCTTAGACACTTAATTTGTTAGCCCAGAGTTCTGGTTTTTCTCTCAATGTAGACACTACTACCCAAGCTCACAAAGATTGATGCACTAACTTAATGTTGATTTGTTCCTTTACAATTCGCAGTACAACTACACATTAGTTAGTGGAGCTTGGAGCAGAATCTAGTTCATTCAAACCCAGTCGTTAGCCCAACATCTAAATTCCTGTGGTTCCATCTAAATTAAGGAATCAGTGAGTGAACTAAGTTAGGCACGGTTAATCCGGCAATTTCAATTTCTTGTGTCGATCAGACATGTTGACTCTGAGGCAAACTGGGTTGTACTGAGAGGCCATAACCCTGCAAGTTACCCAGACGCACATGGTGCCACACTCAGGCCCCACAGCCCACCTGAGTGATTAAGGATGTAGCAGTTGTTTCGTCCTGGGATGACAGGACGTGAGCTAAGCCATTGGACCAGGTGTTCAAGGCTCGGGTTACTCTTCCCCATCTCCCCACTAGCAAATGTCCCCTTAACGATGCAAGCAACTTCTCCTTTGTCCTCTGGAGAAATTTTAGCTCAACTGTATAGAAGGAGGGTCCAGTTCAGGATAAACTGCTGTATGACAGAGCGTGGGAGATGGGGGACAAAGAACCTCTGACGTCTACACCAGTGCTGCGTTATCCTTTGGCCTCAGAGAACTTGAAACTGGAACTTTGGGTGCTGGAGAATTAGCTCACACATGACCTCAGAGAACTTGGAGCCAGAACTCTGGGCCCTTGGAGACATCTTCCTTTATGACCCCACGTGTATCTTTTGGCCAAGCCTCCCCGCAATGTCATTCTTTCCACCACATGCCATACATAGGGAGGGCCTGTTGGCCCTTGGCAACTTTTAACGTCTTTATCATCAAGGCACTTTGGGTTTTTTTTTCCTTCTAAGACACCCAAGGTATGTGCACTTCCTCCCATATTCGAGATTCTTCCTGTGAAGTCACTGAAGGCCAGGAACCAGACGCTGTCCCCACCCTTCCCAGAGCTGAGGTACCTTAGCCTGGCCTACAACAAGGTGACTCTCTGCTTCTCTGCCTATTTCCTCTGGGACCTAGATGGGAGGGCGGGATGCCAGCTGCTCTGGCCTGAAGGCCAGGCCTCTAATTCCCTGCATTACAGGTATTGTAGCCTGTAATGGGGCTCAGGAATTCCCTGGGCAGGGGAAGTGGAAGGAACGTAGGCTAAGACAGGAGTCCATCCATTCAGTCGCACGTATTTATTTAGCACTTGCCATGTGTCAGGCTTGGTGTTAGGCACTGGGTATACAGCTGTATGCAGAAAGATCGGGCCTCTGCCCTTATGGAGCTTGTCACCTATGGGGAAGACTAACACTGGACAAATAATCACAATATAAGCATGGTTAGTGTTATGAAGAAATTCACAGTGCTGTGATGTATCTGATGGGGGCGGGGAGGTGTCTAACCTAATAGTTGGGATTCGGGAAGGTTCTGGAGAGAGTAGTGTTTAAGCTAAGACCTGCATCAGTGAAGTTGGTGAGGTGAAGAGTAAGGGAAGAGGGTAGAGAAATGTTCTAGCCCTAAGGGTAAAGGAGGTGTAAAGGCCATAGGACAGATTTAACATGTTTTTCTTAACATGTTTTATGTTAATATATTTTCCCAATATCCTGTCCTGTTAGAAGTCCTGTAAACCCCACTAACTGAAATGCGGGCCTCTTTTAAGGTACCCTGCTTACCTTCCTTCCAAGGCAATCAGTTGGTATAGCTAAGCTCCCCAAGTGTTTTCTTCTAAGAGTTTTATAATTTTAGCTCTGACATTTAGGTCTTTGATCTATTTTGAGTTAATCTTTATATATGGTATGAAATGGAGCTTTTCTCAATACCATTAATTGAAAAGGCTATTCTTTCTGCATCGAATGATCTTCTCACCCAGTGCAAAGTGGACCACAGATATATTCTGGGTCCCTCTTTCATTCTTGAAATTGGCAATTTGTATATTTTCTCATATTTCGTTGATCCAAAATAATTATAAGTCATCCCTTTTATTGAATTTTTTAGTTAAACTAGCCGCTGGTTTCACTGGATTTCTCTGTTACTTGTCTCTTTTCCATTTTATTGATTTCTGCTCAAAACTTAATTTTCGTCCTACTCACAATGAATTCCATTTGCTCTTCTTTTTCTAGGTTCCCAAGTAGTGAATCTTTTTAATATAAGCATATAAAAGTCAGTTTCTTTCTAAGCACTGTTTTAACTACATCCTACAAATTGTGATGTGTGTTTTTGTTTTCATTCAATTAAAATATTTAAAATTTCTGTTGTGCTTTCCTTTTTGACCCATGGGTTGTTTAGGAGTGAGTTAATTTCCAAATGTATGGAACTCTTTTACATGTCTTATGTTTGTCGATTTCTAATTTAATTCTGTTGTGGTCAGATAACATAAGCTGTAGGATTGTGTTCTTCTGAAATCTGTTTAAGCTTGTTTTATGATCCTCCCTATATTCTATCTTTGTGAACATTCCATGTGCATTTTAAATATGTGCATTCCGCAGTTTGGGGGGATGGTGTTCTGTAAATATCAGTTAAATTCAGGGGGTTGGTAGTGTCATGCAGATCTTTTCCGTACCGTTGTTTTGTCTAGTTGTTCTACCAGTCATTGAGAGCTGTGTTAAAATCTTCAATCATGATTGTGGGTTTTTTCTCCCTGTAGTTGTCTGTTTTTGCCTCATGTGTTTGAAAGCTCTACTATCAGGTGCGTATACATTTAGAATTTTTCTTCCTTCCTGATGTGTTGATCCTTTCATTGTCATGCCTGTCACTCTTCGTTTCTAATAAAGGCTTCTTGTCTTGATGCTTATTTTATCTGATTTTAATACAGATGCACAGCATACTCCTACTGTCTATTGGCATGGTATATCTCTTTTTGTCCTTTTACTTTCAGCTGATTTGTAGCTTTATATTTAAAGCACTTCTCTTTGAGGCAGCATATAGTTGGTTCTTGCTGGGGTTTCAGAGCGTATATCTGTGCTTCTGCTCTAGCCTCAGCTTGCAGCCTTCCCTGGGTTCCCACATCTGAGAGGTTTATCTCCACACTCTTGTTTCTTAGCCATCAGTAGACTATTTTTGGTTGTTAATTAGTGCTGGCCAGTCTGGTGGTGGCAGGGCCAAGCGGAGGTAGCAGGGCTTAAGTAGGCCCTAGGTTCCTGTGTCTCAAGAATGAGCCCTTATCAGTGATCCTACCCCTCTCCCAGCAGTAGGAGATCTTTCAGGTAGTGGACCCCAGTTGGTTTCCTGTCCCCAACCCCAGAAATAGTAGGTGTTAATTTTTTCTCTCTTCCCTCTCCACCACCCCTGTGCCCCACCCTCCATGCAGGCCCCTGGGCCCAAGAGAGTTTGCTGACCTTCCTTAGCAACTTAAGCCTTTTGTTCACTAGGGAGAAGGGTTGGCAAGAATTCCTGCCTTTCCTGCATGGGCAGCTGCTCAACCCCTGCAGGCCTACAGCCTGAGAAAGCCATTCTCCAGCCTCCCTTCCTGGGTCAGGTCTTTCACATGCAAGTGGGCGTGAATTCCCCTTGTGTCTGCAGCCTGTTCTCTTACTCTAGCCCACACTTGGCCTTTAGCAATTATTTAAAACTTTTAGCTCATCTCTTCTTAAATGCCTGTGAGGCACTTGCCATCTCTTCCTCCCACCTTCTGCCTCAGATGAGCCAGTGTCTGTGTTCCATGTCTCCTTTGAGGTGACTGTCCAACTTGAGCTTTCAGGCCACTTGATTGCCCCGAGACCTTAGCTCTCTGTTGGACTAAAGAAAAATGGTAATGCAAATTATTATGTTTTTTATTATATTTTATTTATTATGCTATTACAGTTGTCCTGATTTTTCCCCCTTTGTCCCCCTCCACCCAGCACCATTCACTTCATCAGGCAGTCCCGCCACCATTGTTCATGTCCATGGGTCATGATAAGTTCTATGGCTACAGCACTTCCTACACTGTACTTTACATCCCCATGGCTGTTCTGTGACTACCTATTTGTGCTTCTTAATCCCCTCACCTCTTTGCACATTCCCCCACGTGCCCCCTCTCTCCATAATCATGATTCTGTCTCTGTTCTTGTTTGCTTAGTTTGTTTTTAGATTCAATTGT
This sequence comes from Anoura caudifer, assembly GCA_004027475.1. Classification (NCBI taxonomy): domain Eukaryota; kingdom Metazoa; phylum Chordata; class Mammalia; order Chiroptera; family Phyllostomidae; genus Anoura; species Anoura caudifer. The sequence continues at coordinate 950,958 of PVKU01000003.1, forward strand.
TGATAGATAATGTATTTTTGTCATTTTGTTGTTCAGAGTTTTTATCTTCTTTTTCTTAAATAAGTCCCTTTAACACTTCATATAATAACAGTTTGGTGATGATTAACTCTTATAGTTTTTTTCTTGTCTGGGAAGCTCTTTACCTGCCCTTTGATTCTAAAGGATAGCTTTGCTGGATAGAACAGTCTTGTCTGTAGGTCCCTGCCTTACATAATGTTGAATATTTCTTGCCAATCTCTTCTAGCCTGCAAAGTTTCTTTTGAGAAATCAACTGACGGTCTTATAGGAACTCCCCTCTAGGTAACTAACTGCTTTTTTAAATTTTTTATTTTGCTGCTTTAAGATTCTCTCTTTATCTTTAACCTTTGGCATTTTAATTATGATGGGTCTTGGAGTGGGCCTGTTTGCAAGCATCTTGTTTGGGACTCTCTGTGCTTCCTGGACTTGCGTGTCTCTTTCCTTTACCAAATTAGGGAAGTTTTCTGTCATTATTTTTTCAAATAGATTTCCAATTTCTTGCTATTACTCTTCTCATACCCCTATGTGAGATGTGAACATTGGATCTCTTGAAGTTGTCCCAGAGGCTGCTTATAGTGTCCTGGTGTGGGGCTGGGACTCCTCACTCCTGAGATATCCTCCCAAATCTTTATCCACCACATGTGGGTGTGGGGCCAGCCCATTCAACATCTATGCCCTCCTACCAGTCTATGTGGATGTGGTTTCTTTAATTCCGTAGTTGTCAGGCTTCCCTTCAACTCAATTTCTGATGGTTCTAAGTGATGGTTGTCCTATATTTCAGTTGTAATTTTGATGTGGTTGTGCAAAGAGGTGAGCCATGTCTGCCTACGCTGCCATCTTGACTGGAAGTCTTCAGTTTTTCTTTTTCATTGTGAGGAGATGTACAGCACTCTTTCCCTTTTTTCTGTATTCTACTTGAGATTTTAAATGATATTTTCCTTCATGACAGTTACCACCTAATTAACATATATATAATAGATATTATACATATATATATAAAATCTTTTTGTTTATTATCATTTGTCTACTGCCAGAATGCAGGGGGTGTTGTTTGAGATCTAAAACTTTGTTTTGTTTGCAACTATATCCCTGTCATCTAGAATAGCACCTGTTATATGATAGGTGCTTAGTAAATTTGTTAGATGAATAAATGATGTCTTGGTCATATCAAGGAATGCTTAGAGCTACCTGTGTTGAAATTGAAATTAACATTCAACATATTAAAGCTACAAATCTTAAAACAAATTCTGCCTTCAAGCAGAAACTTGTGCTCATAATATCCACTAAAAAATCTAGTAATTTTTTGTGTCAAAAATAAAAAAATGACTTTCAATCTTTTAAAAATATTTTTTAAATTTTTCAATTACAGTTGACATACAGTATTATATTAGTTTCAGCTATATAACCCAGTGATTAGACATTATATAACTTACTATGTGATACTCAATAAACCTAGTACCCCTCTGAGAACATACATAGTTATTACAATATTATTGACAGTCTTATGGAAGCTCCCCTGTAGGTAACTAACTGCTGTTCTCTTGCTGCTTTTAAGATTCTCTCTTTGCCTTTAATCTTTGACATTTTAATTATGATGTATCTTGGTGTGGGCCTCTTTGGGATCATCTTATTTGGGACTCTCTGAACTGGTATGTCTATTTCCTTCACAAAGTTAGGGAAGTTTTCTTTCATCATTTTTTCCACATAGGTTTCCAATTTCTTGCTGTCTCTCTTCTCTTTCTGGCACCCCTGTGATGCAAATGTTGGTACACTTGAAGTTGTCACAGAGGCTCCTTACATTATCATCATTTTTTTTAGATTCTTCTTTTCTTTTTGCTGTTTGGATTAGTGTGTTCTACTTCCTTATCTTCCAACTCTCCGATTTGATCCTCTGCCTCTCCAATCTGCTGTTGATTTCCTCTAATATTTTCTTCTTTCTGACTGGAGCTTTTTATGTTTTCTGTGTCCATTTTTATATTTCCCATGTCTTTGTGAAGTTTGTACTAAGCTCGCCTATTCTTCTCCTAAGTTCATTGAGCATGCTTATAAGCAGTGTTTTGAACTCTGTATCATGTAGATTGCTTGTCTCCATTTTGTTTGGTTCTTTTCCTGGAGTTTTGTTCTATTCTTTCTTAGGATGTTTCCTGCTCTCTTCATTTTGGCAGCCTCCCTGTGTTTGTTTTTATGTATTAGGTAGAGCTGCTACATCTTCCAGGTTTGGTAGAGTGGCCTTATGTAGTAGGTGTCCTGTAGGGTCCAATGGCACAGCCTCCCAGGTCACCTGAACTGGGTGTTCCAGGTGCTCCCCTCTCATGTGCTGTGTACACACTCCTGTTGTAGTTGAGCCTGATTGCTGTTGGCACATCAGTGGGAGATATTTACCCTGGGACAGATTGTCAGAGATGACTGGCTGTGACCACTGTGGAGGATCAACTGTGCAGAGGCTGACCCAACAACGCAGGACTTACTTCAGCAGAGCTCTGGCACCTGCTGAGCCCACCCCTTGAGTGTGTCACTTGCAGAGGTGGTTGGGTGGTGCTTTGATGTGGTCGAAGTTGTCCACTGGGTGCACTGGCTCTGGTACCTCCCACAAGGTACAGGCTAAGGTCAGTTACCACCTGTGCCCTGCCCAGGGCGACCCATAAAGTAATCTATAGATGTCAGCTTCTTGTGCTTGGCTTGGAGGTGCCCAAGAGAGGCCACGCTGCAAACCAAGGCTGGCTGCCACTAGGGGTGGGCCTGGGGTCACTTAGCGAAAGATACAGGGCACACCGAGGCCAGATGCTGCTTGTTTGAGAGATTTTAGAAAAGTCTGAAGCATAAGGCAAGAGAGGCCATTTATATGGATAAGCCACTGTAAACAGGTTGAGCGGACCCACAAGTTGGTTGAGGCCAGGCCTCGGGGAATTAGCAGGGTGAGGCAAACAGTGTGAGCCAGGCTGATAGAGTCTCAGATATGGTTCCCACCTGCCAGGTCTGTGTGGGAGGGCTCAACAAAGGAACGTGGGCTCTGCCAGCACTTCTATCTGGGAGAAAGCTGCCCTTCTAGCCCTCACTCTGAAGCCAGACAGTTCAGTTCCTCCCTGTATGTCCCTGGTGCCTTTTGAGCTGCTGCTCCAGTGCTGAGGCTTAGAGCAAGTCCATCAGCAAGTCAGTCAGTGTGCAGGCTCTTTAAGAGGAATGCCTGGGGCTCTAGGGGCCCTCTGTCTCACTCAGCCACAATCTCCACTGGTTTTTACAGCCAGAAGTTGTGGGGACTTCTCTTCCTGGCACTGGAACCTAGGCTGGGGAGCCTTGTGTAGGTCTGGGACCTCTCACTCTTCAAGGCGGACCTCCACAGCTCAGATAGCCCTCCCAATTTTTATTCACCACAGTTGGATGTGGGACCAGCCGTTTGGTGTCTCTGCCCCTCCTGCAGTCTCCTTGTGACTTTATATCCTTAGTTGCAGGAGTATTTTCTGTTCGGCTAGGTTTCAGGTGTCTTGGATTATGGCTGTTCGGTGGTTTAGTCGTAATTTTGATGCAGACGTTGGAGGATTCGGGTAACGCATTTCCCTAAGCCGCCATCTTAACTGGAACTGCGACTTTCACTCAACCTTTAATAATATTTACTTAGTTCATAAATTTGATGTACTAAATTATACTCCCTTAACCCAATGAAATGGGGTAGAAATTTCAAGTTGTCTTTGCTACCTGAATCTATTTCCAGGGGCACTCAACTCACCTTACAGGGAACAGGCTAGCCTGATGGCCAAATTCTTCTTACTACATCAGCTGGAGTCTTAAGCCATATCTTTCAACTGGAACTTAATTTCACAGAAAATCTGATACCTGTGCCCTGGGTATCTTTCAACTCTTTACCAGTTTTAATTGTAACTTTCTTCAGTTTTTTAGCCACCTCACTTGGATGGATGCAATTTTGCATCCTGACAAAATTAAATCTTCCATCACCTATTCTTTTGGGGTGTTTCTGGACCACCTGATTTGCATACAAGAGATTGCACCCTCTTTAACCACCATTCTACAGTCATTTGTGAACACATATTAGGCTTCTCTGGAGGTTCATCCTCCCTCCTCCCTTTTCTAGCGTCTAGATAAGAAATGAGCAAACTTTTCCATAAAGAGCCAAAAAGTAAATGTATTACTCTGTCATAGCCACTCAACTCTGCTCCTGTGGCACGAAAGGCAATACGTAATGGAATGAGCATGGCCGTGTTCTAATGACACTTTATTAAATAGAGGGGGACCCAGGGTTAGCCCATGGGCTGTATCTGCTGCCCCTGGTTTTTGTACAGCCTTCAAGCTAAGAGTGATTCTTACATTTTTTAATGGTTGTAAACAATCAAAAGAAGGATAACATTTCATGACATGTTAAAATTATATGAAACTCAAATTTCAGGGGCTGTAAATAGAGTTCTGTTGGAACAGAGCCACCACACTTACTTGTTTATGAGTTGTCTGTTGCTGCTTTTGTGCTGCCACAGCAGAGTTGGAGAGTTACGACAGATGTAGGGCCTGGGAAGCCTAAAACATTTATTACCTGGCCCTTGACCAAAAAGTGTTGCCAACCCCTGCTCTAGATGATCAAAGCCCACTCCGAGTTCCTTTTTCCCCTCCCACTCTTTGCTCTCTCCCTAGGGACGGCCTCCCATACCCACTGGCCCATGAACAGTGACTCGCAGATGCGGACCACTCCCCCGCACTCCAGCCTGCCCGCTGCCCACGTGAATCTCTGCTTAGAGGTTTCAAAGGTGCCTCCAAAGTCCACGTGTCCAAAGCGAACTAAGATCTTTTCCTTCAAATCTGACGTTCTTCTGTTGTTCCATACCTTGGGGAATAGCTGCGTCACCCGCCCAGTTACTCAAACCGAAGCCTGGTTGTCATCCTTGATACTTCTCTCTCCCTTACCTCGCTCTTCCCCACCCATATCTCCTCCATTACCAAGTCTTGTCAAATTTAGGACCTCACTTTTATAAAAACTCATCAAATAGGTTCCCCAAGGACCTATTAACTAAAATCTTTAACTAGCTTTAGTCTGGCCCATGCTTGCATCACCAGCCTCATTTTGCCAGAAGCACCCTTTTTCTTGGCTGGAGTTACACTCTCCTTTAAATCCTTCCAACAGCCTTTTCTCCTCTTTACTATTAGGACTTTCACACGTTCTTCTCTTTGCTTGGGACACTTCCTCTCTGCGTTAATTAGAGTAAGTGATATTAGCTGCTGCAACAAACTTTAAAATCTCAATGACTTGACACAATAAAAGGTTATTTCTTGCTTTTACAAAATCCACTGTGGATATTTCTGGTTGGCTAGTGGCCTTCCACATGATCATTCAGAGACCCAGGTCTCTCCTGGCTATGGCTCTGACATCCCATAGGGTCTTAAGAATACTTTATTGGATTCTGTGCATCTGGTGTCTAGGGGGCTGGGAGATGTAGAGGATCATGCAGGAGGTTTTGAACAGGCTTTGCCTGGAAATGTTGTTTATTACTTCCACCAAGATTGCTTTGGCTAGAGCTGAGTCACATGACCACATCTGGCTGCCTGGGCGGCAAAAAGATGCACAGTCTAGCTGTGTGCCCAGCAAGTAGAGGAAATGGTTTGGGCTGACACAGAGGTTTCTCTGTCACATACTGTATCCTCCACCACATTCACTAAATACCTTCCACCCATCCTTCAGGTCTCAGGGACACCCTATCTCGTATTTCGTGTGCCTCTGTTTTATGGCATTAATCGTAGCTGTAAATTGACTCTCCTTATGTTACAGTTTCTTCCATGCTAGACAGTGCTCCATGGGGACAGGAGTAATATCTGTTTTACTCAGTTCCAACCCAGTGCTTGCCACACATGGGCACTCAGTAAATGTTTGATTGAATGGACACAAGTGAAAGGCAACGACTGGGTAATTGCCCATTGAGCATGCTGTCCACTGAGGCTCCAGAGGAAGCCAAACCGAAGTGCCCTCCTCCTTCCAGTACCTTTTGTGGGTCCCAAATCTGACCCAACAGTTTTCAGTGTTTCCAGGCATCTAAACAGTCACGGCCCCACTCCTGGCCTCTGGGATACTGATGCCTCTGATACCGTTCTGTTGCTAAGAGACACCCTCCCCAAGGTTGTCTTCAGATGTTGCGGCCGCTCTGCTCAACAAGGACTGTGTGTTTTTTGCCCTTCGGAGGCTGGCCTCGTGGGGCGGAGCAGCCTCTGGGCCCTGGGCAGCCGTGAGGTCTCCCTTACCATGGGCTCTGCCTATCCCTGAGATAGGTGGGCTCCCCTGGCCTCCTGTCCCTGTCCCTCCCCGGATCAGGGCCCAGGACAGGCCCAGTGAAAGAGACCGTCAGGAGAGCTGGTGACAGACTGATGGGGTGCGCAGGTAGAGCGTGCACTGGGGAAGGTGAAGTGTCAGAGAGACTGTGTCCTGAAGGCAAAGTCAGTGCCCTGCCTTCCTTCCAGATTTCTTGCAAGATGAGTGCTATAAGTATTTGTTATTTTTTTGTTACCAACATCCTCAATACTTGGGACAGCCCACATAACCAGTATGGAGAAGGGAGAGAAGTTCCTAACTTTCAAGCATGAACAGTGATGGCAGAATTTTGCACAGGAGTGGCAAGGTGTTCTGGGTGTGAGCAGGCCCAGCGTGAGTCCCGTCCAGAGCAGCATCACCTCCCCAGCCCCAGCCCAGCCTAGCAAGCACATAGCCCTGCAGTGTGGGCCCCGAGGCACCCAGGCAGAGGAGAGGGGCGCTGTTGACCCGATGCTCTCTCCTGCATGCTCACAGATTGCGAAGGAAGACGCCATCCTGCCAGTAGCTCTCTTCCCGTCGCTATGTGAGCTCGTCTTTCATAACAACCCTCTGGTGGCCCACAGAAAAGGTATGGTTCCTGCAAAGCTGCCCACCCCACCCCGTGCCCAGGAAGCAGTGTGGGGACCCTCATCCCCACCTCCTCCATGCCAAGCCCTGGACTCTGCTCTCCATGGGGGTGGACAAGGGGGGTGGAGGGAACAACGGGCGCTGCAGAGCGCCTGCTCCACGCCCGCCCATCCCGACTGCAGCCCTGTGAGGCAGGCGTTCCTGTCCCTGTGCACGTGGAGGAACCTGAACAGGGAGGTTCGTGGTCTACCCAAGGTCACACAGCAAGGGAGAGGCATAGCCGAGAAAGGAATACAGAATTATCTAGATCCTGCCTGGGCTATTTAAGCGACACCCCGCTTTGTGGAACACGTCTGTTGTGACCTCATTTGCCAGTTGGGAGGGTGCAAGGCTGTCCCGTCCCAGACCATACTGAATGCCGTGGCTGCTGTGTCAGCAGCAGAATCCACGGTCCCAGATGAGGCAGCTGAAGGCATTTTAGAATCCTGGGCCCTGGAGGGACACCAGCAAAGTTCTGGTCCTTGCCCCACCCTACCTTTGTTGCATTGGGCAAATTCCTCAACCTTTCTGTGCCTCAGTTTCCTCACCTATTGAATGGGAATATGGGTACCTACCCCCCAGGGTTGGTGTGAAAACTAAGTTAATGTATGTAAGCAATTTTGGACTGTTCCTGGCCCGTAGAAAGCCCCCAGTAAATGTTAGCTAACCATAATCTTATTTTCCCATCATGGCTCCAGGGGTCCCTCCACTGCTAAAAATCTTCCTCCAGGAGCGTCTGGGGATCCACTTAATTCGAAGGAAAGTAGTGAAGGCTAAGCATCATATTTTGATACCTCGGAAGGCCTCGCGGAAGGTGAGGCTTCCAAGGCGGGACCCCCAGCCCAGAGGGAGTGGAGCCCGTGTCAGTGCAGGCAGACCAGCCTGGCGGTGGAGCTGCACCACCCCCTCCCCGGCACAGTGCCGTGGCGTCTTCTCCTTCCCTTGCTCTGTTGGTACAGATAAACCCAGGGCGGGTGAGATAGGGAGACTCAAAAGGCAGTGTCCGCAGGGGTCTTGCAGGTCACTGAGTCCGACCCCCTAATTTTACAGAGAAACTGAGGCCCAGAGAAGGAGCTGTCAAGAGGTGGGGAGAATCAGAAGACCCCGGTGTAAGCCAGGCCCCATCACTTTCCATAGGTGTCTGAACTCGGGCAAGAGTCTCGCTCTCTGCATTTCAGCTTCCAACCCTAACACCTGTCTGAGATGCCGAGAGGACTGGGTCAAGCAGCACATATCAACATACATGATAGACTCCCAGACCCGTGCAGGTGCGAGTCACGGTCGCCCGTGCAACCATGGTGGCTGTGCCAGCCTAGAGTACACATCTGCTGCCTGAATCTGAACAAGCATTTCCTCACGTTGAGAGCTGTTGGCTCCCTCTGGGCCTTCCCCAGCCAGTGGTCTTAGACTTGCCTACTGGGCTGCCATAAAATAAGTTAAATCCCTCCTTCATCTGATGAATTTCAGAAGTTTCTGTGACATGCTCCTCCCACCTGAACTTGAGTCTTCCTGTAGCCAAGAGCTGGACTGAGAGTTGCTGATACCAAAAGTTAAGCACATTTTCCCCTTGCCACCAACTCTACAGCCTGCCTCTGCCTCCAGCCAAGTTCGTTCTTGTCTGGAGCCCCCATAGGACCAGAGCAGCATTTAAAACCAGAAAAAGACAGACATTCAAGGGTTTCCATCATCTTCCTCTTATCTGTTGCTTCCTCTAAGGACCCTACTACCTCCCTTCCCGTCAGCAGCTGGGGAGGGCAGAACCAGAGTGAGCCGGACGCTAAGCCCGCACCCTCTCCCCGACGCCCGGGGCACCCGTGCCCCGCCCCGTGCCCTGCTGGGCACTTGCGCATGTGCTGCCCCACAGCCCGCACCGCAGACAAGGAAGCAGGCTCAGAGAGGTAAAATAACACCCTTGTTGAAAGTTAGTGTTCAGGTCCAAAAGAGCCTCTAAGGTCCCGACTGATAAGAGTATAAACACAAGTCCAGTATCCAGATGAGAAGCCAATCAATGCTTTGTAAATCTAGGCCAGCACCATCTAACCTCCAGTGCAGACTGGACTGGAGAACCCGCTAGGCCTTTAGGTAGATCAGAGATGCGCTGTGTCCCAGCGTGCTCACAGAGACGGCCTGATGCGCACAGCAGACTCTGGGTCTTTCACTCAGTCGGCTATGTGGGTGAGGACTGCCGGCCCTCTCTCAGGCCTGGGCATGGGCAGAACTGGGGGAACGGGAAACCTGCCAGTGCAGGCCCAGCCCCACCCAGCGTGTCACCGAGAGGCTGTGTGAGCCCTCTGAGGAACCGCTGCCCCTTCCCCACCAGCCACAAATGATAACGCTTGGTGTTTTGGACGTTCTGAAAAAAGACTCTGGGTCCCTAGGCTTCAAGTCTAAACACTAAAGTTTTACATATTTTCAAAAAGGAAATATTGTTTGTAGAACAGCCATCCTTCACACTTTTTAGTTTGTTAGGAACATTCGCACACATCATCCTGTTTGAGAGAACTCTGCAATACAAGCAGGGACTGTGGTCCATCTCACAAGAAGGACATGGAAGCTCAAAGGGTAGAACTGCGTCCCAGCCCATCTTTTTGTAACAACAGTGCTTAGGATCTTTCCGATCACTACATTTTCTATCAAAGTATAGATATAAGTGGACCATCAAAGATTTTATTCTTTGATGAGGAATAAAATCAGCCTACCATGTAACTTGGGAGGGAAGGGAGAGCTAAGCCCAGCTGAGGGGAACTGAGCACATGGCTCCCTCCTGGCAGCTGAGGCAAAGGAAGAGGGAGGAAGGATGGCAGGCTTTTGCTAATTTAAGGAAGCCGAGCAGTTCAACAGGAAAGAAGTTATTTCCTTGGTCCTGAACCCTGAGAGAGATACACCTTGTGGATCTTCATTTAAGGTGCAGAGACCAGCATCCTGAATGGAGCCTGGTTGCTGCCTTCCAGAAAATGCAGGGCCATTGCCCCCATGCCCCCCTAGGAGTCCCTGAGGACAGTCAAGGGCACTGCGTTAAACCTGGAACAGACGAATGAGGCTACTGAGGGCCAGAGTGATATGGTCAGGGGTTTAGAATGAGGCCTGGACCCCAGGACAGGAAATAACTGTGACGTTGGACAAGTCATTTTACCTCTCTGAGCCCTTTCCTCATCTATAAAATGAGGATAATTATTCACTGGGTGGTTTTGAGATATAAACAAAACAACGTATGCCATGCCTGAGGCACATTGCAGGGGGGCAATTAAGTGTGATTTTGCTCTCTTCCTGCCCATGTGAGTCCTTGCCCCGTGCTCTGATCACTATACCAAGTGGCCTTAGGGGGCTGAGGCCTTAGGAGGAGAGATTCCAATTAGGAAGAAAACCAATCCAGCCCTCCTCCCATGACAGGTGAAAACCCAAGTGCCAAAGGTGCCAAAGCCGTCTCTGATCCTCCATCGCCTACCTGCAACTGCAGTTAGGTCTCCGTCAAAGCAGATGTTGGAGTCACAGGTGCCTGGAGAGCTGCCCACCGCCAGAGGCACTTCTCTGATGCCAAGGGTGCCCATCGAGGGCCTGGAGGGCCCTTCCATGCACCGCCAGTCCTTCGTGCCACTTCCTCCCATCCGCTCCAACTCCACTGTGCACAGTGAAGAGACCTCATCTCACCAGAGTGACACTGCTGCCCACGTCAGCCTGGAGCACCCATCAGACGAGGACACCAAGAGCACAGAATCGGTCTTCTTGACACAGGTGCCTGGATCCTTGTGCCCCTGCCCACTTGTCCCCAGTTCCCCCAGATGGCACAGCCCTTGGCAGGTCTGGGAATCCCTGGTAGGAGATCTACCGAGCCATGGCTTCTGGTAGGGACACCTGCAAGGACAAGTCCTAGACCTGTGGCACAGACGACACCTGGGGTCTGGCTGGGATGTGGTTCTGACCAGTTTTTAGCAAGGCTTACTGCTGCCTCTGCTTGTCTGCTTAATGTCATCTCATGTCTGATGCCCATCGGAATCCTGGGAGTACAAATGGATGGGACATAGGCCTTAGCTAATGGGTGAGATGGACAGGAACACAGTCAGTGCTGAGAGTGAGAAACCCAGAAGCCGGAAGCCTAGAGGAAGGAGGGAGGCCTCTGCCACGACCCAGGGGGGCAGGCTTCCTAGGAGAGGTTCAAATGAGATGAGCCTCGCAGGTCCAGTAGGAGTTAACAAGGCGAGGACATGGGAAGCAAGGGCATTCAGGGCAGAGTGAACAGCCCAAAGCAGGACACGGCGGGAGGATTTTGAAATGGCATGTGCAGGAGCCACGAATGGTTCCACGGCAGTGCGACGGGTGGGTGGCTTGTAGGAAAGGGAAATACAAGGCTGAAGGAGTTGGCAGGGTCCGTCCCCTCAAACTTCAGAATTGTGCCATTGCCCTTCCTGATCTCCCCACCTCCAGTCCTGCCCCTCCAGTCTGCCAGGTCTTCCCAAAATGTATATTCACCCACACATTTAGTTCTACTATTCTATCCACCCATTTCTTACTCCACAGGGGGCTTATAGTGACATACGTATTCGTATGGCCTACGAGTATCTTTCTGAACTATAGCAGAACATTTTTGGAGTAGAGTGTAAACAAACAAGCCTTAAAAACAAACAACTGAGAGAGTGCTGTGTGACGGAAAGTTTGGACAGAAGGATCAGCCCGCGGGCAGTGCTGCCATTCAGACACACTCGTCGTGTGCGCTGCTCTCGTGAGAGAGGGGCTCTGCCAGCACCCGTTCTGGGCTTCTCCGCAGCCAAAGCAATGCAACAGAGTCACCACGACTGAAGAAAAGTCTTTCTTTTTTCTTGACTAAATGCCAAGGTTTTAACCTTGGTTTTAACCTCCAGTACAACACTGAGAGGAAATGGCAAGAGCTGACATCCTTGTCTCACTCCTGGTCTTAGCGGGGAAGCTTTTGGTCTTTCACCATTAATTATATTGTTTGTTACGGGTTTTGCATAAATGTTCTTTATCAGGTTGAGGAAATTTCTTTCTATTCCTAGTTTGTTGGTGTTTTTTGTTTGTTTGTTTGTTTGTTTGATCATGAAGGGGTGTTAGGTTTGATTACATCGGTTTCCAGGTATTAAATCTGCCTTGCATACCTGGGATAAATCCCACCTGGTCACGGCATATAATCCTTTCCATATGTTGCTCTTTCGGTTTGCTAATATTTTTTTAAGGATTTTTCTGTTTATATTCATATGGATATGACCCTGTAGTCTTCCTTTCTTGTGATTTCTTGCTTAGTTTAGGTTTCAGGGTAAAAATGACCTCAGAGGGTTAGTTGGGTGTGCTTCCTTTTCTGCTAATTTTTGAAAGTTTGTGAAGGATTGGTATTCTTATATTTTTTAACTCCTATACCAAAAAATCTTCCTGGAACACACTTGATTTTTTTGTTATACTCCTCATCTCTGCTGTAGTAAATTTAGGGGTTTTTTTTCTCAAAAATATTTTACTTTTTAAACTTTTTAAATTCTTGTTCAAGTACAGTTGTCTCCATTTTCTGCCCACTAGTACCCCCCACCCCAGCCATCACCACTTATTTTATTACTTTTTTAATCCTCACCAGAAAACATGCTTATTGATTTCAGAAAGATGGGAAGGGAAGGGAAGGAGGGAGGGAGGGAGGGAGGGAGGGAGATGGATGTGAGAGAGAAGCACCAATCAGTTGCCTCCTCTAGGCACTCTAACCAGGGACCAAACCCGCAACTTAGGCATGTGCCCTGACCAGGAATCAAACCCACGACCTTTTAATTTATGAGATGACACTCCAACTAGCTGAGCCACACGAGACAGGGCTATTTTTCTTTATTTTTTTTCTTCTTTTAAAATTTTTATTTAGTTATTTTTAGAGAGAGGGGAAGGGAGGGTGAAGGGGAGAAAAACATCAATGTGTGGTTGTCTCTTATGCACCCCCCTCTGGGGACCTGGCCCACAACCCAGGCATGTGCCCTGACTGGAAATCAGACCAGCAGCCCCTTGGTTTGCAGGCTGGCAGTCAATCCACTGAGCCACACCAGCCAGGGCTATTTTTCAATTACATTTTACTTTTAATAATATTTTGTATTAGTTTCAGGTGTATGGCATAGTGGCTAAACCATTGTATTGTTTACAGTGTTCTTCCCATTGTTGCCGGTGCCCACCCAGCACCGCACACACTTATTACAGTGTTACTGACCCTATTCCCTGTGCTGTACTTTACATCCCCGTGACTGCTCTGTAGCTGCCAATCTGTACTTCATCCCATTAGCTCTCTCACCCGGTCCCCTAAACTGCCTCCCCTCTGGCAGCCGTCAGTCCACTCTCTGTGTCTGAGTCTGTTTCAGTTTTGTTTATTTTGATCTTTAGATTCCATATATGAGTGAAATTATATGATATTTGTCTTTCTCTGACTGACTTATTTCTCTTAGCATAATATCCTCTAGGTCTTGCAAATAAGATTTCATTCTTTTTATGGCCTATGTAATATTCCAATGTGTATATGTAGCACTCCTTCCTTATCCAATTGTCTGCTGATGGGCACTTGGGCTGCTTCCATATATTTGTTATTGTAAATAACACTGCAATGAACATAGGAGTGTATATATATATTTCAAATTACTGTTTTGGGTTTCTTCAGATACATACTCAGAAGTGAAATTTCTGGGTCATAAGGCAGTCCCATTTTTAATTTTTTGAAGGACCTCTATACTGGTTCCCACAGTGGCTACACCAAGTCTGCATTCCCACCAATGGTGCACGAGGGTTCCCTTTTCTCCACATTCTTGCAAACACATGTCATCTGTGGATTTATAGATGCCAGCCATTCTGACAGGTGTGTGGTGATACCTGATTGTGGTTTTAAATTGCATTTCTCTGATGATTAGCAACATTGAGCATCTCTTCACATGTTTATTGGCCATTTGTGTGTCTTCTTTGGAGAACTGTCTATTCATGTTCTTTGCCCATTTTGGCATAGAAGTGTTCAATGGATTCTTTGGGAGGGGTGGTTGGTGTTGAGTAATACGAGTTATTTATAAATTTTGGAAATTCTCCCCTTATCAGATGTATCACTAATGAATATGTCCTCCCATTAAGCAGGCTGTCTTTTCATGTTGTTGATGGTTTCCTTTGTTGTGCAAAAACATTTTAGTTTGATGTAGTCCCATTTATTTTTCTTTTGTTTCCCCTGACCAAGAAGATGTATCAGAAAAAATATTGCTAAGAGAAATGTCAGAAATTTTGTTACCCATGTTTTCTAGTTTTATGATTTTGAGTCTTACATTTAAATGTTTAACCCATTTTGAGTTTATTCTCGTATATGGTGTAAGGACATGGTCTAGTTTCATTTTTTTGCATGCATCTGTCCAGTCTTCCCAGCACCATTTATGGAATAGACCATTTTTACCACACTGTATGTTCTTATCTCTTTTATCAAATACTAATTGATCATACAGGTGGTGGTTTATTTCAGCTCCATTGATCTATATATCTGTTTTTGTGCTCATACCATGCTGTTTTGATTACAATGACCTTCTACTTAGTTTGATATCAGATAACATGATACCTCTGACTTTATTCTTCTTTCTGTTTCATTATTGCTGAGGCTATTCTGGTGTTTTTGTGATTCCACATAAATTTTGGATTACTTGTTCTAGTTCTGTGAAAAATGCCATTGGTATTTTGATAGGAATTGTGTTGCATCTGTAGATTGCATTGGGTAGTGTGGACATTTTAAAGATGTTAATCCTTATTGTCCATGAACATGGTATGTGCTTCCACTTATTTATATCTTCAGCTTCTCTCTCATTTAGTGGTTTATCATTTTCTAAGTACAGGTCTTTTACCTCCTTGGTTAAATTTATTCCTAGGTATTTTTTGATGTAACTATAAATGGGATTGTTCTCTTAGTTTCCTTTTCTGATAGTTCATTATTGATGTATAAAAATGCAACTGATTTCTGAATGTTAATTTGTATTCTGCTACTTTACCAAATTCATTTATTGGTTCTGGTAGTTTTTTGGTGGAGTCTTTAGGGTTCTTTATATACAGTATAATCTTATCTGCAAATAATGACAGTTTTACTTCTTCCTTTCCAATTTGGAGGCCTTTTATTTCTTCTTGTCTGAGTGCTGTGGCCAGGACTTCCAGTACTACAATTGCATAAGAGAGGTGAAAGCAGACATCCTTGTCTTGTTTCTGATCTTTGGTATATGGTCATTGTCTACTTTCATGTCTGTCTCCTCTCACTCCAGTCTCAGTTCTTGCCCTTAACAGGGCCCAGCATGGGGACCCACACAGGGCTGATGATCAGAAGTGTTAGTGGAATGAATGAGTGTGTTTTTCTTCCTGGGTACAGGTGAGTGGGCTGCCTTACTCCCCCCTCCAGAGGGATGAATCAGAGGTGGAGAAAGACCAAGGACCACCACCACCGCAACCACCACCACCACCACCACCACCACCACCACCACCTCCTGCTCCAGCACCCAGAGAGGTGAAGAGGACTCGGAGGAAGCTTCTACCTGCCTCAGTCTCCAGCAAGTACCGTGGCTATGAGGAGCTGCTGACAGCCAAGCCTGACCCGGCCTTCATTGAGCCCAAAGGTATATGAGGAGAATGCCTCCAAGGCAGGGGCCCCTCTCTGCAGCCCAGATCAAGTCAGGGCGAAGCTGGTGCTGGTGCTAAGGCTCTTTTCCAGAGCAGGGTGCTGTCTTCTATCTGAATGTCTGTCAAAGGGCCCCTGAGGGTGTCCTGGTTTGGGGCCCTATATCCAGGACCCCTGGCCTGGGCCTTAATTGGCTTTGGGGAGTCACCGCTCTTAGAGGTTCCAGCCAGTCTGGGCCTAGCTCTGGTTGGAAAAGTCTCTCCAGGAAGGGTTTGATGAGCAAACACCCAGACTGGCCAGATTCCCAGTTAAGCCCCATATTGAACATCCAAAATCCTCTCTATTTGGTTTAAGGCAAGGAAACCCGTGCCTCTCTGAGGCCCTTATTTCAGACTGGTGTGTTAACAGTTTTGGTTCTTTCAAAGGAACTAGTGCTCAGCTGTGCTCCCTTGGGTGCCAGTCCCTGCAGTGTAAATCCCCTGAGGCTGACGGAGTCACACGGGGCCAGCCCCTCTCCCCTCTCCAGCGCTCTTCCAATTGGGATCTTTGCTTATGGGGGCCTGGTATTCACTGAACCGCTGATGGAACTCCTGACACTGCAACAGACAAGGGAGAGATGGGGGCTTCTCATCCTTTTGCCCAGGGCCCCTATTCTGTGGGGAATGAAGAAATTGGGGGAGGCATCTAGGAGGAGGAAGGGGAAGTGCCCGGACTCCACCTCGCCTTCGGGCCCTAGGAATCCAGAAGAACGCGCAGGCCCTGCAGCACATGCTCAAGCACCCCGTCCTGTACTGCTCCTCCAAGCCCAGGCGGGACACTCCTCAGAGGCACTACGTTCCCAAGGAGAAACGGGTAAGCCTGCGCTTCACTGAGCATACAGATGCCCCTCGGGACCCCCCAGGGACAGAGGCAGCTGTCACCTCCAGGCCTTCTAAGGGCCATGCTTTACCTGAACCCACAACTGCTTCCCTGCCTGTGGTGGTGACTGTGCGAGGAGGTGAGGCCAGGAGAGACTGAGTGTGGGACTGGGGAACACTCTCCTCCCTTACTTCCCGTCAGGCCCAGAGGATCCCCATTCCGCCCCCACGGAAGACTCGAGCCCAGCTGCTGGATGACATCCTCATTCGCATGCGGGACCCCCGGAACATTACAGAGGCCCCACTAGGTATGGCTGTGGCCCCCCAGTCCTCAGTTGCCAGAACCTGGGATCTAGAACGGGGGTGTCAAACTCATTCTCACCAGGGACCACGTTAGCCTCGTGCTTACCTTCAAAGGGCCAAATGTAATTTTAGGGCTGTGTAAACGTAACTACTCCTTAACAGCTGTGTGAGAGCTCGGCGCTGCCGCCGGTAGAAACAAGGTGGAGGGCTGCATTCGGCCCGCAGGCCTTGTGTTTGCCACCTGTGATCTAGAAGTTTACCCCTCTGCTGGAACAGGGCAAAGGGCTTGTGTCAGGGCAGGAAGGGCCCTTAGGAGCATGTGCCCCAGCCCTTGCCATGTGCAGATGGAGAAAACGTGACCTGAGTGAGGCAGGGAGCTGCCTGGAGTCACATCACATGTTACATACATACTGGAACTAAGGCTTGGGAATCAGGAGGGGACATTGCTGGCTTCTTGATGCCCCTGAATGCCCTTCTCACCCCATCCCAATTTAGGGAGGGGGCAGGGGGAAGGACTAGACCTAGGCCCACCTCCTTGGGCGGTGAGACCCTGAGTGAGCCTGCTGCCCTCCTGGCCTCTCCCCCCACAGGGGCTGTCCTGCGCCGGCGCACTGAGCGGCGGCTGGTGAACCAGCAGCAGTACCTGGAGGCTAAGCGCCTGCTGAAGGAATTCCGAGCACGCTACCGGGAGCTGGTGCGGTGCTCGCTGCAGAAGATATTCAGGACCCCAGCACCACCTGTGGCCCACCTGGCCCTGAGCGAGGGCCAGCCTGAGTTCGGCCGCTTCCTCCAGTTCATGGATGAGTTCTGCCCAGAGCCCACGACCAGTGACTCAAAAGGCTAGAGCTGCATACAGGGCCACGTGTGCCCCTGGCCTGTGCCCACACCCACCCTGAGGGCTCCGCACACTGGATGGAGCCTCCAGGCTGGCTCGGGTGGGTATGGCTGGGTGCTGGTCTCAGAGCTCAGCTCAGGCTTGCTGGCTGGCCGCAGAGTGGGGAGATCATCAGGACCTCCCCTTCCTAGGCCGGGCGGGACCCCGGGCCTGGCCCAGCAGCAATAAAGAGTGGGTGCACAGTGCAGAGTAGTCCACGTTCTTTCTTGGAGCCTGTGCCAGGCTGCCCACTGGGGAAAGGTCCATACCCCTTGACCCATACCCCTGGAGTCCTGTGGGAAACCCGCCTGAGTTTTCTGTGTCCAGCAGAGTTGTGCTGACCTCTAGGGTAGAAAACAGATGATGGGACAGAGAAGCAACACAGACTCTAAGGCTCAGATAATAACTCGCCCACAGCCAAGAAAGTGTGTGTATGTTGCGAGGGGGTGACAAAATTGAGGCCACCAAGGAGCAGAAATGGTGCTCTTTCTGTTGTGAGGGCAAACGTGGAGAAGGGGGAAGAGAGGAGTGGGAATTTCCTTACCACATAACCATGGCACAAAGTTGGGACAAGCAGAGGAGAGGGCTTACATGGAGTTTCCCAAGGTACCCTAATCCATGAACTGAAGTCCCATGTGCAAACATGGTGGGCTGTGCAAGGTCACCCTGGGCACACGTAAGTAACTGGTCTGGCCAAGGCAGCCTGTGGGTTGGCTGTCCGTTCTTGTGCACACCCAGGAGTCAGCACCCGCTACAGAGGAGGATCCAGAGGCCACTGGGGCAAACTTCCAGACATGTGCTTCCGGGAATAGATACTGGGTGTGACCTAGTCTCCTGGGCAACCCTTGCTCCTAAGACTGCTCCCCTGGAGGTGCCTACAATGCAGACCTGGAGAGCAGGCCTGCAGTTCCCAGGAGCTAGGAGGCCGTGGCACAAGAATTAAGGATCCTCAGCAAGACACAAACTTCTACAACCTAAGCTGTAATTACAATGATTATAGAAATACAGTCTTGTAGCCGCTGATCTGATAGAAGAATGGAGTATATGCTATATTTCAAGTGTGAGATTCTATTAGGACACAGATTATTTGTATACTATCATACTCAACCTGTCTCACACATGTGACCAGTTAAATATTTACCACACCAGGCAGAGTCTCATTTATACAGTCGCATACGCATAACCAGTGATAAAGTCATCCATGTCTGATTCACACGGGCACCTGAAGAGATACAGGTGATACAGTGTTGCCCACAGCAGCGTTCTTGTGCGGGCACGTGTTGCCGACTCACCACCAGGGGTCTCCTGGGTCCCCAAAACACCCTTTTTCTAATGTCAAGAGGGAGAGTCGGTCCCATCATTCACACTAAACCTCACTATGTTCCAGATCTGGAGAACTGGATGGCTCCCTTCAGCCAAAAACACCACCCAGCTCTAGGCCTTCAGGTCTGAAAAGCCCCTGGGAACATCCTATCCCAACCTCATGGCAGGAAGCCTTTTGTAAACACGACAGCAGCTTAGTCATTTCTTGCTTGCACATCTAGTGACAGGGAGCTCATTCCCTCCAAAGGCCGGCCCCTCCTTTGTTGGGAAAGCGATAGGACAGGTCTAGTCGTTGGGCTGTCTACTGAAGTCCCTCATTTGTCCGAGCTCCGCTTTTTGACCAAAGTGTATCTCTCTCTGCCCAGCCAGGCCAACCCTTCACCAATGTGAAAACACCCTGAAAAGCTTTCGCTTATCCAGGCCAAACACCCAGCGTTCTCAGTTACTCCGCAGAGATCGCCTCTCATAGACTTACTGAGCTGGGGGGCTTTCCCCTCCTCAGGATTCCTGCATGCAGCACTCCACTGTGTTGCCCACTCCCTTCTCTGGGTGGGAAATTTGTATACACGCTTAAAACCAATGGCATTACCTCTTTGGCTTTTATGAAGCCTTTATCCACAGTCTACTAATATCAGAATCGCTTTTCCTATTTTATACTCGAAATTGACCTTTGATATCTGATGCATGATTTTTCACATTTCTTCACCTTCGTCTCAGCCCGGAGTCCCAGGCTGATCAGGAATCATTCTGCATTCCTGACGGTCAGCTGTTTACGGAGTGGGTGTAGAGTGCTGGCCCCTTCCCTCACATGTAACCAAGTCGGGCCAATGCAGAACTCCCAGGAGGGAAGCTCAGTGACTCTGCTACCCATCTAGGAAGGGAACTAGGTAAGACCACATGGGAGCTAGTACTTCCTACTCATCCCTTCAGCCTCAGCTCAAGTATGTCCTTGAACTCTCCTCCCAAACTGAACTGGGCTTTCCTTTTTTGTGACCTAATATGACCTCACTGCGCATCACACTGCACTGTACCAAGAAATGGTACCATTGGTGCTCAGTGTGGGACCTGAATCCAGGAAATACTGAGTAAGATTGAATTTGTGGGTGAAATGGGAAATAGCTCAGGCTGGATATCTTAACGGGGTTATACACAGCTATGGCTAAGGCACTGGAAGCCAGTGCTGGGCACATTCCCACAGACACTGCCTCAGACTCCCCCTAAAATGACCCTGTTCCTACCAAGAAAACACAGCGCTCCAACCTGCCTATTTTAAGTCAGGGTCTCAGATTACTAACCTGCCCTCCCACCTGTGAACTGCTGCATCTCTGGAAGCCATGTGATCATTTGCCACCTGTGTCCAACTCTCTTCTCTCTCTCTCTCTGGATTATCCAGACTTAATCACATTACCAAGTTAAATTTTTAACCTTCTTATGTGCTTTATGATACAGGGAAGCCCATTTAACCTTACCCATAGCAGCAATGGAGTTTTCGATCTCTATGGGTCTTTATGGTGTTAAAAACACACTTTGAGGGAAGGTTCTTCACTGAGCAAACTTCAGTTTTGTGCTTTTGAAGAGATGACCTAGTCCTTACCTCCATGAGTAAAGCCTCAGACTAGATTTGAGAAATGAACCGCATTCATTAATTAATCAAGAAGGCCCTTCGGGTGGTAGCCACCCTCCCCGTCGTCAGCGTCATCACTCTCCCCACCCAGCACATCTGATCCACCATCAGATGCTTCACCCCCTGGGCTGACTCACCCACAGCCCCATTCCTCCTCCATCAGCAGATGGGAAGCTGGCTGCCATTCTTCTCAGCCTTCTCCAATCTTCGAACAAGAGCAAAACAAAACATTTCTCCCACCAATTCTTCAAAATTAGGTAGGCCCATCTGTTTTCCTAATTGCTTATCCAAGGTGCCAGTGAGCACCCGGGAGAGTTGATTGTGGCCACAGGAGAGAAAACTGATTCAGATGCAGATTGTGCCTCATGCTTGTTGCCTCAGGACACCTCCCACCCCTGCAGTGGGTGCAGAGGGGAGACTCTGTTCTCTTTAGCCGCACAAGGCCCAGTCCAGGAGGAAAGGCAACCCAGGAAGCAACTGGAGCTATGTTAGCCAAGGCCAGCCGAGGAGGTGGCACCTCCCTGAGGTTTTGAGCCAGGGCAGCAGAAAGAGCAATCAGTGACTTTGGAGTCAGAGGTCCCAGCTTCCAGGCTATGTCAGGGACAGTCGCCCACCTGTAAATGAGGCCACCCCTTTCCAGGCTATAAGGTAATTAGCAAGTGTGGGCGTAGAGAATTTCTGTTATTTTAGGACCCAAGGGACAATCAATATGTTCTCTTATCTCCAACTAGCTGCATTGTTTCTTGCAAATAATCATTTTTAGCTTTTATTTTTAGAGAGAGGCAAAGGAGAGAGGGAAAAAAATATCAACGTGTTGTTGCCTCTCATGTGGCTCCCACTGGGGACCTGGCCCGCAACCCAGGCATGTGCCCTGACTGGGAATTGAATTGGTGACCCTTTGGTTCATAGCCCGTGCTCACCAGCTAGGGCATGTTTCTTGCAAATCATTTTAATGACTCTGTTGGGAAGAGCTTAGGCCAGATGATTTCAAAGGTCCTTCAAGTGCTGGTTTACCGTGGGTGGCACAGACTCTTACATCAGTCCTTCAAATTGGCTTTACAAGTTTACAAAAAACAGGGATACATTTCTTCTCTGGCGGATGAGAAACTGACATCAAGGATGAGTTCCCAAGTAATGTTTCTGAAAGGGTATTTTTAAAAATCAGATGTTCTGAGTGCAGCCCTAATGTGCAAGGAAAATGTTGCCCCATACCATTTGTTCTTTACTCAAATTCTCTCTTGGTGCATTTATTAGAAGAATGGTTGACTACGAGAATAAACATTGTAAACTGGAAATAACTTAGAACTCAGAAGATGTAGCTGTACACCACGGAAACCCCACCCTGCCTAATGTCTCCCATCATTCTGAATGCTGAAGCAAGACATTCCAATGGGGGCATCTCCCAGAGCAAATACAGCATCAAAAATCAAACACACACAGTCTCAGCTTCGTCCAGATTTGCCTGAGCTTGCTCTCCAGAGATGAGTTTTGACTAGAAGCAGAACATTTTCTTTCATGAATTTGCTTTACTATATGCTTTCAACTTGGGCCTCTCCTCAAGCAGGTAAACATCCATCGAGGAATGCACTTTGGTACTGCTTAAACAAATAACCATCCCATTTGATTTCGTGCCATTTCTTTGTTGGCACAAGCATCCCCAACAGGGCATGCCCTGTTCTAAGTCCTCTATCTTTGTCAAAATGTTCTGCAGGATGAGTGTGAGGGGCGGCCAGCGGCAGCAGTCCACAGGCATCAAGTCCCTTCTCCAATTCTAATGTGCACAGCAGGCTGAACAAAACCAATGCACAACCCACGTTTTATTTCTAGGTGGGAGGGGGATAGGCCCTAATGACAATAATGTTTGTATTAAAAAAATGAGAGTAAACCACATCAAGTGCCAAAAAAAGCTGGCACTTATAATAACCATTTTTTCCCTTGCACCATTCTCTCCTTAGGACTTTAAATGTTCTGCTGGAGGCTAAGGGTTGACCGCACTGAGGCAGAACCCCTGCTCCTGTTGGTGGCACAGCATGGAGGGTGGGCAGGGCCAACTGGGAGAATCTGACCGCTGCCTTCGGGAGCCAGGGCCCAAAAGCTACTCTGGAGCTCTCAGCAGCTCGATCTTGGAGGGGTGCATTGCCTGTTTTTATCCCTTATTAGAGGAAAGGACGATAAGCAAGCCTCACCTTGGCTTTGTCAAACAAGTTCTTGATTTAAGACACCAGAAAGCATAGCGAGGGAGCCTGCTCCAAGTTTGAGGTTGTCTCCCACACTTATTGACAAGACATTAAGGAAGCATTTACTCACAAAGCAAAGTGTGTAAATATTTTTCTTAGGAAGAAAAAAATACTGGTAATACATACAACAATGTGCACATACAGTCTTGGCACTTTTCCTTCATCCAATTTAACCAATCTCTAAAGTGGTGATCTCTATATATCTCAAAGTATCTTTTTCTGTAGGACAATCTTCAGAAAATTACAGTGAATAATAACCATGTGTAAAGATACATTTCTAGATTCTCTTTGGAGAAAAAAATCTATTTAGCAGCCTCTTTCCCTAGAATCCCACTGCACTCCAATACCCCCAAAAGCAGACCTGCTTCCTCATTGAGTCCCAAGAATTTATAAGCAGCTATACTCAATTCTAAAAACTAGGCCAAAAGACCACTCTGTGGGTTGAAGGAAAAGGCTGGTTTAGAAAGATTTAAGTCCCTAAATTCTTGATTTTTCAAAGAAAAAATGAAGGGCTGGCTGGGTTTTAACCCTTAGTAATTAAAATGGCTGTTCCAATAAAAATACACCACTTCCCCAGATCCACACCCACATTACTCACACTGTGGAGGCTTTCCCCACCTGGATGTGCATTCAGGGGGACAGAGGCCCATTTTCATTCTAACTGAAAAAAATCAGGAAGAAAAGCCAGTAAAACAAAGTCTCCTAAATCATTTGGATGTCCCCTCATTATCAAATTGTGAGTGTGTGTATGTGTAACTTAAATGACTATTCAGACCTAGAAAATTATCATATAAAATGGGGCACAGGGTCCTGGACATTAAGTTCCTAATTTCTTAAAAAAAGAAGAGGGATGGAAGGGGTAAGAGTTTGACTTGAATGGCTTCCATGACCATTCCAGCTACGTATTTGATGATTAGGATCCAGCCTTCAATTTTTCTCTCCTTCCTCCTGCTGGCCTTCTATGTCAGTGAAAAGCCAGGCAGGAATCAGTAAAAAGCCCAGCTGCTGCCAGCCCCAGCTGAGAGGCCTGACCAAGGAAGAGGTTAGGAGGTTACTAGTGGAGATGTGGACCTCTGACCATGTGGGTGATCCTCAGCCTGCCTCGTTTCTTGGGGCTTATACTAAAAGCAGCCTCTGACGAGATCTTACTGTCCTGCAATCACGAGAGGATGAAACTCATTCTCCTCTAGTAAAATCACTTAGATAATGGAAGGCAGTGTTGCAACCAAATTCACAAATACTGATGGGAATATTTAAAATGTTCAAGGTGGCCTGCTTGGTGCTGGACAGCATCTTGAGTGGGACCATCCAAGATCTTCGCTATGGAAGAAGTGGCCTTTCACGAGACCATTCACAAACTCTCCAGCCACATTCCATCGGACACTGAGCTCCACAGAGCAGGAACTGTCCTTTCCATCTTCACAGCTCCATGACCCAGCACGAAGTTGGCGCAAGTCCGAAGCTCAGAAAATCTGTCAGACGGAGCAGAAAGGATGAACAGCACAGCCTTCAGTCATCAGCTTCACCAGTCAAGCAGTGGCAGCTTCCCATTGTAGTCAGTTTGTCAGTTTGTAATCATACAGCAATTAATTAAGCAGCTTTGATCTCTTAAGGGCATTTTTCTTTTAGGAAAAGCGAACAAAAAACCACAGAGAAAAAGCATTTATCACCAGTGCTCCCTCCAGGCAAAATTTTTAAATTAAATTAAAAAAAAAAATAAATGAAGCCACTTACAAAAGGTTTTCCTGGGAAGCCCCAGTGAAAAAGAATTAATCTTTTAAAAAAGAGGCAATTACATGAAAGGGGCCAGGGGCTGGACCCACACTCCCCTGATCTGACACCAACCAAACAGGCCCAGATGACTTCTTCCAACAGGTGGCAATCAGCAGAGTCATGGACATGCCCCCACAGGGTCTCCCACCATGGAAAAGGGCTGAACACCCCCTTCTCAGGGCAACCACAGTTCTTAGATTCCCCATCAGAATGACCTCCATCCTCCAACCTCTTACAACTTCCCCTTTAATAACAAAAACAAAAAATGCATATACACAAGGAACAGAGTTAGTAGGGCATGGGGCATTTGTATGGTGAATCAGATGCCAATGATTTGTGAGCAGTATGTTTGCTTTGTGAAAGTGTCTGTCTCATTCCAGCTGAGAACCCCTCCCCAGCATTCTATTTTCCTACCTTGTCTGTCTCCCTTTTTTCTTTGAAGAATTCAGGTCAAGAACTCCATTTGTAACCAACTTCACAATCAAGCAACAAGAGAGGGAAACTTTTCAGAAAGAAAAAGTGTTCAGGTTTTAGTTATTAAGTATGGGAAGCATCTTAAAATACAGATACCTTAGTGGTTTTGCCTCCTCCAAAGCCACGCAGATTAAAGAACAAGCCTCCTCCCTCCTTAACCTCAAATGCTCAGCTGGAAGTGTGTAGAACAACTCTCAGTGCGCTGCGGGCACCGAGCAGGGCCGAGGGCAGTCAGGAAGCTGGATTCAGAATTCAGAATATTTGCTTAACGAGAAGCAGCTTTTCACCCTGCATCAGAAGTTAAAATGTGTTGTTTTCACTATGTGATTTCTTATTTCTCTGGGAAAATATTTAAAATATATATCTTTTTCTATTAAAATATTTATCTTTTTTCCAAAAGCAAAAATTGGTTCCAACTGAAAGGTATTTTTTGAATTATTGGAGATATAGAAAAAGGTGGCAAGTGGAAAAATAAGTGTCTTTGCTACTACTGATGAGACTATCCTCCCAATAACATTGATGAAAATCAAAAAGGAACTATCTGAAACGGCAGTAACTGGTGTTTTCTCTAAGGGCCTTTATTGAGTCACCCTCTCTGTCTTCCACAGACCGGTGCCAGGTCTTCTCTCTTGGGTACTTATACCTTCCAGCAGCCTCTGGAGGGCACATGTTGCTGGTAGGACCTAGAACTGAAGTGGTGTGAATACAAAGTAATGAGACTGATGTATGTCTTTAACATACATCCGCACATGTGCATGCAGAACACATACATTCAGGTGAGTGACACTGCCCACCAAAGCAGTCATGGAAGGGGATCCCCATATCTCAATGATCGTCGAAATGCTTAAGACATCTCTGGGATTCTCTCTGGGAACTGTCTGTGAGCTGCCCGAGGAAATGGCTCTGCTTCACAGCTGCGTTTATGCACCGCGTTTATGACTCCACACCCTCTTGTTAACCCACCTTCTCTTCCAGAGGCTTCAAACAGCTTCTGACTGGTTCCAAACGTAAAATTCTCTCTCCTATAACTCCAAATGATTACAAAGATTTGCTCAGAGAAGGGAGGCAAATCTCCTGAGAAGCAGCAAAATAAGGTGATACAGTAAATCCCTAGGGACCTTGATCAGTGAGTCACTGCTCTGGGTCTCAGCTTCTACCTTAATAAGAGGAAGAAATTGGAATCGATGACCATTAAGGTCCCTTCCAGTCCTAATATTTTAGGAGTCTATGTTTCCAGATGTTTCTAGACATTGAGGACAATTCCAGAAGTGTTTTCACCAATGGCAACATCACTGGAAAATGTGCAGTACCCTTCTGGGGCCACTCAAGGGGACAACATACATTGGGATATAGAAGCTCTGAAAGGTTTGTTAAATGCCAGTCACATGACTTTATAGTAACAGCTCATACATGCACAGGGAATGCCAGCCCATTTGAGATTCCCTAAAATCCTATCTTAATCCCTATTCTCAATGAGCCCAGATGGGCAGAAGCACCAAGCACCACCAGGGATGCAAAAGACACATGGTGTCAGCTGTTAAGGAAAATAAACCCCAAAGGTCCATGGGACTGAATTTACCAGCTGCATCCAGCTAGATACCTTGTTTCCATAGTATGGAGTTGCAGCATTGTTCTTGCCTGACTTCTGGGCAAACTTTTTGGACTACAGATCAATACTGCAGATAACCCTTGGCCATGTGGAAAGTAATGATGTCCAACTGTCCTTTATCTTACAGGGTGGAACAGTGGAAAAAGGCAGGCTGTAAAACTGTGGGAGTGGGGTTAACTGCACGCTCTGTGTGTATAGTCCTAGTCAATCTCAATGGTCTGCATGTGGATTTTGCACAATGGGTACTCAATGCCTAGCCAGCTTTCCCTAGGCTCCCCTGGCATGACCTTGGGTTGCAGTCCATTATGGCAACCTGTTAGTGTGAGAAATCCATGGGATTTGCGGTCAGGAGACTCAGTGGTCAGTCTGGGCCATGCCACTTAGTTGAGAGAGCTCAAACACCTGCACTGCAGTTTCATCATCAAAAAATGGGGCCAATCCCAACTTACATGTCGGGTCTCCTGTAAGACCAAGGTAAACAGTGACTGTGAGATGGTTGTCAACTACAGAGCAGCAATCAAATGTTATTTTTTAAACAGGGAATGCTAATTAGCTTTTGTAGAAGCATAAACTCAACTGATTTCATTAGGAATATTTACTTGTGACAGGGGTCAGGAGAAGGGCTAACATAATCATTTTGGATCTGCCAAAGAACTATACTGTACCACTTCCTTGAAAATCATGGAACTTATTTTTGTCTGCAAAGCTGATTTAAAAATACGCCCTGTGAAAAGAAGTCAGGAGGCCCATCAGTTTGAGAAGGTATCCCTCTTTCCTCTACCATTTCTAACTCTGGCCACTGTGCTCCTGAATCTCATTCCAAGTGGTGCCACCAGATCGGGCCCAGAAGCACTCAGGCAGGGGTCACTCAGAGGGGTGGAGAGTGCTTCTGGCCTCGGTCACAGGGAGGCAAAGATGCAGTTTTCTTGGATATAAACTACAAAGGCCCTGGAACCTCTCAGATTTTGCCATTAAAAGAAACCCAAAGTGAGAACGCTCTGTTCTTGAGGATAAATGACCAAGCCCGAAGACCTCTTAGAGATAGGTAACACTGTCCATGAGGCGCTACTTGGACCCGGCCATGCTGCTGGATCGTAGGAGATACTGGTCCACGCTTCCTTTCCGCCGACTCACAGTCCGCCTCTCGTTGTCGAACATGCGCTGCAACTGCAGAGCCAGCTGTCTATCCTCTTCCTCCTGCTGCAATTTCTGCTCCATCTCTTGCAGGACAGGGTCTGCCGGGGCCAGACCCACCTCATCACTGCTTTGTCGTAGTTTCTTAAGGGAGCCATTTTGTTCCAAGTGCTTGGTCTTACAGTGTCTTTTCCGGCCCCGACGCAAGGAAGGAAGTGGCTCCTCACCTAAATTGTCTGCCAGGACACCATTAGGCAGATCAAAATGATTCACTGTCTTCAGCTGTTTCTTTGTTTTGAAGACCCCACCCAAAACACTGTTTTTGGACAGCACTGAATTAACTGCTGAGATTTTCATGGCTGTACTTATACAAGCTTTGTCTAACTTGGCATCTGAGCTTGACCCTGACCCTTCAAACTGCTCTCTCTCCAAAGGAGTCCCACTGGCTCCCACTCTAAGTTCTGAAGAAGAGCAGGTTTCTATTGGGATCTCAGTGTTCCTTTTACTGTCACTGGCCTGCTCTGCTTTTGTTTGGCTAACAGAGGGGAGATAATCCAGGTCAGCAGGGGTGGGTCCAGTACACTCAGAGAGTACATGCCCACTGGACAGTCTTGTATTTAAAGTCAGAAGTGGCTTGTCTTTGCTAGAATGGGTAACTTCAGAGACTAGCACATCGTCCCCCGTTTCTGGAGCCATGGAGGTAAGGGTGGCTTTCGAAAGGGTTTTTTTGATCTGCCGCTCCTGAAAGATCTGTTCCCACTTTTTGAGGATCCGTGGACTGGCCTCATAAGAAGTCTGCTTCTGCAGGCTTCTGTTTAGGTTGCGGGGTGTTGATTTGATGATGAGGGGACTTAGCACACGGCCATCAGGGAGTCTCTTAGGAGGAGTACACGGTGAGCAGACAATGGGCTTGAAATGGTTGAGTTCCTCGGAGATGCTGTCATTGCTCTCAGGGCTAATGGAGCGCTCGGGCTTCTGCAGGGAAGACAAGGACGAGAGGGAGCTGAAGGGCAGACGCTTTTCAACGGTCAAGTCAGGGGCGGAGAGGCAGCGGTTGTTCTGAGTGGACAAGAGAACACCAATGATGGGGTTGGTGGTTGGGGTTATAGTTGTCACCTGAAAGAGATTAAAAAGATTATACATACATACATAGCTTGCTTCATAATTCCTTCACAATGATAGAGGCATAAGGAGAGAAAGGGCAAGAAAATGGATAAGGAATGATTGTGAGTCTAAGAAAATGGGGGAAATCGCTAACCTAGAATGTACACTATTTCCAGAAATCCCTACAAACTTGAAACAATAAAATTGAAAATCTATAGAAAAGAGTCACCTAGAATTTTGAAAACATTATCCTACCAACCCTTCCTTCACACCTATTTGTAAAATTCCCCAACACAGTTAGCCTGCCCAGGACCCATTCTACCCCTTCTTGTCGTGTTTCTCCCGTGGCCATGGCAGGGGCTGTGGGAAGGGACGCAGATGCCCGGGGCCTGAGGAGTACCTTGGCTTTGCTGGCAGGGGCCGCTCGGAGTCTGCTCTTCGCTCTGTCCTGAGCGGTGTCACTGCAGCTCTGACTCCTCTCCACCTTCAGGTTCCTAACAAAGAATAAATAAGACAGCAGATAGTCAGGGATAGCCAATAATGCTAGCTAAGAAAACAGAAATAAAAATCTCTTCTGTGCTTTCACAGCCACCCACTAAGAAAGACAATTCCCTTGGGCAACTACAATAGAAAATGAGTTATTGTATTGACAAAACATGTCCTGAGAGCAAATCCTGTCAAAAGAGAAAGAGTTCTCCAGAGAGGACATTTGGTGTAAGCTTCTGTCTCCAAACTAGACCTGCTTAATCGACACAAGACCAAAGACTATTTTGCTCATGCTTTGAGAGAGATAGGGATACCTCACATTAATAGGGTTCAATCACCTTTGCAAACAACAGACTTTTTTTATCCTCACCTGAGGATATTTTTCTTGATTTGAGAGAGAGAGGAAGGGAAGGAAGAAACACAGATGTGAGACACTAACATCAGTCGGTTGCCCTCCGCACGCGCCCTGACCAAGGATTGAACCCAACTCCTGGTGTACGGATGACATTCTCACCAACTGAGCCACTGGGCTGGAGCAACAACGGAATTTTTTTTTCCTCCAAACATCTCCGCAAGCAATCTAAATCTGCTATGAAACAAATATTTAAGTACGTACAAAATGCACAGCAGAGCACCAGATTTTTATGTAGGGAGTCCAAATTAAATGTAGTCTCTCCCTTAATCCATTACGGTTGAGCTTCCAAAGGCCTAAATCCTGGTGATTTAAGAGACTTCGGGGACATATTTTTTTTTCTTATGTGTGCATTACATCATGACTCTACAACCCAAATCAAAACTCACAGTGCCTGTGTTGGAGCATCAACCCTAAGACTGTGTGAGAGTTATGTGTGATGACTGCCATGCACCCCATACACTGTCAGTAGGAACTCTTGGTTTTCGTATTACTCACCTTTGTTCTCTACTCTTCACCCCTTGCCCAATACATGTGTGCCGAGAACAATGCTTTTACAAAGGTTTGCAACTGATAGACACATGTGCTATGACTATTCAACAAGCACTTATCATACCCTTTCTATATGCTACTCACTACTGAGCACTATCTGGGCACTGAAAATACAAAGAACAAGATACAGCCTAGGTCTTCAAGGAATCAGAGTCTAGTAAGGCACACAGATAAATAATTCAATGCAATACAATAAAATTGTACAACAAAAAAGTGTGCCGGAAAGACAGACAGGTAATTGATAGCTCTGGGACAGAGTGTGAGCAGGGTTGGAAAAGCCAGAAGTCAAGGTGGACACACAGCCAGGCAGATGATCCCAAACAGAAATGATTCCCTTTAATAGCTTTGGAATGGAATACATCATATTTACTTTTCTGTAGCAAAAGATTTACTTTTAAAGTTGTGCTATGCCAGGGGAAATTTATAAAGGTGGTAATAAAGGGCACTGCCAGGGTACCCCTCCTCTCCCTACATTTCCAGCAGAGGTCTGTCCTGCCTCCACAGTGTACTGTAAATGGAACTGCTTTCCTGATCGCATTTTCAGAGTGTGCACTAAGTGTGCAGAAATTCAACTGATTTTTGTGTGGTGATCTTATATCCTCCAACTTTGCTAGTTTATTTAGTTCTAATAGTTTTTTCATGAAATCTTTAGAACTTCCTACAAATAACATCATGTCACTTGTAGACAATTTTACTCCTTTCCGTGCAATCTAGATGCTTTTTCTTTTTCCCCAGCTTTACTGAGATGTAGCTGACATACATAGGGTAGAGGAATAGTAGGTTTACAGTTGTGAGTACATGTTTAATCTTGTATAATTATTTATTAATACCTACTTTTATTAATATTGACTTTTGCCCCATCCTGTATTATAATATTGTGTAAGTTTAAGTTATTTTCTTAGTGGTCACCCTGGGGATTACAGTTAACAATTTATTTCAAATTGATATCAACTCAAAACTTTATGTCAAATAGCATACAAAAACTTCGATCCTGTATAACGCTATCTCCCCATTGTGTTATTATACTCACACAAAGAAACACAAAAGTCATGAATTTAAAATACTGTATAAACAATATATAATATATAGATATTATTACTGTAGTATTTGGCCACCTTAAGAAGCTTCAAAATTCTGGCTGAGAATAGTCAAGAGCAATAAACCTGATATTGTTCTTAGCACTGAAAGAGCTCAAACACACCTTCACTAAAAACAGGGAAGTGACTTTTCCCACCTCTGTGTACACCCTTCTGTATCCCCAAACCCTGCCATGGTACCTGGCACATAGCAGATATACTCAATAAATCTATTGTACATGAATAAAAATATGTACAGAAATGCCTCTCTTCTTTAAGAAAACTTTAACATTCATTAGGAATCTGATATCTATCACGCACTGTGCTAAGTGTTTTAAATATAGTGTATCTCATTTAATCCATACAGAAACCCTATGAGATGCGGACCATCATCCTCAATTTAAAAGAACTGAGGGAAGTGATCTTTCCAAGGTTACACAGCTGAAGCCAAGATTTGACCCTGGATCTCTATGATTCTAAAGCCTGTGCTCTTCCTACCACAGCATACCGATTTGCATGCTACTCTACTCTGCCACGAACAGACCCAGCATGTCTAGGGAAGCTCTCTCTTCCAAACACATCATGAAGTCATAAACAAGAGAAAGCAGCATTGTCTGAAAGGCAACTGGTTTAAAATTTCCACTGCCAAGAGGCCAGATGGTTTCTGGGATGTCTAGTTAGGCTAAAAATACCTATAACCACAATGAGTTTGACTTACAAACAAAGAAAAGGAGGGACAGCCAGTATAAATATGCAGCTGGGAAGCTAGAAGATTTAATCCTTCTAAAACACTGCTTAAGGAGTTTTCAAATGTTAACATATGATGTAAAACATCAGCTCAAGCTCTCAACTGCTCACCCATCTACCTCACCCACACCACATTAGTTTCTTTTAATCAAATTCTCAGGTCTAACAGAGCTGAGCCCCACCAAGACACTAAAGGCTGGAGAAGACCCTCCTCCCAGCCTCTGGCCTCGGTGCGTGAACCCCCCTCACCTGCCTCCCCAGATAGATATTTGAATGAAAACAGCAGCTCCCTTAGGCCTCGCTGTAGCTGCCAACCAGAAATGGATGAGAATTTGTTAAAATCCTTCCCTTGTGTATTTATGATCTGGATTATCTGTGTTGTGCACATGAGTATTCTTTCTTTTTTAAGTGTACAATTTAAGTTTTTAGTATAGTCACAGAGTTGTTAACCATCACACAATCAACGTTAGAATATCTCCATCACCTCTTAGCCTTTAGCTAATACTCCTATACCCTGCCCTTCTCCTCCAGCCCTAAGCAACCACTAATCTACTTTCTGTCTCCATATGTTTGCCTATTCCGGACATACACCACTATTAATTTGCAGGTAGGTAGGAACACTGTTTCTACAGCATAAAGCAAAAGGATTTGAGTCCACTCAAACAGCATGATAACTGGACAGCTTCTTAGATCTCTGTAGCAAACTTGTATCTTTTTAGAACAAGGCAGGGTATACATTATCCAGCAAAAAGATGAAAGGCAGCTTTCTGTTACAAAGGTAGATCATTTCAAGGCACAGATCCAAGCACAAGGCCTCTTGTCACAGGGTGCTGAGAATGGTTTAATAAAAAGAACATAGGTTTACAGGTAAGAGAGACCTGAGTTCCAATTCCATCTGTCACTTTACAGAGGTGGTAAGTTCTTGGGTGAGTTACTTGACCTCTTTGAACTGCATTTTCCTTAGCTGTAAAAGGAGAGTAATATTACATACAGGCCGTGCAGGCTTAATGCAAGACCTACATGAAGTGAGGTATGTAAAGTACCGAACATGGCAAGAAGCACTGGGAAGAGGCTAGTTCCCTCACCATGTGGCCAAGCCCCTCTGGAAACCACCAGGATATTTCTATTTTAATATGTCAGAGGTATTACTGACACCTCTAAAACTTGCCATTCTTCTTAGGTTCCACACCACTTCTTAGGCCACTTCATTTTCTAATCATATTCCATTACTTTTAACAGAGGCAGCACAGGGATCTACAAGAAGGCCCTGGGGACAATGGGGTATAGTAGAAAGAGCCAATAAACCTCAGTTGTAACGCAGTTTTCTACAGTCTACGATTTGGCAAGCCATATTCTCTCTCTGGGCTATAATCTCCTCATCTGTAAAACAAAAGAATTAGATAAGACAATATTTAAGGTCCTTTTCAGCTTTGAGAGTCTGTGGTTCTAAAAGATAACAAAATAGCAGTAACAGTACCTTATCCTGTATGTGCCAGCAATCCTGTAGGCACAATTAACTTTAGATACAACTTTTTTGCAGAATAGCAGTACTAACATTACTGCATCACTTTCTTTTTACTACATTAAACTGCAAAGTGGATAGATGGTTTGATTTTTTTATGGTTATTCTCTATTTACAAGAAGAATTTCAAGTAACTTACAATAAAAATATATAAAGACTGAGCCTTAATGGAGAATAAAGACTACATTAAGTAATATATATGGGAAGAGTATATCTAAATTATTTTTTAAAAATTATAGGCCATGTATAACTGCAAAAACAGTTCAAAATCATCCTGTCCTACTTCATGAGATACTGAGCTCCTTTGCAGAGACAGCAAGGCAAAACCACAAGTCACACAGCTGAAGCATGCGCAGAGGACAGAACTTTGACCAGAACCAAAGGACTAAGACATAACCAGAACCTGAACACCGGAACACTTCCAGAAACACAGGGTACGTTGTCCAGGAAGATCCTGTGATGACGCTGCTGACCATAAACGGCCATGCTCCCAGATCCTCCAATTAAAACTCAGCCCGCCAATGCTTCCGCATACCTGTTGCGGTACACTCTTTAAAACCAACTCCGAAACCTGGATCGGGGAAGTTCTGGTTTTGGAGGATTAGCATATCATTCTCTTGAGTGGCGCCATTTGCAATAAAATAGCCAATATTTCTTCATTGCAATTCTTGGTGTCTAGAGTTTGGCTCCGCTGGCACCAGGTGTGACGAACTTTGTTTTGTAACAAAAATGGCGACTACAAAAGGACTCAGCCCTGAGTGGGCTTTGCGGCCGCGATGGAGTGACTCTGGGCAGGTAATAGGCTCGTCGGGTTCTGCCTGAGCAGCTGCTGGACATGGTTCCAGGGACAGACCTGCCGCGCTTTCACTTCGCGGTGGGAGAGACTGACTGCTGGGCTCGGAGGTCTCTCGGTGAGTGAAGCTGCGTGTAACGACGACACCGGAGGAACTTTCCCGTTGGTGGTTTGGGATTTCCCACTGCTTCCATAAGGAAACACGCTTTGAGAAGTTACCTTGGTAATTCTGATTGAAATCGTTTAGTCTGTTTGAACCAAGCCTTGGAATTTTGTTTTTAACTTGAAACGGGTTTTCATTTTGGTCTAGAGCTGGCAAATTAAGTTTCAAAGTTCTGTATGGGTAGCGGTGGGGGTTGTATGAATGTGTGTGAGGTGTGTTACTTGTTTCAAATGATTTGACTTTTAGGAACTGAATTTCGAGGTGACCGTAGCGACTTTCTCCATGAGAAACTTCTCACCCCGTAGTAGAGGGGCGCGGCTGTCCGCCTCTGTCCGGAGGGCTGTCCCGGGGCAGTGCGCGCTTGCACTCCCGCTGGGCTTTCATAAACAGGGTCACGCAGCCCGCGGCAGTGGCGGCGGCGGCGGCGGCCTGCGGGGGATTCGATCCCCTGAGCTGGAGGGCGCGCAGAGAAACCACCCGGTGCTTGGTCAAAGTTCAACCCTCAACTCCTGAGCTCCAGTGCTTAGGGTTTGGTGCTCGCACCGTTGTGGCCCCAGCTCAATTCCCAGAGTTCATCCCTTGCCCTGTTCACTGTGGCCACCCTCAAAAGGAAAACGCCCTTTTCTTTTCGTGGTTTGCCCTCACTGAGAAGACCAAACACGGCTCTAAAGGCGGCTGAGACTTGTTCCCCTCCCCCATCTCCTCCGCCCGCGGCCGTGGACAGACCTGCAGCTTTAACCCAAGGCCTTGGAAACCTGCCCTTTTTACCTTCGGAGCTTTCCAATGTGACTGTGCACGCTCGCTTTCCATTTTTCGTGTTTGTGTTTGTTGACGAGCCCATTTAAGGGGCACCTTGTAGGAGAGGGTATGAGGCCTCTCAGAGACAATGAAATGAATTCTATGATTGATTTTAATTTTTAATGGCTTTAAAGGAAACGAATGTACAGCATATGAAGCTTTCCCCATCTGAGCAAAAACTTAATTTATTCCATCTGCCAAAATACTATTTCGATCAAGTCTTTCCTCTGAGTTTTGTATTGTACATGGAACACAGACTAGCATTTTATTGAAAGCTATGAGATCTCTGTCTCTGTTTATATATGTCTATGTTTGAGCACTGGATGGAACTGCTAATTTGTGGTATTACATTGGCTTAAACAAACAAGTGCTTATATGACAATGCTGAAACAAAAACGCATTGCTTTTCAGAATCTTGTGATTTGGGAAAATGTTTGATATTAAAGTTGATTTGAGTTTGGTTTAGTTAAATAAACATCTTTAATCGTTGCAAAATTTGTCAGCAAGAAAATTAACGATACGATAAAATTTTCATAAGTAAATTTAATTGTCAGGAGCAAGTTAACTGTGAGTGGGATAACAAAGTTCTTTTTAGGTTAACTCTAGCAATAATTATATTGTATGTGTTCTTTAATGTTTCCAAATCTCTTTGGCAACTTGAAACTTTAGAGTTTTACCAAGTTAAATGATAAAAGTTATCATTTAGATATCTAGATACTTCCAAATAACATGAAATGCTGAAACATTAATTGCTAGGTAAGTTTTAAAGTTACTTTCTTTTTGGCTTCTTATTAACAGAGAAACTAAAAGATAAATTTAGATTTGTCAATAAATGTCTTGAACTTTATTTAAAAAACATGTTTCAAAAAAATGTAAATAATTGCCAACAAAAGCCTATTTCTAGAGGTTATAAAACGCATTCACATATTTGCAAATCTAAAGAATGCTAGTTGTCTACTCTTTTAGTTGTCACTAGAAATTAAGGTTTCTAAGGGTTAAGAACTGTAAATTAATCTAAAAGAAAATAATCTTTTCACTAAAAAAGGTATAAGGTATGGAGACAGACGTACATATGTATATACATAGAGTGGGTTTTTTTTTTTGAGGGAAAGGAATTTTGATCTGAAGTAAAGCTAGTTGTTTTAGAATGGGAAAGGAAAAAAAGAAAAAATCTGAATGTAAAAAGAAAAGTTGTAGGTTTATGGAAAAGGAATTCTAAGAAAGGAAATGTGAAAAGTAAGCTGATGCAATATTAGTTTTGTTCTCTCTGCTAAAAAAGACAGTTTCTTGGATTATTGGTCTGCTGCAGATACTGCAAAAAAGTTGCCCACCTATAAAGCAAAAATTCTATGTTTTCTGTTGTCTTAATCAGGTTCTTGATTACTTAAGAAAACTGAATCTCCTCAATAGAACTAAGTTTTGCTCAGTTATGTAAACTTCTGTATTTGCTTTTTATTGTCACTTTAGTTAAATGGGTAATTAAGTAATGCTCCATAATGACTTATGATCCTATTTAGTCCAATGTGTAAACCTTCGATATATTTTGACAAACTTTTCAGGGTTCCGGTATTCCAGTGGACCCCTGGAATGCCTCAAAGATTTGTTCTTTCTCTTTTTATAGCAGAAAAAAAGTTAAACTAATCAGGCCTATATGATACACAAAATTACATGGCAAGTTTTGTCAAATAAATAATTATGTTGTATTTTTATTACTAAATGAATATTCTAGAAATTTTAATCTCCAAGAGTCTACAATATCCTGTTATACTATTTTCATTCGGTATCTTAAAATATTTTACAGAGAAAAGCAAATTTCACTGTCCATTGCATTTTAATCAGATCTATAACCATGCCAGCTTCAGTTTTTTGTCATTTATAGGTCATCCTTAGGTTTAATCTAAATAGCTACTCATAAACTTATTTCTAGAAGGATGATATACCTGATGTACCTCTCCATCACTCAGTCCCAGAGATAGGTATTGTTAACATCATAGAAGAATAAGCCCTAACCAGTGTGGCTCAGTTGGTTGGGTATCATCCCACAAAGCGAAAGGTCACCAGTTTGATTCCAGGTCAGGA
Source organism: Anoura caudifer (assembly GCA_004027475.1). Classification (NCBI taxonomy): domain Eukaryota; kingdom Metazoa; phylum Chordata; class Mammalia; order Chiroptera; family Phyllostomidae; genus Anoura; species Anoura caudifer. The sequence goes on from PVKU01000003.1 coordinate 988,416, forward strand.
CACAGGCCTGGGTTCCAGGTTAGGTCCCCCCCCCCCCCTCCAGGTGTGTGCAGGAGGCAACCAAACTTTCTATCTCACATCAGTGTTTCTCTCCCTCTCTCTCTCCCTCCCGTTCCCTCTCTTTAAATAATAAAGAAATTAAATCTAAAGTAATAAAAAAATAGAATAAAATCATGGATGAACAAACATCCTGATAATCAGTTTGAGCACAAGTGGGTGGGGCCCTACCAGGTTCTTTTAACAAGCCATTCTTTTGTTACACTGATTTGCTCTTCTAAAAAACACTGAGGGTGAGCCCTAGCTGGCGTGGCTCAGTGGATTGAGTGCTGCTGGCCTGCAAACTAGAGGGTTGCTGGTTCGATTCCCAGTCAGGGCATATGCCTGGGTTGCGGGCCAGGTCCCTGGTACGGGGTATGTTAAGAGGTAACCACACATTGATGTTTCTCTCCCACTCTTTCTCCTTCCCTTCCTGTCTCTAAAAATAAATAAATAAAACCACCTACCAGAGGGGGGACATGAACAGCCATAAATATGTCCCAACAGTAAGAATACTCATACAAACTCTTAACGGATGTTGAGTTACTAATTAGAAGACAACTAACAAAAGATAAGTAAGGCACAATTCACTTCTGGGCCTCCTTCTCTTTAATTTATTTGTCTTTAATTTTTAATATTCCACTTACTTTAAACCACCTCCTTTGTACATATAAAATTTAAGTATCTTCCTTTAAATTTATTCAACTGACTTAAAAGGGAAGCTCCCTAGTATTCTACTTACCACCTAGGAAAATGGTTTTTGGCCAGTGGTTTGCAGGACCTTATCTCCTGGTGGGGAGTGGGAGCCCATGAACACATGATTAAAAATCTTTCAATAACTTTAGGAATAATAGCCAATGAGGCAACATATCAAAAGGAGGCCTTAGATCACAAGTAGCAAACACAAGGCCCACAGGCCAAATCCAGCCCTCCGCCTTGTTTTATCCAGCCTGGCACCTTGTTTCTACCCAGCAGCAGCCCCAAGTTCCTTGCCCCTAGTTAAGGAGTAGTTACATTTATACACTCCTAAAATTACATTTGGCCCTTTGAAGGCAACCATGAGGCTGATGTGGCCCTCCAGTGAAAATGAGTTTGACACCCCTGCCTTAGACTCTAGCCAAAGTTTTATTAAGTAACTGAATTGCTTTGGATTACATCCTTATGAACAGAATGGTATCTGTGCACTAGCCAACTATTGCTCAAGAGCTGCAGACCAGGGCATCAACATACTAGTAATGCAGGAGAACAGTGTCTATCCAGGCACGTGTAAATATTTGTAGTTGGGTACAAAGCAGTTCCATTCTTTACACCCCTAACCAGCAGCTTCGGGTTCTTTCGTAATCTTCTACCGCAGGGTCAATACATGACTCTCCCACTACCTGTGATGCGGGCTGGCCAGGGGGCCCCTGGCCAGAAGGAATGTGTGTTGTTTTCGGAATGGACTATAATTCCCTCCTTATCTCCTTTTGGGAGCCGCTTCTTGTCCTGTGACTGTTTCTTGATCTTTTCCATCTGCACGTACACACTGATGTCATGTAGCTCCAGGCCACATGCAGGTTTGTGCAACCAGGACCAGTGCTGCCTTTGTCTGGGACCCCTTATAATGAGCCTCAGACTGGAGCGGGTGCAGTCTCTCTCGCACCAACCCGCCACCATCGGTGTGCTCCCCTGTAATATGAGTAATAAGCGGAACGTCCACATTTGCTAGTCCTCCAGGAGTTTTTTTGGGGGCGAAATATCATGAATACTTAAGCAGCTCCCCAATTTGGGGCTACTGTGCTACATCTGCCTTACATCCGTTGGCCAAAGTCATTGTCTAGGCAGCTAGAAAATGAATTTGGTCAATAATATTACGGTACTGACTCCTTGCCAAGGCTTAGGAACTGCTACAAAGAAAGTTCCTCTGGCCGTGTCTGTTAAAGGCTACAGCCAGATGCCTGAGTGCCAGAGCTGACAAAGGGCCAACATTAGCTACTGTTCAGAGCTCCTCAAGATGACTGAACCATGGTAAGGACTACTTGAATGGGGGTTAGACTGGCAACTTCTCCCAAGTTGAATAGGATATGTCTTGCTAGAGAGTGAGGTGTGCCCCAGCCAGCTAAAGTGGTCCCTGTTGATTCTGTTGAAATCTGGGCTCAAATGCTTTGTGGACAGCAATTGACACCAAGACAACCTGAGGCCACTTAGCATGGTCTTTTGTCACCTTGCTCACATTGCAGATGATCCCAGCAACTTCATCCCTTGTACAATGTGCCTGATACTCACCTCCTACACACACAGCCCACAAGACGCACACAGTGTTCACTGAGATGATGCCACGGCACTTGTTATAATTAGAGGAAAGAACCTCAGGATACATTGGGGACCTCAAAAAAGAAAGGACTTTGCCCTGAACTATAGGTATTGTAGAGATCTTATGGCAAGTCCTTACCTTGGCTTTTCTGGCCTTGGAGGATTTTTTTCAAAAGTTCAATGTAAAGATTGTTTATAAAAAAATATAGCAAAGCAGAGTTCGAAGTGCCTATACGGTTAATTACTGTTCTTGCTGGACTTATACACATAATCAGGCCAATTTTATTGAAACCAGACTTATTTTGCAAATAAATTAGTCTTAACTTGGCTATCTTTGGTAAAAATGAGGGTGATTTTTAGAGAGAAAAATTGTGTTTCAATAGAAGTGATGTTCATTGTCTTTGGAGTTTTATTTTCTATTTATAAAGTAGACTGGATCCTGAATTCTTCTAGTTTCCTCCAATTTCTCTCTGTAACTCTCCAGTTTCCAGTTTTTCTCCCATCCTTTGACTTGGAATTGTCAAGAACTAAAACTGCCCTTTTCCTGTGCCTTGCAATTATAAACTGCACCACACTACATGCTCCCTAATAATCAAAATGATGATCATCTTCATGGCTTAGGTGCTGGGGCATAGAACAATAAAATTTACTCTTTATACCTTATCTCAGATTATGGTACAGGTATCCTGGCCTGCTGCTACCCTACCATTGCTATGGTCTCTGCCTGTAAAGTGAACACCCAGAGTGCCTTCAGTAGACTCAGGGACCATTGTGGATGAGGTGGGCACATGAGATAGTAAGAGTCAGATAAGAAGGGCACAATGGGTGGCCAAATCTGACTCCATCTTGAAGTTAATCCTCCATCTTAATTGAATCTGGACCCAGTTGCCCTGTTAACTTCAAGATTGAGGAAGGAACAACAAATTGGGGAAATGTGTATCACAGAACCAGCTCAAAACAGTCCTATCTTGTTTAAGGAGATACTGAGCTGTTTTACAAAGACAGCAGACTAAAACTGCAAATCATGCAGCTGACGCATGCGCAGAAAAGAGAACTTTTACTTCCAGCTGCACCCAAAACCAGTGGACCAAGACAAAACCGGAACCTGAACACCAGGACCCTTTCAGAAGCAGAAGGCCCATTGTAATGACACCTCTTACCATAAATGGCCATGCTCCAAGGTCCTCCAACTGAAACTTGCCTTGCTAGTGCTTCCGCATACCTGTCCCCCTTAACTCCTTAAAAATCCTCCCCGAGGTCTAGATCAGGGAATTCAGGCTTTTGAGCAGCTTCCCTTACTCCTTAGTGGTGGCATTCATAAATAAAATAGCCAATCTTTCTTCACCGCAATTCTCAGTGTTTAGTGTTTGGCTCTGCTGGTGCCAGTGGACAAACTCTTTCTGTTTTGTAGCACATGTTGACTGAAGCCATGATGACTGAATTGAAAATACTGTCCTGATCTTCAACTCCCTGACAGCCAAAGCTAAGAGGAAAATGCAAGTGGCCATGTAGCTCTTAGAAAAGATACCAGCTCAACAGAGTTTTCTAGGCTCAGCTTTTAGAAAACATGCAACCAGGTCTTTTATTCGTTTCTAGTGAGGAAGAGGGGAACTAGGAGACAGAGAAATGAATTTTTAAAGGAAACAAACCAACCAGTTTTTCAGATATAAATAAATAAATATAAAACAAAATTTAACCTTACAATTGTATATCAAGTTAATTTTTTTCAATTAACATTTTATTTTGTGATTAACTTAGAAATGACCTAGGGTTAACTATTACTGTCTGCCTATTCAGAGCAAGTTTCATTTTTAAAGGACTGTAGAACTTTATTGATAATGCTACAAAGCCCACTTTGCTTTCAATTTTTCAAATAAAAATAGACCAAGCTGTTGGCAAGACTTATAGCTAGAATCCATTGATGGATTCCTTCCAAAATAACCATCCTACAGGCCTACTCACTCTTACCACCTTGCTTATAAAGTAAATAAGTAAAACAAATACAAATTCATTTGATTTAAATATAGTTGTAAAAATTTTAAAAGCTTTTACATAGGAACACTCTTTAGGAAAAGAACTTGCAGAGAAGATCTTTTCTTTTGTTGCTGCTTAACAGACAAAAAATGTGTTTGTAATATCAAAAAACTATTAACAATGCTAATTCTTTTTTTATTGTGGTAAAATATATGTAACATAAAAGTTACCATTTTAACCACTTTAAATTTACAGACACATTGTGTGCAGCCATCACCAAACTATTGGGTCAGCCCAAAACTTCGTTTGTTACCTACCCACCCCCCCACCCCCTTCAGGATGGCTCTAGTAGCGCTTAGTTGTCTTTAACTTCATCATAAACTGTTTCATTAGACTGCACTGTGACAGCTGTCATATCAGTGTGCATTTAAAAAAAAAACTTATCAAAACTGGTGAATTTTTGCATAGCCATTTTAATATTGAAGATGGAAGAAAATAAGCAACATTTTTGGCATATTATGTTTTCTTATGTCAAGAAACGCAACTGAAACACAAAAAAAGATTTGTGCAGTGTAGGAGAAGGGGCTATGACTGACTGAATGTGTCAAAAGTGGTTTGCAAAGTTTCTTGATGAATTCTCTCTCTCTGGGTGATGATGCTCCAGAGTCAAGTAGACCAGTTTAAGTTGACAGCAATCAAATAGAGACAATCATTGTTATACCATGTGGGAGATAGCTGACATACTCAATATATTCAAATCAATAGTTATTGGTGAAAATGAAAAATGTGTCTTTTATTTTGTGGAAAAAAACCACATGGACTTTTTGGCCAACCCAGTACTTTTTTTTCCAGTACATCCATATGTTACCTCTCAGGGTCAGCACTAACAGCTCCATATTGTTTTCCTAAATAACACTTGCCACTGGAGCTTCATATTTTGTTACATAACGAAAAAAGCATGTTGACTAAATAAAAGAGTATTACCATAATAGATTTTCTAACCTAAGGTTTCCATGACATCAGTAACCAAATCCAATTTTTAATAACTATACTAATAACTAAACTCAGGCCACAAACTTGCATTTTTTTTACAAATGAATACTGAAATCCAGACATGTGTAATATGATCACAAACATTTCTTAAAAGTAAACTGTTAAGTGAATATTTTCCTATAAATTAATCCCATTACGCTCAATAATATAGACTAAGGGCAAAGATGGGCCAAAGAGCAGGAAAAGAAGATATATTACAGATATTCCAGAGCCACATATAATCAAAAGCACACCCCATCATATAGATGCTTTATGTTTTGCTCTTGAGAAGAATCTTCTAAGTTCCTTGATAGGCATTTCTAGGTAATGACATATTAACCTGCAGCTAGCCTTAAACGAATGAATTATAAGAGTAGAGACTGAAATTGGTGATAAGTAATTCACCTGTTTAATATCCACTCCAACTAACTGGAGCAATTTGGCCTTGGCATCATATTTGGATTTTAATAAAAATGTCTTCATTTCCAAGTCATTCCAAATTAGGAGATATTAATTAATCAGAGATTGCCTAAAGCAACATTTATTTGTTTCAGGAAGTATTTATTGTGGCTTGATTGGAAGAATGATATGATCTTTATTCTTTTCAGTAGATCCCTCTAATAACCACTATGATATGTCTGCTATAAATTGGGGGCAGGGATGATCCACACACACAACCAACAGCTGACAATCCTTAGTCATGCCATCTTTTTCAAGTTTAGAGGGCATCTACAGTTCAACTCATATACACAAAGCAAGAGTTATATCTTCATCATAAATGAAAACTATAATTGAAAAATAAAAATGATTTATGAATTAAAAAAAAAAAGAGTTCACACTATGCAGGAGAGCAATTAGCACAATCTTATGTTGAGGATACCAGAAATGGGAAGAATATACTTTTCTTTAAAAATTCCGGTCAGCCCTTTGTCCTCCAACCATATTGGAAAACCAGTTCCCACCTTTTTCCCCACTCCCACCTCCCCCAAAGTGGCTACAACAAATGCTTTTGCTTCCCCAGTCCCTCTTGCCTCATGCCCCAAAATGAAAGAACCCTGACTGAATTCAGTATCAGTCTCTTCTTACCCTGCCAGGAAAGCTAAGGTGTAGGAGTTGTTCTTAGAAACAAATGCAGAGCGATGTGTCTGTGCCATCTTGCCTTGGGAAGGTTCTTCATTCTCTGAATCTGAGAGACGTGCAGGACACTGGCAGGAGAGAAGGAAGACAACACTATCCATTTGGGGTTCCCATTGAATCTCCCATAACTGTTGTTTTAAATTTCACTATTAACTGTCACTTCTATCTGAGCTACAAACTATGTTTATGTTTCCAACTGCCTCCTGGAGATCCCTATCTGGATATCCCAAATGTAGCTCAAACTGAATATATGCAAAATCAAATTCACTATGTATCTTCTCTAAGCCCCAATACCAGTCCAGCCAGAAGCCTCAATGTCATCCATGACTCTCTTCTTTCCCTTCCTTTGAAGTCCTAACAACAGTGTAGAGGTTTTGAGTACTTCAGCACTAACAAATATTTTCATTTACTGTTTATGTCAGCTCTATTAAGAAGGAGTTATTAGCTGTCTGTTACAGACGGAACACTGAGACGCAGAGTAGTTAATCTGTGTAGCATTGCAGAGTTAGTGAGTAGCTAACACTGGTACTTAAATCTGAAGCATCTGTCTCCAAACTGCCTCCATGCTACTTCCCCTCTACTCCACTCTGCTGATAAAATGTCTCTCAGATCTAACTCTTCCCATGTATGCTCCAAAGGCAACTGCCATTGCCTTTCCTTACATTTTTATCATCTTCTGCCTGGAATATTGCAATAATATGCTTTCTGGTCTCATTTTCTTTGGCCTTTCCCCCCTCCAGTCCCCTCCATACTATCAAGCACACAGACAAAATCCTGCTTAACTGCTGGTGACTTCAGGATAAAGTCTAAACACCTCAGCATAATACAATAACCTTCAAAACTAGACTCAACTTCCTTTTATAGCTTTTCTCACATCAGTTCCCACACAGGGAACTCCTTGAGCTCTAGTACAACCAAACTACTTTCTACTCTCCACATGTAACATTAAAGTCTTTTAAAACCTCTATTCTTTTGGACATGCTATTCCCTTTGCCTAATATTCCCCCTGCCTAATATTTCCCTTCCACATTCTCTGCCTATAAAATATTCATTGGCCTTTCAGATGCATCTTAAATGTCACTTTCTCTGAAAGCACTTCCAAATATCCCCAGAGTCAGCTTTTTCCATCTTGTTGATATTCAATTACCTTCATTTTATATGAATTTCTTTTTGAGTCTTTAAGTTTACATTTGAAGTTTTTTTTTACATGTGCCTTTTGCATCCAACATACAGTAAGGAGATGCTTCATGATTCAATACGACAGTCTTTTTAGAAAGAATAACTAATCACACTGAACTATAGCTTCTTATTTAAGACTCTGTCTTCTGCTTTAGACAATAAACTCTGTGAGAACAAGTGACTATCTTTGCTTTAGGACTCCCAGTACCATTATAAAGCAGGTAAATAAAAAATGTCTAGTCATCTGATGACTGACCAATTATCTAATGATCAAATGACTACCAATGTGAGAGTTATAAACAGAGGCATGCAAGGTATCAACTTGTGGCTCAGAGTACCCTGCATTCCTTAAATGCTTTTTATTCTCTGGGCTGACAGGCACATACATACAATAGGCTGTTTTTTAATAGTTAGCCTTTAAGAAATAGTTGAAGAATTATAGTTTATAAGGAAGCTTTCCAGTTTTGTAGGGTACCACTCCTTAAAGAACCCTGCTGTACAAACTATTCACTGGAGAAGCTTTTTAGCAGTACTAACCCATTATCAAATTTTATAAAATATTCTCTTCTCAACTCTGAGAAAAAGGTTTGACATCTATAGACTCAACAGGGAATAAATAATGGCAATTTCTGTTTAGTGTTTCCACATAATCAATTTGGTACCAAATAAAAGAAGGTTCAAATCCCAGCTCTCTTTACTTAGTATCACGGTCACTGTAGGTTAGTTGTAAAATAACTAAAAATAAAATCTGAGCCTCAGTTTACTCATCTATAAAATAAAGATTGCTCCACCTACCACAAAGATTGTGATAAACCATTAAAAGCTCTTAGTACATTAACTAACAAGTACTAAGTAGTCAACAAAAGATAGACTTTATTTTTGTCAATTTAAATACTATCAATCTTCTAAGAAAAAACTTCAGCAGTATAATATACACTAAGTTCCTTATAATTATTGAAAAATAAATTTACATTATTATAAATAATTATATAGATAGAAGTTACCCCTCATTCTCTACATTTCCACCCTGACAAACCTAGACTCTTAAGATAAAAAAGAAATTTATCTCTCATCTTTCCCTGTAGGTAAAAATAAGCCAATAGCATTATGCATTCCTAAAATGGTATAAAACATGCATAATAAAATATCTTAAGTGATATTTTTTTAAATTTACCTAAAAAAATTAAAAGAATGGTAATACCCAGAGTTGGCAAGGAAGTGAGGAAATTAGTACTTTCTTAACTATTGGTGGGAGTATAACTATATACAAACTTTCAGTAGGTCAAATGCATAATAAGTACCACAGTCTTAAAAGGACACCTCCCTTGACCTGGTCACTTCTGGTAATTTATTCAAAGGAACTAATCTCAGTGGAGATTTAAGAAAGCAAAATATCAACAGGAGATTAACTAACTTAATTAAATTAGTTCTACAGTAAAGAATACTAAGACCACTAAATAATGATGTGAGATTTTTTACTGACATGGAATGATATCCACAGTTTAATAGTTTATTTAAAAAGGTTTAAAACAGTATGTACACTGCATTACATTTTCTAAAAAGAACAAATCTATGCAGTATATATACACTTAGAAAAGAAGTCTGGCAAAACATTTACTCAAATATTTGTAAGGGTTATCTCTAGGTTGTGGGATGACAAGCAATTTATCACTTTCTGCTTTGTAATATTTGGTACAACTAGAATTTATACCAAATTGTTTTCCAATAATTCACATTATTGATATTAATTGTACCATAACAATTCATAAATTAAATATTGTACCCATTTTATTTCCATTCTAAACAAGTAACATGATAATCTGATTCCAGAATAAGCACTTTCCTTCCTCTATTTGAATTCAACTTGATAAACGTGTATCAAAAACGTGTGATATATGAGGCACTGTAAAGAATTTTAAAGCAGCTAAGACATTTCCTATACTCAAGAACTTACAAATCCAGTAGAGAAGTACAAACACACAAATAACCATAATGTAAGGGAGAATGAAATAAGTCCTGTAGCCCTGGCTGGTATGGCTCAGCTGGTTGGGTATCACCGGTTCATTCCAAGTTGGGGCACATGCCTAGGATATGGGTTCAGTTCCTGGTTAGGCATGTATTAGAGACAACCAATCGATATTTCTCTCCCTCTTTTCCACCCTCCAAAAAAAAAGTCCTGCAAAGTTGTAAAATAGGGGGAGGGAAATTGAGAGAGGAGAGTGGATAATGAGAGTGAAGAAACAAGTGAGAAATCCTTATAGGTTCCAGGAACGTGACAGGTTTTGAACTGGACATGAAAAGATGAATAGCCTTTCAATAGGTAAGTTGGGTGACATTTCAATGAGATGAAGATGCAAGATCAAAGACTCTAAGGAGGGAAAATACAGGATATATATTGGGGGGCAAGCAACAGCTTCATTCTTTAGAGTTTTGAGATGTAAACAAGGACAGAAATAGAAACTACAATAATACTAAGGATCTGAATGTTGGGGTGAAGAGTTCTAATTTAATTCCATAGGAAACAGGGAGTCCCTGAGGTTTTGGGGGCATAGAGTGAAATACTCAATCCAGCTCTAATCATAACATTCTCTATATAAAATACAACCCTTCACCTGGCTTCCCACTGAAGTCTCCCTGAGCTTCTCTTTGGTCCCAGTTTGACTGCAGCCTTGGCTAAACTAAATGAAATTATCTGTTCAAAACCAAAAATTCTTAAGAGCTATTTAAAGCAAAGTTAGAGCCATTTAAAAGTCCTAAAAATATAAAAGCACATAGAAAAAAGATGAAAAAATGACAAAAATCTAAAATTTAAAGTATTCATAGATGAGATTTTATTCAATGTGTTTTTACATAGGAAATTTTCCTAACTAGCTATTACCAATAAAAAACCAGTCTGAGAATTTGTACTTAGTGATTCCTTTTAAGATGAAAATTAGATTGATGCAATTGATTTCTATTTCAAAGATAGCAGTTGTAAAGGAAAAAAATCATTAGAGCAAATTCCCAGTCTTGACATAAATTAATACTAGAGAAAATTTCCTGGAGAAAATCTGGATCTGGCAAGTCCAAAAACAGCAGGTTCTTTCTATTAAAACAAAAAACAAAAAACCCATAGCAAAGGTAAGCATGCTTCTGGGCTGTTTTGCAAGATGGCCTTAATGGACAGTGCTGCTGGGGTGAAGTCACAGGCAGAATTTCAGTCTTCAGAGACCATAGACCATAGCTGGGGTTATTAGTCAGAACACATATTGAGTTGGCCAAAAAGTCTGTTGTATTTTTTTCCATAAAATAAAAGACACATTTTTCATTTCCACCAATAACTTTATTGACTTGGCTATTTTGAGTATGTCAGCTATATTCCACTATTGCCTTCTAGTAGGTAGAGGCCAGGGGTGCTGCTAAACATCTTCCAATGCATAAGACAGCCCCACAGCAAAGAATTATTTGGCCAAAATGTCAACAGTACCAAGAAACTTCACAAACTACTTTTGACACGATCAGTCACAGCACCTTCTGTATACACTGCACAAATCTTTTTGTTTCAGTTGTGTCTTACCTTTCTTAAAATAATAAAGCATAATATGCCAAACGTGTATTTTCTTACATTCCCAATAAAAAATGGCTGCACAAAAATTCACCAATTTTGATAAGTTTTTAAAAATGCACGCTGATATGACATCTGTCACAAGACAATCAAACAAAATTGTTTTGAATGAAGTTAAAGACAACTAGGTACTACTAGAGCCATTGTACAGAAAAAAGTAAAACATTTTGGCCAACCCAATACTATATGCACAAGACTACCATATATTTTATTCTTGCCTTCCTAACCAAATATCTTCCCTGGTAGTAGTCTTTTTCCTTTTGTAGTTTCCAATGAACACAGCATTAAGAATAACAAGCATTTTACGTTTGTTAAATGGAATCTTTTAGAAGGTTGAAACTGTATATAAAATGCAAGTGGTTGTTTTTAGTAATAATTAAAATTATTATTATAGCTGGATTCAAAAAGCCCCACATGCCTGTTGACAATCAGCAAATACAATCAATCCAAGAAAGTTTAAATAATTTTAACTTTCTGAAATTCAGAAAACACCTTTGCAAAGAGCACATCAAAAGCACAGAGCAATTAAATAATCTGGCCAAAGTTATACAGTCTGTTTTAATGCTAGGACCTATTTGAGACAGACATCTGAACCAGAGATTTTTTTTCCCCCTATTCTGCTATATTGTCTGTCTTTATATACAGTAAAGCTTTATTAACTCTGGTTAATTAGAAAGATAAATGAAATACTAAGAAGACTGAATCACAAAATATTTTAAAAGATATGACTCTACAGATATGTTAAGGACATACAGCAAGCAATAAAAAGATGTACAATCTAGTAAGACTTACTAAGGAAAAAAACCTCAATTATAATGATCCATTTGAACTAATCTGTGGACTTTGCAAAAGTGCTTTCTTTCTTTCTTTTTTTTTTTTTGAAAGATTTAATTTATTTATTTTTTAGACAGAAGGGAAGGGAATGAGAAAGGGAGAGAAACATCAACGTGTGGTTGCCTTTTGCATGCCCCCTGCTGGGGACCTGGCCCGCAACTTAGGCATGTGCCTGACTGGGAATCAAACCAGCAACCCTTTGGTTCATAGGCTGGCTCTCAATCCAGTAAGCCACACCAGCCAGGGCCCAAAAGTACTTATATAAGTTAAAATATACCACTTACAACCTTTTCCAGTAATTTACTTGGTAAATAAGTAATGAAAAAATTCAGGCAAGACTTGGCATAATTAAAAAGTCTAATTAGGTTAAGTTTAAGCATTAAAATACAATCTAATACCTTATGTCTAGCACTGTGCTGCTTAGGGCATTATAAGGAATAAAGGGAAATTCAAGCTTTAAGGAAATCTAGTAGAGGGTATAAGATGCACAGAACTCAAGTATCAACACATAAGTCAAAATGACAATAGACATAAAATTTACCACAAGTAGTACAACCATAATAGGTTTTTCCTCTTACCTTTTCACCCCAGTGTTCCCTAACCTTTCTACACAAGTCCCTTGTCCCATTCATAAGGTACTTTCTCCAACTCTCACGTGGGTGCTAAGTTTCGTACTACTCTGGAGCTTCAGTCAGTGACTATTACTGGTCTCTTAGTTCACAAACATAGGTTTTTCAGATGCATGTCACCTGGGCTAACTGCTGATTCTAAGGCAACTGTCCATCAAAAAAGTGATCTACTTACACTCTCCAGATCTGTTTTCAGTACTAATGGTTCATCTCTTTTTTTCTGCTCATCCATTTTCCTTTTCCCTGTTTCTGTATCCTCTGGTAACAGCTTGTGAATTTGATCTTCAGAGGTTTTCTCCTCTTGTAACTTTTCTTCTTTCATCTAAAAATACAAATCACACCAAGACAATAGAGTTTTAGGCAACTATAGACTTAAAAACATTTTTTCCTCAGCAGTGTATCAGAACAAACATCACATGGCAATTTTGAGACTGTTTTTTTCAATTGGATATACAGCCCTCTTAAGTTAATTAAGTAAGCTTTTGACTCTTGCTAAGCATATGTTTCATGGCTTAAGATTTAACTGCTCTGTATTCTTGAGCAATATGAAACCAACATAAAAGCAAAGGTAATACACAATCAAAATATGAAAGTTTATTCACTTAGCTAAAAGAGGCTGAACCTAAAAACTTTCTCATTCTCATAAACCCAATATAAACGTATTGGAGCAAGAGAAGAGCAGAGATGTAGGCTGCAGAGGGCTAGAGAAGCTGGCCTAAGCAAGACAGATGGGGTCTGTAGGCCTAGTAGCAACAGTTCTAAAAAATGACTTTGTCACAGTTCTAATGTCCTACAATTTATGCTATTATCTTGTGGTCCAGAGAATAGGTCAAGATACATGACCTACAAAGAAATTTAAGGCAGAGGCATATGCTTCCTCATTTGGGGGAGGTATCATGGCATTATGAAATTAAGATGTGCTTTAGCCCTGGCCGAGTGGCTCAGTTGGTTGGAGCATTGTTCTGTGCATCTAAAGGTTGCTGGTTTGATTCTGGTCAGGGCACATGCCTAGGTTGCAGGTTCGATCCCTGGGTGGGGCATGTATGGGAGGCAACCAAGTCGATGTTTCTCTCTCACACTGATGTTTTTTTTCTTTCTCTCCCTCTTTTTCTCTCTCTAAAAAAAAAAAAAAAAAAAAAAAATCAATAAAACAGATCTTCCAGTGAGGATTAAAACAAAAAAGATGGGTTTTGGAATGAAAACCTGGGTTTTAATGGTTCTGTAATTTATTTACCAGCTAGATCTTTGGTAAATGAACCATCATATGCTCACCTACAAAACAGATATAATGCTATGGAAACTTTGCAGACACTGTTATAAGAAGCAAATAAGATAATAAGTGTAAATGTTGTATCTTATTGTATCCTTACAGTATATCAAGTTTCTTTTCCTAATCTCCTTTTTATTCTCTTTTCACTGCCCAGGATTTTCATAAAATTTAAATGACAATGTATATTAAATGTATATTAAAGCAATCACAGGCTACTAATATTTTTTATCATGCTTGCAAGAAAATAAAGGCTAAAGAACAAATAAATATGTTTCATTGGCTGTTGTCTTAGGGTTAAAAAAAACAAAAAGCACAATAACAATAATACAGATATAGTCTCATCTTTCTAATTTCTATAGGTCTGATTCCTATAAGCCTGAACTAGTCTTTAACACACTGAATCTAATTCATGAGGTTATGAATATTTAAAGAACACTATATACAATGTTATATCAGGAGAGATTCAAATGAAATAACATGCTCCCAACTCTTCTCAAATCAAATGAGGGAAAATAAGCAAATCCATATCCAGGGAAAAAGCAAACCTAAGTCTATGCTAACTGCCTACATGAAAGATCGGTGTCTTTTGTGATCCTATATGAGAAAATCTTCTTCAATAACTTAACCACCAGCTAGCTACACAGAGGGGCATTTCACTTTTAGAGGATGGAAAGGAAAACCAGCACAAAAAAGAAGATTTTAGCATCATAATAATTATCATTTACTGAACTTTTATGTGTCAGGTGCTGAGCTAAGCACTATACTAAGCACTATATATACATTATGTCACTTAAGAAAACTAAGGTTAAGAATTGTGTTAATGTGTTCAAATTCACCGAGTCATAGCCCTACAGCTGGAATTCAAATCTAGGTTTATCTCAGTGGTTCTCAACCAATGATTTTGCCTCTCAGGGTACATCTGGCAATGTCTGGAGACATTTTTGGTTACAACTTAGGGGTGGAGTGTATGTGGCATCTAGTGTATAGAGGCCAAAGATTGTTACTAAACATCCTAAATGCAGAGGATAGCCCCCAATAATATATACACAGATGTTACAATTTTAAAACAACTAAATATTAAATTTCCTTTTACATATTTTAGTGTTAATTTGTTTAGTGCTTAATGATATTTACATACTATGCCCTCTGACTTTTCTACGTGCTTTAGAATGTATTCTTATGCTTCCTAATAATGTTTACCACTCCTCTCAAAGTTTTGACAATAGGCCTGTGTTGCTAGCAAAACCACTTTTTCATTACAGTCCTGAGTCTCTGCTAACACAATAACATCTTAACAAAGCTAAAAATACATAACTGAAAAACCCATGTATCCATTTAAATCTTCACATGAGACTTCCAGCCAAGATGGAGGCATAGGTAGACACACTATGCCTCCTTGCACAACCAAAAGAAGGATAACAACAATTTAAAAACAAAAACAATCAGAACCAACAGAAAAATCGAACTGTATGGAAGTCCAACAACCAAGGAGTTAAAGAAGAAACACTCATCCAGACCAGCAGGAGGGGCAGAGACGGGCAGCCAGGCAGACAGGACTCTCAGCAAGGCTGTGGCTGGAGGACTGGGGCAGGCAAGGCTGCAGCTGGTGGACCTGGCGAGGCGGCAACTGGTGGAGCGGGTGGTCCCACATTCTTGCGCATATAAGCTGGGAAGAACAGCTGGGGAGTGAGACAGACCATGAAACCCAGGGCCCCAGTGCGGAGAAATAAAGCCTCAAACCTCTGATTGAAAACACTGGTGGGCGTTGAGGCAGCAGCAGGAGAAACTCCCAGCCTCACAGGAAGAGTTCATTGGAGAGACCCACAGGGTCCTAGAATGTACACAACCCACCCACCTACCCGGGGAATCAGCACCAGAAGGGCCCAATTTGATTGTAGATAGCGCAGGAAGTGACTGAAAACCAGCAGGGAGCAGAGCAAGTGCCATTGTTCCCTCTTGGACTCCTCCCCCACAGACCTCTCCCCTATACACAGCAACATGACACAGGACATGGGTTGCCCTGCCCTGGTGAACACCTAAAGCTCTGCCCCTTACTATATGTAACAGGCACAAGGAGACCAAAAAAAAAAAAAAAAGGGCCCAAATGAAAGAACAGATCAAAGCTCCAGAAAAAATACAACTAAGCGACTAAAAGATAGCCAACCTATCAGATGCACAGTTCAAAACATTGGTCGCAAATTAGGTGAAAAAATGAAGGCTACACTAAGTGAAATAAAGGAAAATGTACAGGGAACCAACAGTGATGGGAAGGAAACTGGAACTTAAATCAATGGAGTGGACCAGAAGGAAGAAAGAAACAACCAAACAGAAAAGAATGAAGAAACAAGAACTCAAAAACATGAGGAGAGGCTTAGGAACATCCAGGACATCTTTAAACAGTCCAATATCTGAATTATAGGGGTAACAGAAGGAGAAGAAGAAGAGCAACAAGTGGAAAACTTATTTGAACAAATAATAAAGGAGAACTTCCCCAATCTGGCAAAGGAGATAGACTTCCAGGAAGTCCAGGAAGCTCAGAGAGTCCCAAAGAAGTTGGAACCAAGGAGGAACATACCAAGGCACATTATAATTACATTAGCCAAGATTAAAATGAAGGAGAGAATCCTAGAAGCAGCAAGAGATAAGGAGACAGTTACCTACGAAGGAATTCCCATCAGACTGTCAGCAGATTTCTCAAAAGAGACCTTACAGGCAAGAAGAGGCTGGAAAGAAGTATTCCAAGTCATGAAAGTCAAGGACCTACATCCAAGATTGCTCTATCCAGCAAAGCTGTCATGTAGAATGGAAGGGCAGATAAAGTGTTTCCCAGGTAAGGTCAAGTTAAAGGAGTTCATCATCACCAAGCCCTTATTATATGAAATGTTAAAGGGACTTATCTAAGAAAAAGAAGATAAAAAACATGTACGGTAAAATGACAGCAAACTCACAATTATTAACAACCACACCTAAATCTAAAACAAAAGCAAACTAAGCAAACCACTAGAACAGGAACAGAACCACAGAAATGGAGATCCCATGGAGGGTTAGCAACAGGGGAGTAGGAGGAAGAGAGAGGGGGAAAAGGTACAGAGAATAAGTAGCATAGATAGTAGGTAGAAAATAGACAGGGGGAGGGCAAGAATAGTGTGGGAAATGTAGAAGCTACAGAGCTTGTAAGTATGATACATGGAGATGAACTAAAGGGGAATGTGGGTGGGAGATGGTGTGTAGGGTGGAGGGGAGTGAAGGGGGGAAATGGGACAACTGTAATAGCATAATCAATAAAATATATAAAAAAAATAAATTCACATGAATCATGTTGTTGTTTTCTCTATGCTGGGTTCTGCAGAAGTTTTTTGTTTTGGGTTTGTTTTTCCTTTTTTATAAGGACTTGAGAACTTGGTCTCTGGGAAAGAATTTTTATACTCAGGGAATATGCCTCTGAGAGTAGCATGCAAATTTGAGTAGGAAATATCAATAGCTGCTGTTTATTAAACTATTCTATGTTCTAGGCATTAAGTTTATAGAGTTTACCTCATTTAATCCTTAAGGGCTCTGTTTGTATCTATCATTATTTTATATACACAAAAATTAATACTCAGTAGTTATTTCCCAAAGTCACAGGGATTGAATTTTATAGCAAACCACTGGGCTTAGATACCAGGGTGTCTTGACCTCAGCATTACTGACATTTTGGGCTGGTAATTCTTTGGTATGGGGGTAGGGAGCTGAGCAGAGTCTCAGAAGGCTTTTATGCATGAACACTGGACCAGTCATTGCCTACAGAGGACAAAATAAGAAACTCTATGAAATGCATCTTAAGACAGTCTGAAGTGAGAGAAAGGGAATCATATATCTATTGACTCCCACACCTCCCAATGACCAAAGTTTGCTCTTCATGGTGTTAAATGCCTCTCATGTTACTTTACTTTGTACAACTTGAGTAAATTCCCATGGGAGGTACTGCAGCTCCAACAACAGAGAAGTCCTAGAGCTAAAAGCAAGAAGCAATCAGTTGGCCCCTGAACAAGGAGATTCCAGGTTGTACCAAAATGAAGCAGCCCACCACTGTAAGTGGAATGATTTGTATTGCTTCCTTTTTCAGATGTAATTACTAGAGTAAAACTATTGACTTCTGTACATTAATCTCATACTCAGTCACACTACCAAGAGTACCACGGAAATTTTCCTGAAATATTTTCACTTTACCCTAATTTTTAAAAATGAACTTCTAAAAAAATCAAAGCATTATACACAGAAAAGTATACAAATAATAAATTTAAGACATGGTAAATTACATAAAATAAGTATATCCACATAACCACTACCCAGGTCAAGAAATCGTACCCCTTGTACCTAACTCCTCACCCAAAAGTAACCACAATCCCAGCTTCCAACACCTTCTGTACCTATTTCTGAATTTTACGTAAGTGGAATCTTGTATGTGCATAAAATCTGTCTTTGTTCAGTGAACATTCTAGTTGTGAGATTCATCCACATAGGTGCATATAGTTTGTTCTTTTTCATTGTTTTATAGTATTCTATTGTTTGACTACAAAACAATTTAACCATTCAATTGCTAATGGATATCTGAATAATTACTAGTTCGTGGCTATTTACACATAAACTGCTACGAACATTTTTGAATATGTATCCTGGTACACATTCTATTCCGTGGGATATATTCTAGAAGAGAAACTACTAAGTCATAAGGTACAGCTACATTGCCATAGTTTTCCAAATTGGTACAAATCACACTCCCACCCACCAATCTAGCAGAATGACAGCTGCTCTCGGTCTGTTTGTCCATTTCAGACACCCCAGTAAGCACATACTGGTACTGCACTATGACTTCAGTTTGCATTTCTCTTCTAAAGGTGTAGAGCGGCTTTTCACATATTTACTATTTGGAAATCCTCTTTTATGAAGTGCCTATTCACATTGTTACCCTTTTCTCTTTTAGATATTTGGGGTTTTAGACCCTTGTAATTTGTATAAGCTATTTATACTTTTTTGAATATGAGGCAATTTTCAAGAGCAAAATATACATACATATATATAAGTAGTCTCCCCTTATCTGTGGTTTCACTTCCTGCAGTGTCAGTTACCTACAGTCAATCAACGATGGTCTCAAAATATTAAATGGAAAATTGCAGAAATAAACAATTCAAAAGTTTTAAGTTTTGTGCAGTTCTGAGTGGCGTGAGGCAATCTTGCACCTTCCTATTCCACTCCTACCCCAGGATGTGAATCGTCCCTTTGTCTAGCAAATCCAGGCATATCCGCTCCCCACCTGTTAGTCACTTGGTAACCATGTTGGTTAACAGATCGACTGTCATGTTATCACAGTGCCTGTGTTCAAGTAATCCTTGTTTTTTTGTTATAATGTTCTATTTTATTATTAGTTATTGTTAATGTCTTACTGTGCCCAATTTATAAATTAAACTTTTTCATGAGTATGTATGTACAGGAAAAAGCATAGTACTTACTTACAGGGTTCAGTACTATCTGCAGCTTGAACCATCTGCTGGGAGTCTTAGAATATCTCCCCCACAAATAAGGGGGGACTACTTTTGAAATATATATATATATATAATATGTATGTGAGTGTACATACACATTTTTTCCTCTCACACAGTAACTTGCCTTTTTCACTCTTTTAGTACTGTCTTTTAAAGAAAGACAAGAAGTTCTAGGTTTTAATGAAATTTAACATTAGAGCTTTCATATACTGTTTAAGAAATTCTCCCATGTTATCTTTAAGGAGCTTATTATTTGACCGTTCACATTTAAATCTACAATCCACTCAGAATTAATGTTTTTTAAATCAACTATGTTAAGGCATAATCTACATATGATAAAATGAACACTTATGGAATGTAGTCATATGTAGTACAGTGAAATTGGACAAATGTGTATATGTCCATGTGACCATCTCCCTAGTCAAGATAGAAAACATTCTTACCACCCAACAAAGCCCCTTCAAGCCCACCACCAATCAATCTCCCACCCCGGTCAGTTCTAAGCAACCCCTAATCTGATAACTGTGACTACAGATTAGTTTTGCCTATTATAAAATCATAGAGCACATATTCCTTTGAGTCAGGCTTCATTCACTCAGCATATTTTTGAGACTTATCCACGATACTGTTTATTAAGACATTCCTTTTATAGATGAGTTATATATTCCATTGCATAAATGTACCACAATCTGTTTATCCATTCGAGTGCTGGACATGTGGGCTGTATTTAGTTTTGAGCCATTATGAATAAAGCTGCTATGAACATTCATGTTTTTGGTGGACAGATGTTTTTATTTTGCTTGGCTAAGTATCTAACAGTGGAATTGTTGGATCATAGTAAGTACATGTTTAAATTTATAAAGCAACTGCCAAAATGTTTCTGATTGTGGTTGTACCATTTTACTGGCACACCTCGCAGATATCGCGGGTTTGATTCCAGACCACCACAATAAAGCAAGTATCAGGACCACCAAGATTAAGTGAGTTGTAATTTTTTTGCTGATGGAGTCTTGCCTTCTATCTTTTTTTAAATGTAGCATCTGTGAAGCACAATGAAGCGCAGTGTAATAAATGAGGTATGCCTGCTTACTGTCACCGTTCGAGGTGATTCACATTCTCACATGCATTTGCACAACTGGAATTGTTGGCCTTTTCATTTTAGCCATTCCAGAGTATGGCAGGTGGTAAGTATTTCCCTGCTGGCTAATTTTGTTAAGCATCTTTTCATGTGCTTAATAGCATATTTTTTATGAAGCATGTTCAAACATTTTATCCTATTTTTTAAATCTTATTATTGTGTGCAAGAGTCCTTTATAAATCCTGGATACAAGTCCATTGTTAGATATGCATTTTGAGACTATGTTCTCCCAGCCTTTGCTTTGCCTTATTTCCTTCATAAAAAAACTTTGATAAAATCCAATATATCGTTTTCTTCTGTTATTAGGATATTTTGTGTTCCTGTCTAGAAAATCTTTGCCTACCTCAGGGGCAAAATCTTTTTCTTCAATGTTTTCTTCTGCATAGCTGTAACTTTTACATTTAGTCTATTAATCCATTTTGAATTAATTTTTGTATACTGTTATAGAGATCAAGATTCACTTTTACTTATTCATAGGATATTCAGTTTGTTCCAGTACCATTGTTGAAAAAAGTATTCTTTTGCCATTGAATTATTTTTGTGCCTTTGTAAACATTAATTAACTACATATGTATGGGTCTATTTTAGGACTGTAGTCTGGTCCATTGATTTATATATCTTTTCCTGTGCCAATACCATACTATTGTATATAAAAGTCTTAAAATCCAGTAGTAAAGTCCTCCAAATATAACAGTCATAATTCACAGACAACATAATCTCTGCAGAAAATCCACTAGAACCTACAAAAAGCTACTAGAACTACAAAATAAGTTTAGCAGGCCTGTAGGATGGAATATCAAAATATAAAAATCAGTTGTATTTTTATATACTTGTGTGAACAATTAGAAATTAAATATTTTTAAATGCCATTTATAATAACATCAAAATGTGAAATAAGATAAATCTGACAAAAGATATAGAAACTGAAAATCACAAAACATTGCTGACATTAAAGGAGACCTAATAAATAGGATATACCACGTTGATGGATCTGAAGACTTAATATTATTGAGATGTCAATTCTCCACAAATTGATCTATAGATTCAATGCAATTCCTCAAAATCCCATCAGGTTTTGTAGAAATTGACAAGTCAATACTAAAATTCAGATGAATATACAGAGAACCAAGAATGGTTTCCAAAATGACTTTGAAAAAGAAGAACTAAGTTAGAGGGTTAACCCTACAATAGTCAAAACAGCATGGTACTGGTGTAAAAACAAACAGATCAATGATACAGATAGAATATAGAGCCTAGAAATAAATCCACTTATATGGATAACTGATTTTAAACAAAGGTGCAGCCCTGGCTGGTGTAGCTCAGTGGATTGAATGCAGGCTGTGAACCAAATGGTCACCAGTTCGAGTCCCAGTCAGGGCACATAACTGAGTTGCAGGCTAGATCCCTGGTTGGGGGTATGTGAGAGGCAACCACACATTGATGTAGCTCTCCCTCTCTTTCTCCCTCCCTTTCCCTCTCTCTAAAAATAAATAAATAAAACCTTAAAAAATAAACAAAGGTGAAAAGAAAATCAATGGAAAAAGAAGTATTTCAACAAATGGTGCTGTAACAACTGGGACATCCATATGCACAAAAAAGAACTTGGATATGTACCCCACACCCTATGTAAGAATTAAATCAGAATGAATCATAGACCTAAATGTGTAAAGCCTAAAACGATAAAACTCCCAGAGGAAAACATAGGAGAAAATCTTTGTGATCTTGAGCTGGGTAAAGAATTCTTAGGAAAAAATTTATGAACTGTAGTTTTGAAAGTTAAAAACTTCTCTTCAGAAGACTCCAGAGAATGAAAAGACTGACCTAGACTGGGAGAAAAACATTTGCAAGGCGTATTACCTGATACAAAACTTGTATCCAGAATATATGAGGGGGAACCAAAATAAATGGAATTATCTTCCAGAAGGCAGGCCCATTGTAGTACAGTCTTCCCCTGCTGTGAGTGTTCTAGGAACTCATCGTAACAGGGTACCTATCAGCTGGCATTGTTGTGAGAGATTGCATTTTTTTGAAGAAGAAATACAAGGACTATTTAATAGCACATGAAAAGATGCTCACCATCACTGTTCATTAGGGAAATACAAATAAAACTATGAGATACCCACGGGACAACTATTAAAAAAAGAAAGAAAAATTAACAAGTACCAGCAAGAATGTGGAGAAATTGGAATCCTCATACATTGCTGGCAGGAATGTAAAATGGTGCAGCTGCCGTGGAAAACAGTTTGACAATTTCTCAAAAGTGAAATAAGCCAAACACGAAAGGACACATTTTGTATGATTTCACTTACGTATCTAGAATAGACAAATTTGTAGAAATAAAAAGTAGATTAGAGGTTAACAGGGACTGGAGGGATAGTGGAATGGGGAGATATTGATAAGGGTACAGAGTTTCTGTTTGGCATCATCAAAAACTTTGGACAAAGATAGCAGCGATGGTTGTGTAGCATTGTGAATGTACTTAAAGCCCCTGAGTTTTACACTTGAAATGGTTAAAGTCACAAATTTTTTATAACCTAAACTTTTTTCTTTCACAGAATTTTACAGTTCTGCTTACAAAGGTAAGCAGAAAAATAAACAGGAAAAATAAAGTTATTTTAATTTACTGAAATCCTCACTGATCAAATGTTTTAACACAATATTTTCTTCTGTATAAGAAACAGAAGAGCTGCAACTGCTTCTAGAAAATTCTCTAGTTCTGCTTTCAACTAACGCTGAAATAATTTTAAACTATTCTGTAAATCATAAAAGCTGTTATACTAATATAGTAATCTTATAACTACTGATTCTCTCCTCTTATAAATAAAGAAACAAGGAAAGATAGCACATTGTAGAAATAGCCTGAATAACCTGTTATTCTAATTAAATTTGATCATGCTTTTAACTTCCCAAATGTGTTATTTTCATTGAAAAGCAGATTACTTGATAAAGTTGTTTTTCCTTCTCTGGGTAATTGTAAATAGCAAAAGGAGAAAACAATAATATCTAACATTTTTAGATTTTGAGCATCCTATAAGATAACTGTTCTTTTCTCATGCAGTCAAAATTAAAACTTATTCTTTTGAGTTTTTCCTTCTTCGTACTATACAGCTTACCTGCTCTTAAAGATGTAGGAGATTCATTATCTATTTTCTGGTTCCAGAGAGAAGCATTTCAGCACATGCCAAAAGTAAGCATTTCTTCAAGGATTATATAACATTTCAGAGGAAGAAGAAAAAAAGTAGCAAAAAGAACTCCAGAAATCTTAAAATACCACTAGTTCTATCCTTAGCCAGCTATACATCCTTACACAAGTCATTTCTCTTAAAAGAAGTGGCTCTGAAACTATATAATCAACAATTCAGTTCCATCAGCATTTGATGACTACCTTATGTGCAAGACACATTAGATGCAATGGAGATCTTTTTGTCAAAGAGACTACACAAATAGATCTATCTTAAACGATTTTACAATCTAATAGGAAAAAAATATTTTAAACAAGCAAATAACCTGCTGCTTCTGCAATGTGACAAAACATATTTTAGACTTACCAGGTAAATATAAGCTTCTTTTAAAATAAGTAAATTTAAAAAAGGAAGGAGGAGGAGGGGTCGGGGTTAAGGCCAACTCAACATTCAGCTCATGACTCTTTACAGAGCCAGACAGATTTCAGTGAAATGCTCAAGTTTTAATAAAGTACATTATATTTTATAGTTCATGGCAGAAATATAATAAAAGGGACTTTAAAGATGTATAAGTTCAAAGATAATTAGATCTTAAAAGTTTACTTACCTTTAAAAATATTCCTTTATGAAAGTTAATGTCCACTTTATAGAGACATTATTCACTTCAGTAGCACATTGACCATATCTGATTACTCTGCACCCTGGCTAAGGACTAAGAAATGCATGCTTACTACTTGAATAATTTAGCCAGCTATGAGGTGAAAATACTCCTCAAAAATGAACCAGTGGAGAAGGAAAATAAAGAAAATGGATAGGTCAGTAAACCAATTCAGAGAAAGCCTAAACCACTCATGTGATCCACAGAATTATCAAAAGCAGTTCATCTTTCCCACTACAGAAACCAGGGAGATAAGCAGTCTAGAAGCAAAGGCTGTTTTCTTCCCCTACCTTCACCCTTCCAGAGTCCAGTGATTCAAAGACAAACAGGAGCATGCTGGATCATATGTTTCCCAATGCCAACATAAAGCAACTATTATTTAACCATGGTAGTCAAAGCACCTAACAAACTGTTATAAGAAGAAGAAATAATGGTGTAAATAAGAAGCCTAATCCAACAAATGAATAGAACTTAAAGATGAATCAGTTATTTCAAAAGACAAAAATGACTAACAATCTCATAGAGAATGGAAAAATAAAATGAAATCATTTGAAATAATTTCTCCCTGAAAATTATTTTTCACTTCAACATATTTACTACAGACAAGAATATAATGAGAATGTGTGTATATGTATGTATTTATCTACATATAAATACATACATATACACATATACTTTTTCAAAAAATAAATAATTCCTTTGCTCAGCTGGTATGGCACAGTTGGTTGGAGCATCCTCCCATAGACTGAAAGGTCACAGGTCCATTCCTGGTCAGGGCACATACCAATTAGGGTGCATGCAGGAGGCAACTGATCAATGTTTCTTTCCCTCCCTCCTTCCCTCTCTCCCTCCCTCCCCCCCATCAATAAATATATATTTACAATTTTAAAAAAAGAATAATTCCTCAAATGATGTAGCAAGATGGAGGACCGAGCTCATGCTAATATTCTTCTTCTACTTAAAATCCCACAAAATGTCAGAAAACTTATTTTTAATACACTACATCTGTAAAAGTACAGAAAAGCAACCAAAAAAGCATATCATTTAGTAGTCAAAATGACAAATATCCAAAAGATGGAACTGGTTTTCACATCTAAAGGTTATAAACAAGAAAAAATATAAGTGGCCACCTAAAGTACAGGTGGCAAACACAAGGCCCACGGGCCGAACCCGGCCCTCCACCTTGTTTTATCCAGCCCAGCACCTTATCTCTACCCGGCGGCAGCGCTGAGCTCTCACATAACTGTTAAGGAGTAGTTACATTTATACAGTCCTAAAATTACATTTGGCCCTTTGAAGGCAACCTCGAGGCTGATGTGACCCTGGTGAAAATGAGTTTGACACCCCTGATCTAAAGGTTATAAATGGCCAGTAAACATAAGATGTTCTTCTGTCTAGTAATCAGGGAAATATAAATTAAAACAGTGAGACATCAGTTTATCCAGCAGATTAGGAAAATATTAAAAATAATGATAATTGTTTAAAGCAAGGATTTGGAAAAACAAGGGACTCTCTTTTACTTTTGGTGAGAAAATAAGCTGAAAAAGTCTTTAAAGGTAATTTGTTGATATCCACCAAAATACAAAGTACCCTTTGAATCTGCACTTTCACTTCTAGGAATCTAAACTAAAGGAAGTATTTGCTCACATATGTTCGTGTGTGTTCAGTGCAGCATCTCTTTTAAATTGGGGGAAAAGGGAGACAATTTAAATGACCAATGATAATGGGAAGGTTAGGTAAATTATGCCTCATCCATACTACAAAATATCATTCAAGATTAAAAAGTATATGAAAGCTCTCCACACAAAAATATTATACTGTTAGTGAAAAAAAAAGCAAATTACACAATGGGTATTATTCCTCGAAAATACTAGCTTCTTTCGGGTATCTACAGCCTGACACACCCAAGACCCCTCTTTATAGTAGTCACCTCCCTATCCCTCTGTCAAGTTCCCTAATTCACACAGAAACTTACCATCTGAGTTTCTCTTCAACTACTTCAGTGATCATTCCTGACGATTTCAGTATCAGTATACTCTCTCAGTTCCTTCTAGTTATTTCCTTCTAAGTAAATCTTCTCTTCCATCCTACATCAGTTTTCTACTCCCCTGATCATACCCTTAACCTTGTCATGCCCAATAACTAAACCTGCCAGTTTCACTTTTAAGCCTCTCTCATTTCCAGCTGCATTTCTATACTAGTAGCCCTATTTTTACAATTCTTTATCACCATTAAAACTTCAAGTCCATTGACTGTGCAACTCTTTCACTGTCCATAATGGGCCTCATGTTCTCAACTCCCTCCTTAAATAACCATGATTCCAAACTATAAGCACTTCTTTGTGTATACCTTCAAGTCCACTATATCTCTCCCTCCAACATACTTCTGACAAAACCCTAACCCTGGTTAAACCCAACACATTGCCTATTCCAAAAGTGTCCTAATTGGTCCAATTTCCATCCTTGATCCATGAGGCAGAGACTGCTAGGTGCCTACCCAAAATCCACTCTCTCCTGCCTAAATGAGAGAATACCGATTTCACTTAGGAAGTTAATGTACCAGGCTAAAACACTATGCTTCCGAGCCTCCTTGGCAGCTACAGGAAGTCTGTGACACTGGAATATAAATTAAAAGTGAAGTCACTGAGTGGGGCTTTGGAGAAGACTCTTTGAAAAGACCCAATTAAGCTGACATGTGCTTTTCTGCCTTCTGTCTGGATGTGATTCTAGAGAAGGATCAGTTAACTTACACCACAATGAGATGGGCACACTTGAAGATGTCTTAAACAGAAAGACCAAAGGAACATGAATCCCTAATGTCATGGAGCTACCATATCAGTCCTGGAATGCCTGCCTTCATTTTTTTGTTACTTGTGAAAAATAAAACTTCTAATTTGTTTGAGTCATTACTTTGGGGTCTCTACTATTCACAGTAAATAGAATTCCTAACTCAGGCCCATTACAGCTTATTTCCCACACAGCAACTACAGACCTTTCAAAAGTGTAAAGCAGATCATATTACTAGCTTCCCATCGCATTTTAAATAAATTTAGGCTCCTTACTAGGTCAACTAGGCCTTCTTTGATCGGGCCCTTCTCTCTCCCATCTCATCTCCTACCAAATCCCCATCCCATCCATCCACTCACCACTTGCACACACAGCTCCAGCCACACTGTTTCTTAAACAAGCCAAATTTGTTTCTGTCTCAGAGCCCCTTATGTCTCAGATGCAAACATCTTCTTCCCTTGACTATTGTTCCTTCCTTGTACCTTTATTTGGTTTGCTCCCTCACTTCTTTCAGCTTGCAACTTAAATGGTACCTTCTCTGAAAGACCTTCTTCCCTGACCTAAAACAGTATATCATCTAAAACAGTGTATTTGTGGCTCCTCATTCCCCTTCCACTCCCCTTAATTCGTCTTATCCTGCTTTATGAGTATATATTTTAAAAGTACGAGGGAGGAACCCCTCAAAACAGAATTTATTTATAAAAAATTATGTTTGTTCTTTATATATTTAAATTTCAGTCACTTTCAAAGTACTGTCATTTGATGCAGTACAGCTATCAAGACATTTTTTCCACTGCTCAAAACAGTTTTTAACTCATCTATTTTGATGCCTTTGAGGACTTTTTTCATCCAGGGAAATAAAAAAAGAGTCATTCAGGGCCAGATCAGGTGAATAGGGAGGGTGGGGCACATATGCCATTTCTGATCAAAAACTGCTGAACACTCAGAGCCGTGTGGTAGGCAGGTGCACTTGTAAATCACCCATCATGAAATGGGCAAACACGTTGAAAGATTTTTCCAAAACATTCACCAAAGCCCAACACAACCTCTCACAGTAACACCAGTTGGCACACTAATACATATGAGTTCCTAGAACACTCACCTAGTGGAGGAAGCCTATACTATAATGGACCCACCCTCCAGAAGATAATTCTGTTTTGAGGGGTCTCCCTCATATGTGTTTGCTTATTTATTATCTGTCTTCCCCACTAGAATGGAAATCTCCCTGAGGGAAGGACGTTGGGTATCTTATTCAGCACTGACTGCCCAATACCTGGAACACAGTAGGAATACAATGAATAAATGAATACACACCATGATCTCATTTATACTAAAAAAGACTAAAGCATTCCTGCATGTGTATTTGTGTGTGCATGTGTATAAGCAGATAAAGGATCTAGGATATACACTAAACTTTTAACAATAGTTACTTCTGGGAAAGAGTGGAAAATAAGGAAAAAAGAAACTTCCACATTTGCTATACATAGTCCTGCATTATTTTTCTTATTTAAAAAAGACAACTATAACATATAGCAGGAAGAAAATTTTAAACATACTTAGAAATATAAACCTATTCACAGAATCATAAAATTTAGAAATTTTTAGTAACCTCAGGAAGCATAACACTACCCCACGAGTAAGATTATCTATGATTATTAAGTAAATATCTTTTAAAAGAACCAGATTTAGAGGAATAAAATCTCTTGTTAAATTTTTATAGTCCTTATAAAGGTTTTTACTGCCACTTCTACAAAATAATAAAGTGTACTAAATAAAAAGTATATCAGTAGTATGTTACACATCAAATTAGTAATGATGAGTTTTGTAGAGTTAATTTCCACTTACCATTCCTTGCTCAGTACCAACTTTTAAAGACCTTCCTCCACTAGAGATTCATCCAGATAATTACCTATTTATTTTGTTTCAGAAAATATGCACTGAGACATCTTTTTCTCTAATAAGGTCTCTGTACAAATGTCTAGTGCCTTTTAAATTTTTTTACAACTTTACTGAGGCATATTTTACCCATTATACAACTCATCCATTTCAAGTGTGTAATTTAATGGCTTTTAGTAAATTTACCAAGTTGTGGAACACAACATAAATCCATTTTAGAAATTTTGACCACTATAATAAAATCACTCATGCCTATTTATTGTTAATTCACATTCCTATCCCCTACTACAATCAACCATAAATCTTCTATTTGTCTCTATACATGTCTATTCTGAACATTTTATATAAATGGAATCATATAATACATGGTCTCTTGTATTGGGCTTCTATCACTTAGCATCTTTTTGGGGTTCATCCCTCTGGTAGCATGTATCAGTGATCCATTTTTTTTTTTTTACTTTTTTAAAAAGGTTTATTTATTCATTTTTAGAGAGAGGGGAAGAGAGAGAGAAATAGCAATGTGTGGTTGCCTCTCACATGGCTCCCACTGGAGACCTGGCCTGCAACCCAGGCATGTGCCCTGACTGGGAATCAAACCGACGACCCTGTGGTTTGCAGCCCACGCTCAATCCACCAAGCTACATCAACCAGGGCGAGTGATTCATTTTTTTTTTTATTGCTGAATAGTATTCCATTAAATGAATGAGCCATTAGTGACTTTTGATTTTATGACTTGAATTTCCATTTAACAGGTTATACAATAAATGTAGGATAACTTGGATATTTGGAGTATGGGGGAGGAGAACCTATAGCTAACTTTTATCTAACCCAAATGATAAATGTGCGTTTTTTTTAAACACAATCCACTTTATCCACATGATGAGGCTGTCTTAGTTTCCCTCAACAGCATTATGCCATCAGTCCCTTTTAAAACTACCTTCCTGCTCCTCCCTCCTAATAGGAACAAAAGCATAGTTCCTAAAGTTTCCTCTCTCCCAAGACTTATAAAAATCTCTCCTCTTATAATGCCTTCTGCTTTAAATCCTTATTCTACCTCCAAGTCCTTGTTTTCTTTTTATCTTCAAGCTGATAGCTTTATAATTTCTATATTCTCCAAGTTTTTGAAAAGGTACATTAGAACTAAGTATCTGCATATTCTGGAATTTTATTTAAGAGGAATCTGTTTTTTGATATGATCCCTGAGAATAATTTTTTACCATGTAGAAAAAAGCTTTGTGATTTTTTTTAAAAAACAAACAAAAAAAATCTCACAATACCAGTACAAAAGGACCATAAGGACCCACCTCAGTATATGACACCCTCATTTTAAAAAGGGTCAAAGAATGCAGAGTTTTCTATTATCTCTTCTCCTTAACAAGACCTTGCTAATACTCATATTTTTCATTCAATATGAAATGCTACAAATAGTATTACTGTCTCATGTGTTTTATGAAGATGTCTGATTCCGATTATAAAATATTAAACATCCACATGTAGAATGATTACCTAGTCATTTATGAGGTGGGTAAGAGATGGTGATGGAGGAAGAGGGCTGGGGAAGGATGACACAAGTCTTGTAACACCCTTGTTACTACCAGCCTTTTTGAAGTCTTAATTCTCTAAGTGATTTCTGGACAATTAGCACAAGATGATGCGAACACAGGTAAAAGCATTTTCAAGGGTAAATGTTCTCCAGGAAATATTTCCCCATTCTCTAGGAAACAATTATTCCATTACCCCCTTCCTGGCTGAATTTACAGTTCTTCTGGAGTACTTAACAGAGTGAAAACAATAAAAGATAATAACCAGTTACATGTAATTAGAAGAACCTTGCAAGATAAGGAAAAATAATAAAAGCTATTATTATTAAAGCTTGAATATTAGCTTTTAACTCACATTTAAATGGCAAGAATACCTCTCTTGGTGGCCAGTTACTGCAGCCAGGTATGTGACAGGCGCTATGAGCTATACTTCCACCTTTGAAATGACAGCTTAAAAGGAGCTCTTAGTTAAGGTTTACTCTCCTTCCATTATAGCTGCCATCTAACTATGTTGGTGTAAGGTAGTGTGGAGAAAGACAGGCTCTGTATTATAAATTTTAAAAACTCCTAGGTAAATCAAAACTCCTACTAAGCATTCTTTAATGCCATTATTTCAACTTACTTTGAGAAAATGAATGGCAAAAACAGATGAAACGAACAAAAAAGAAACCGGAAAGATAATGAATGGCATGATAATATGTATACTATACCTTTCTCAGGCTTTCATACTCCTCACGAAGTTCCCCAGGCTTACTTAATTTGATTGGTGTTCTGAATATAA
Organism: Anoura caudifer; assembly: GCA_004027475.1. NCBI lineage: Eukaryota > Metazoa > Chordata > Mammalia > Chiroptera > Phyllostomidae > Anoura > Anoura caudifer. The sequence goes on from PVKU01000003.1 coordinate 1,019,907, forward strand.
ACTCTGAAAGAAAGGGAAAAGAAGATGCTTTTTAATAGGACTTTCTAGGAACAAACCAACCAACACCTTATCCATATTATGAACTACTTTAAAAACTGTGATCATCTTGTCCTGGCTGGTGTGGCTCAGTGGAATGAGCACTGGCCTGTAAACCAAAGGGTCACTGGTTTGAGTCCCAGTTAGGGCACATGCCTGGGTTGTGGGCCAGGTTCCCAGGAGACAGAGTATGAGAGGCAACCAGATATTGATGTTTCTCTCCCTCTCTTTCTCCCTCCCTCCCCCTCTGTCTAAAATAAATAAATATTTAAAAAAATAAAAACTGTGATCATCTTAACTGGAATAGTCATTCATTCATTCAACAAATAATTATTAAAGGGTGCAAACCACACACAGTTCTAAGCACTGGGGAGAAGCAGTAAACAAAGTCCTCGCTCTCATGGGGTTTACAATGTTGTGAAGGGAAACAGATGATAAACAAGTAAGTGTGTGTATATAATACAACTGGTGTTACTAAGTGCTATGGAGAAAAATAAATGTAAAGTGGAAGAAAAAGATAATTTTATAGTGTTCTGGAAGGGCCTCACTGATGAGTGACATATTAAAAGACCTTATAGAAAAACTATATTTAAAGTTCTCAGTTCAGTGTTATCATTTTCAGTATTATATTCAGTAACATTTTAAATGAGCTGAAGTTGTATTCATAATACTATATTTTTCTAGTATTTCTTTTTCAACATTGCCATCAGAGTATTTTCCTGTACACAATCTAAATATTTTCAGTATATAATCTGATTTTTTATCTTCAAAAAGCCTTCAGTTGTTTTTATCTGCCTATAGAATAAAGTCAGACTCTTCAACGTATCATTTCAAGGTTCTCCAGAGACTGAGCATAACTATCTTTCTAAAGTACTGTCTCTCTCAACGCTACTTACAATATATATGTCATATTTTAAAATCTTTTATGCTTTTTTCTCAGTTAAAATTCTGAATCAGAGATATCCAGGCCCACAGGAGGCATACAATACACGTTGTTTATATAAATAGATGGTAAAAATCAAGGTAAGAACAAGAATAAAAGGTAAATCCTAAATGCCATAAAAAAGGAGGGGAAGTACGCACTTCTACCTCCTTAAATGTACATGACACTTCTATATACCCCTATGTATATTTAGTGATTGAAACAGTATTTATTTTGATATACTAATAACTCTACATCCCATTGAGGTTGATAAATATTTACTGTGGTAAAGCAGCTTCCTCAAAAAGTTAACTGTTGTTTTTTGGTTGTTTCAACTATTTAGAAAGATACTCAGTATACCTGAGAAGAGTGGAAGATAATTAGAAACAGTACACCTAATGAAGATGTAGAAAACAATAACTTAAAAGAGGAGGAGAGCCCTGACTATTGTGGCTCAGTGGACTGAGCATTGGCCTATGAACGGAAGGGTTATTGGTTCGATTCCCAGTCAGGGCACGTGCCTGGGTTGCAAACCAGGTCCCCAGTTGGGGGCAAGTGAGGTAACCAACCGATGTATCTCTCATACGTTGTTATGTTTCTCTCCCTCATTCTCCCTCCCTGTCCCTCTCTCTGTCAACAGACAGATAGATAGAGATAGAAAATCTGACACACGATAATTTAAATCAGACCAAAAGTAAAAATATAGAAAAATTGAACAATAAAATTAACAAACTTGATAATATGTATTTATATATGTATGTATCCAATGAACAGAATTATCTAGTCCTTAAAGTAAACAAAAAAATTAAAAATATACTAGGTAACTAAGAAGTTTCAAAAAATTTCAAAGAATTTATATTATATAGACTTTGTTCTTGGATCTTAGGTGCTATTTTCCAAGTTAAGTTTTTTAGCTACTTGACTGATTATTCTGGTTTTCCCAATTTTCTTTCTTGATAAAATTTTTTTCTGCTTAAGTTTGCCAGAGTAGATTTCTGCTGATTAAAACTAACAACTCTGGCTGATTCTATTTTTTACTATGAAATGACCGATAAACCAACCTCTAGTAAAATTGGTGAAGAAAAAAAAGGGAGAAGACAAATTAATACTAAGAATAAAGAGAAGAATCGAAATACAAATATTAAGGTGAGTTTAAATCTCCAGAGTATTAAAACAATGCTATAAGAAATGATCTTGCATATATACATAAAATTATGCATGCCTTCAAGTACACCCATAGATTAAACTGCTGCAATTAGATTGTACAGGTCAAAGACTATGTGTTTTTGTAATTCTGACAGACAATACCAAATTGCCTTTCCTTCATGAAGCACGTATTGATTTATAGTCCTACCAAGCAACGAATGAAAGTGCCATTTCCCCATACCTTTTCCAACACAATCAATGTTGAAACTTTTTAGCTTTAACCAATTAGCTTTACCAATCTAATAGGTGAAACTCCATATATTATTAGGAGTGAAACTGCCTACTTTTCATTTTTGAGTTACATTTCCTTTGACATGAAATGTATATGAATTTCTTTACTCCCACAGAGTTAACTTTTTCTTCTAGATTTCTTAAAGCTCTCTCTGTATAAGAAAAATTAGTCATATGTTGCACAAATAGCAATACTTTTCCTAGTCTATCATTTGTCTTGACTTTGCTTATAGTGGTTATTTTTATGTAATTATATTAAACTTCTCTTTCATGGCTTCTTCATTTGCATCACATTTGGAAAGTAAATACTGTTTTAATCACTAAATACCTCGTCCCTTCCTTGGGCCAAGATAGACTAACAAATTCTATCATAGTTTCTTCTGGTACAAAGCATAAGATTCTTCTCATATCTACTTTTAAAAATTCAAAAGCTTTATTTTTATTTGGGAAGCAACATAAGGAGCATAATCTTATTCAGGCTTATAAATAAATAAGTGTACTATCCAACACAAGAAACCAGAAATATTTTAATGATAGCCTGGTAAAAGTGAGTTAATTTTTACTTACTGTTGAAAAATTTGCTTCCTCTAAAATAGTTCTTCCTAACATTTAGAACAAAATGTCCAAGGAGCTTGACATCATTATATAGTGTAAATAATACAAAGTTAAAAGCCCAATTCCCAACTTAGAAGCTTCCAGAGCCTTGGATAAGTCAATCTCAATTTCTTCTGTATATCAGAATACCTATCATAACAGACTATCATGAGTATCAAATGAGTACAATGAGAGTGAAAACACTTTATAAACCATTTCAGCCAGCAGAGTGTCATGCCGTAAGATCTATAAATGTAAAACTGTCTCTGGTGTTAATGAGATAAAGAAATTGTGGTTTGGTCTGATTTATTTGCAAGTACAATCTATAAGAAACAAAGATAATGAAGCAACTCCTTTGACACACATACGAAAAGCTAAATTCACTTTGAAATACTCATTAAGAAATCTCAAAGTTCAAGGCCAAATAGGTATTCCACATACTGACTGAAACCTTACTATGCCCTGAATTCTTTGAGACGAAAAACAAAAAAACGGCAGGGGTAGGGAAGAGTACCAATTTACATTCACCAAATATTGCCAGGGATGAGGTGGGTAGGCTGCACACAGAGGATTCTTAGGGCAGTGAAATACTCTGTATATTATTATAATGATGGATATATGTCACTGTACATTTGTCAAAATCCACAGAATGTATACCGCCAAGAGTGAACCCTAATATAAACCATGGACTTTGGGTCCTTATATCATTGTAGGTTCATCCTTGATAGCAAATCCGCCATTCTGAGACTGATAAAGGGGGAGGCGATGTATGTATGGGAGCAGGGAATATACATGAGAACACTCTGTACCTTTCAGTTTTGTTGTGAAACTAAAATTGCTCTAAAAAAACCCCAAATTCTTTAAAAATAATAAGCAGAGCAAAAGATGCCAAAAGGGCCAGAAAAAGTAACACCACCCTCCTTACTCCTTAGTCCAGAGGAGTTAGTCCCTAACTCACCAATCCCTCCACCAGCTTCTATGAGGACTTTCAAGTGTTAGAAACAATCACTCACCTTCCTTCACTTCACAGAAAAGAAATGCTAGCAGCTACTTCAGGTGGTACTGAGATACTGATTATTTTGGTATTTGTAAATGAATCCAATAGTTCAAGTACCTTCTTGAAGTCTCTCCTCTGACTACCATGTTTAACACAGATGCATCAAACTCATTTTTACTGGGGGCCACATCAGCCTTATGGTTGCCTTCAAAGGACCGAAATAATTTTAGGGCTGTATAAATGTAACTACTCCTTAACTGTTCAAGAGTTGAAATTACATTTGGCCCTTTGAAGGCAACTACGAGGCTGATGTGGCCCCCAGTGAAAATGAGTTTGACACCCCAGGACAGGAAGAGAAACTCTAACAACAGGATGCCTTAAGAATGACACACACCTGTGGCTAGTGACCTAAGCTATTTCATTCAGTCTAATGTAAATCATAGGAGCAGCGATACTTCCTTAAAGGTCCTTCCTGAAAAGGATTTTCTCTGGGATATGGTGACTGGTTATTAATAGAAACAAACTACAAAACAGACATATTGCTAATCACACCAAACCCTCAGGAATGAAGGGTCATTCATTCTCAAAGCATCCACACGCAATACAAAATTAGAAAATGAACCTCACTGAACATTACTGGAAAAATGCAACCCTAACAACTCTCAAATCCAAAGGTAATCATCCCTTGGTACATGGCAATGTTTGAGTTTCTCACTCTGTAGGTTCAACTTATCAGTGCAGCAGAATGAAAATCAATTTTGGACTTAAGAGTCCCAAGACCTAGACCCTTACTGAATACTTCCACTTACTAGCTATTTGCCTTTGGGCAAGTAAAAAAATCTCTTTGGCTGATTTCCATCTCTGCCACCACCAGCAGCAGCATTATGATCGCTGGCAGTTATGTAACCCATTATGCCAAGCCCATTTCTAAGGACTGTATATTTATTAACTCATTTAATCTTCATAATGACCCAATGTGGAGATACTATTATCCCCAGTTTACAAATGAGGAAACTGAGGCACAGAACCTTTAATTTGCCCAAGGCTACACTGCTGTAAGTGAACAAACTATGATTTAAACACAGGCAATCTGGCTCTCGAATCTGTGTTCTTACCAAGTCTTACTACCTCTTTAATAATTGTTTTTAAAAAGCCTAATGACCCCATATAACAATGGGCAAAGCACATGAACAGGCAGTTAAGAGAAATTTAGATGATATAAACACATTAACATCTGTTCAATTTCACTCATATTTCAAGATATTAAAACCTTTTAAACCAAAATGCTTTTATGTATCAGGTAGTCAAAGATCAAAAAGTATGATAAAGGGCATCCTTTATCTAAAAGATAAATATCATACATATATACAAAGATGTACATACAAGAATGTTTCTGCAAATCACTCAATACTACAGACTGGAAACAACCTAAATGTCCTTCAACTAGAGACTGACTGAATAACTTAACATGGTAACTGGGATACCATGTATGTATTTCTATGCTGTCTGTTTTTATTCCTGGAGTGGTTTCTTCGTTTACCTGGTAATTTTTGTTAGAAAATCAGTCATTGTGTATGAAAAATGTAGAGGCTCTGGATGGTATTATATTCCGACAGAGAATTTACCATGTTCTCTGACAGGCAGGGACATGAGCTGGTTCAAGGCAGGTTGCAATCCCTATAAAGCTCGTAAAGCTCATTCTACTCTAGTGTATAGCCCTTCAAGGGTCCAACTGAGATTCTGGGGGTATTTACCAAGTCTACCTTAGAAGGTCCAAATGTTTTTCTCTTCAACACTGAAGAACTGCTAAAAAAGTGCTTTGCTTTTCAGTAGCTTTCTGTCAAGGCTCTTAGCCTTTCGCTCTACATAGTTTAAGAATCAGCAAATGTCTCAAGAGAAAAGGCAGGGGGAGGGGGATGTATACCTTCTCTCTTTCTGGTATCTGGCCTCTCAAGTTCTGGTTGCCTTGGCAGCCCTGAATTACATCTTTTTTTTTTTTTTTTTTTTTTTATTTCTGGCTCCATGAAAAAAATCTCTGCTGGCTTTTCTGCCTCTTAATAGCTGTATTCTCCCTTTGCCAGGAATCCACAAATGTCTCAAGTCCTGGCTGCCTTGGCAACTTACCAATGTCTTCATACAGATTTTTTTTCAGATTCAGGCTTTTCTAGTTATTCTTAGCACTAGTTTTGGTCTGCTTCAATCTGTTCCATCATAGCCAGAAGCAAAATCTATGTTCTTCATAAGCAGTGGAAAATATAAGATTCTCATCATGAAAGCACAAACCATTACTAAGGAGAGAATGAGCAGTGAGGAAGAAAAAAAAATAGAGAAAATTCCTTTAAGAAAGTCAAGAAAGATAGAGAATAAAGGTAGAACATGAGTGGTCCAAGTCCTAAAGAAACCTACCATCTTACTAAGGAAAGAAAAACATATGTGAGTGAAACAACTATAGACCATCCAAGAGTTATAAAACTAAACACCTAAGGGCTGCATAGAACACCAAGAGGTAGCAAAACATATATAAGTGCAGAGATACTCAGGAAACAAGAGGCCATCATCTGTTAATCTCAAGGTTACCTGCTATACTACTCACTAAACTTCCAAACCACCACTGTCAACTGGAATATGCAAAATGAGGTATTTTAATGTTAAATGAAGCATACCAGTAGGAAGGTAGAGATATAGGGAGTGAACCACAAATGTGTTCTAAAACCAAACACATTTAGAACCAAATGTGTTCTAAAACCAAACTATTTTATCTACTATTTTTGGGTTTACTCCTAATTCTCCAAGAGTACGGATGACATCCAAATACCAAGTGTGTTAAACTAGTGCAATTGCTCATTTACCCACTTACCCAAGACAAGTAATAATTTACAGTCAGTGATATAAAGAGTGTCTGCTTACCTGAGAAGGTTCCAACCAAGATGGAGGCATAGGTAGAAACCCATCGCTTCCTTGCACAACCAAAAGGAGGATAACAACCAATACAATAACAATAAACAACCAGAAGTGCCAGAAAACTGCATGGAACTCCAACAACTGAGGAGTTAAAGAAACATTCATTCACCCAGATTGACAGCCCCACAATGCAGCAAAGAGGGTTACCCCACCCTGGTGAATACCTAAGGCCCCGCCCCTTTACAACATAACAGGTTTGCTAAGACAAAGAAATATAGCCCAAATGAATGGACAGATCAAAATTCCAGAACAAGAGCTAAGTGATGAGGAGATAGCCAACCTATCTGATACAGAGTTCAAAACACTGGTAATCAGAATGCTCACAGAAAAGGTTGACTATGGTTGCAAAATGGAGGAACAAATGCAAGCTACCAAAAGTGAAATAAAGCAAAATATACAGGGAACCAACAGTGAAGGGAAGGAAACCAGGACTCAAATCAACGATTTGGACCAGAAAGAAGAAATAAACATCCAACCACAATAGGATGAAGAAACAATTCAAAAAAAATGAGGAGAGGGTTAGAAACCTCTGGGACAACTTTTCTGTTCCAACATCCGAATCACAGGGGTGCTGTAATGAAAAGAATAAGAGCAGAAGTTGAAAACTTATTTGAACAAATAATAAGGAAAACTTCCCCAATCTGGCGAAGGAAATAGACTTTCAGGAAGCCCAGAGAGTCCCAAAGAAGTTGGACCCAAGGAAGCACATGCCAGAGCACATCATAATTATACTGCCCAAGATTAAAGATAGAGAATCTTAAAAGCAGCCAGAGGAAAGGAGACAGTTACCTACAAAGGAGTTCCCGTAAGACTGTCAGCTGATTTCTCAAAAGAAACCTTGCAGGCAAGAAGGGGCTGGAAAGAAATATTCCAAGTCATGAAAGGCAAGGACCTACATCCAAGATTGCTATATCCAGCAAAGCTTTCATTTAGAATGGAAGGGCAGATAAAGTGTTTCCCAGATAAGGTCAAGTTAAAGGAGTTCATCATCACCAAGCCCTTATTACATGAAATGTTAAAGGGACTTATTTAAGAAACAGAAGATCAAAAACTATCAACAGTAAAATGACAATAAACCCACAACTATCAACAACTAAACCTAAAAAAAAATAAATAACGAAAACAAAAACTAAGCAAACAACTGGAACAGGAACAGAATCAGAGAAATGGACATCACATAGAGGGTTTTCAGTGGGGGGAGAGAGGGGAAGAATGTTGGGGAAAGGTGTACATGGAATAAGAAGCATAATTGGTAGGCATAAAATAGATGGAGGGAGATTAAGAATGGTACAGGAAACAGAGAACTCAAAGAACTTATATGTACAACCCATAGACATGAACTAAGGAGGGGAAATGCTGGAGGGTTGAGGGGTGCAGGGCACAGGGGGGATAAATTAGGAAAAATTGGGAAAACTGTAATAGCATAATCAATAAAATATATTTAAAAAAGTGTTTACCTGAAAACAAGGTGAAATACACAGAGAAAAAGTTAAAAGCTAATAAAATATTAACAGCAAATTTTAAGGCTGCTTTCTTAAGTACCATAATTAACACCACAGATGACTACTACATTCATTAACTTGCACTGTGTTTTATGACTATCCTTTGGTAAAGAACTAATCAAATCAAAATGTCACAGCCCACATACAAAAAACATAAAACATTTGTAACTTTTGATCTAATCATTTTCTAGGAATCTAAGAAAATAATCTAAAATATAAGAAAATCTTTTACAGAAGAAGATTTTCATTTTAACATTGTTCATAATTATAACATGACATTGCTTTAATAAGGTAGGAAACCATTTAAGTTAAATGAGAAATACAGGTCTCTAGGCTGAAACATGCTTTATAATTTCAAACATGAAAAAACATAAAACATAGAAATGACATTAACGAATGGAAAGAGCAATATAATTATAGAAATCATAAAGGGGAAAAAAGAAAATATTAGTGGTAACATATCAAGTTGTTACATAAAAGTGTATAAGAATAATGGAAATTGTTACCAGATATCAGAACATTAAAGAGGGAGTAAGCAGTGAGGAACAAAGGAGCACTGCAGAAAGAGAAAATGAACACAAAATAAAGGCATAAGGTCCTTTCCTCAAAGCATTTATAATATAACTTATTAGGTAAGACAAATTCATAAGAAAAAGTTTTAAAAACATTAAAATAACTAGAGACAATGACAAATGCAATGTCACAAAATAAGCAATTGCCAAATGAATCTTACAAACACATGTTGCCATCATCTTTTGCAGGAGGAAAAGAAAAAAGACTCGGAAAGAGAGGCAAGTCTTTAAGACTGTGGGAGAGAGCTGATCCCACCAGTAAAACTTAGATAAGTCAGAGATGAGGAAGAGCAATTCACATGAACGACAGTGTGATAACACCACTGAACTACACAATTAAAAGGTTAAGATGGTAAATTTTATGTTGTTTTTTTACCACAATTAAAAAAAAATATTTTTGGCCCTGGCCAGCGCGACTCAGTTGGTTGGAGCATCATTCCATAGACCAAAAGGCCATGGGTTCAATTCCCAGTCAGGACACATACCCAGGTTGTGGGTTAGATCCCCAGTTGGGGCGCATACAAAAAGGCAACCAATCGATGTCTTGTCTTGTCTTCTCCCTTCTCTTTCTTCTTTCTCTCTCTTTCTTCCCCCCTCCCCCTTCTGCTTTCTCTAAAAGCAATAACAAAAATTTCCTGGGGTGAGGATTAAAAAAAATTTAAGTGTGGAGGCTGGAAAGGAAATAAATATGTTCTGCTAAGGCAGAAAGCATATATAGGAGAGTTGTATATGCCAAAAAGGTATGCTGGGGCCAGATTACAGAGAACCTTCAACATTAAGCTAAGGAATCTGAATCTCATCCTGTCGGTAATAACGATAATACCACATTTAATCTCATTAATATGGTATGACTATTAATAAGCAATAAAACTTCAGTTATTTACATGCTTGGGGACTAGGATATTCTTTAATTTGGTAACAATGCCAAATTTGGGCAGAATCTTCTCTGCATACGGTGTGAGGGAACTACTTCAGGAACTCTATCAGGAATGCCTATCTGGGTTGGTCACTCAGTTAAACATTTTTTCATAATGTGTAGCACCACTTTACCAGCCACATGAGTATGCTTGATAACTTCTATAAGTAGAAAGACCCTGGGCTGTGGACCCTGGGTCCCAGAGACCAATCAGACGCCATCACTGATCAGTATTGACTTTGAGCACACTATTTCATTAGCCCTAGGTTTCCCCATGTCACAAAAGGATAATTATACCTTCCTCAAATGAATTGCCATAAATGATTAAATGACAGGATTTAATGTAATATCTGGTACAGTGTTTGGTATGTAACAGATACTCATTAAATGTTAGTTACTTCCCTATAAGGAAAAAGAAAAATTCTACTTAATATTCTCAGGGGTAGAGTATCTCAACATTTTAGGAAAGTATAAGGAATTCAATTTTTTTAAAATGGCACCAGGTATTTTTTTATATATACTATAGGGACAACTGGAAAGTGCTTACTTATTAAATTAACTGCTAATAAAATAATGATAATATTCAAATCCCAAGTTGCATCTTGCTCCCTTAGCTTAAAGAATTAACCTGATTTGTACCTTGATCTAGAAAGAAGAATAAGGAGTCCTAAGCAGTCTGAGGCTGTGCAGACTCACAGCCAGACAGTAAATTATTTCCGGCTTTGTAGTCCATAAGGTCTCTGTCACAACTGCTCAACTCTGCTTGAAGACAGCTGGAAACAATATGAGTGTGGCTACGTTCCAATTAAACTTTATTTACAAAAATAAACAGCATGCTGGATCTGGCCTGCTGAGGGTAGTTTGCCAAGCCTTGGTACTAGATACTGAATGTTTATGTCCCCCCAAAATTCATGTTGAAACTTAATCCCCAATATGATACTATTTGGAGGTAGACCCTAGAAAGATGATTATGTCATGAAGGCAAAGTCCTCCTCTATGGGATTATAGCCTTATATATAGAAGATACCCCAGGGAGCTCCCCTGCCCCCTCTATAAGGTGAGGACACAAGAAAACAGCTGTCCATGAACGAAGAGATGGACCTTCTGGTTCCACCAAATCCACCAGCATTTTGATCTTTGACTACCCAGCCTCTAGGACTGTGAGAAATGAATCTTTCTTGTTTATAAACCACCCAGTTCACAGTATTCTGTTATAGTAGCCCAAATTGACTAAAACCCCTGGAATAGAGAAGGACAAAGTATAAGAGAGTAGAGATCAACAGGATTTACAAAAGCAGGTATTAAACTAGAGTAAATAAGATTCCTCGTTGAACCCAGAAATGGCCCAAACAACAAGGCACAGTTCGGCAGCCCTCACTGGATCAGTACAGTCAAGGCGAAATGAGGCATACAAGAGAGGTCCCAGAGGCAAATGGAGGTATAGGAATGCTGCAGAGATGACGGCTCTGCAGACCTAGGCAGACCAAGACCATGAGGCTGCACCCATCACTATATCCACCATCATCCCAGTACAAACTCCTTTGGCTGTGTTCCAATGAAACTTAATTTCTGCGTTGAGGCAAAGAATCATTCACAATAGTACACAAGATGGAATGATACAAAAAATAGGAAGAGTGCAGGATTTGAAACCATACCAACCTACATTCAAATCTACACACACTGGCTTTGTACTTACCAGTATTTATCCTTGCTAAGCCTGATTCTTCATCCATAAAATAGGAGGACCACCTACCTTAACAGGGTTGTTTATCTCATCTAATCTTCCAATACCTAATTGGTACAGAGTCTTTGTGTATTAAATGATAGCCTATCTGGCCTCTGTCTCTTTCCATCTATCAACACTTTTTTCCTAGTTCTTTATAACAGAGACCTGATCCTATTATGCTCCTGCTTAATAATTTTCACTGGCTTCCTCTCCCTCTAAGATTTATAAACAGAACCCAATCTACCACTCCAGCTGCACTTTCTACCATTCTCTTAATACCTTTCCCCTCCCCAGCCTTTACACATCTCAATATTCCTATAATGCAATACCATGTTTCCACTATGACTTTATATTCCACTTTACCTTCCTAAAATGTTTTTTCTCCTTTTCACTACATGATCACTAGTTCAAAACCCTGTTTACTGTCCTCTCCTTTGTGAAGCTTTTCCCACCAACCCAGAGAATTAGTCTCCTGTAGGTCCTCACAACATTCTGCACTCATCCTACTTGCAGTAGCATTTACTACCTGTGTGTTATAATTACTTGTCTCTGCCTCCAACTCCCCAAACGAGGAGATTTCCTTGAAGATAAGGATAATCTCCTGGTATGTGTCTCAGTATAAGACAGTGTCTTTTAATAACTTTTTGTTAAATGAACCAATGAGAAAGTGCTTTAATACCAGCACCATTTTGTACTAAAGTCTTTGAGTTTGTTTTATGAAGGGAGTTGAATTTAGTAAAGTTTTTCTTTAAAATTAAGGCAATACTAAACTTTAGTAAAGTCCAAGTAAACTCCAAATTAATGGAGTCTAATCTTTTTAGGTTTTATTGTAATTGTTTTAGAGAACCAAATACTAGACAAAACACAAGAGAAATGACATCATGGAAGGACGTAAAAGAAAAGTAAGTCCACTGCTATTCAGAAAAATAAAAAACAAAATTGGATATAAGTTGTCTTCAAGCTTAAAAATTTAATACACACAAGTGATGAGAAGACTGGCTTAATAGGAGTTTGTGAAAAAGAAACAAACAAACCAGCTGTCTACCAATTCAGTATGTGGAAGGGCAATGCAACTTTTGGCAATGTTAATAAGAATTTAGCATCCAGATGAAGAGACAGTAAACTCCACTACACTTTTCATTAGCCAGCCATTAATTAAAGTATAAAAGTCAAAATAAAAAGGAAAAGAGAAAAAAACAAAATAAAGTATAAGGGTCAGTGCTGAGTGGCATATTTAAAGATGACCCAGATGGTAAAGGGAAGGAATCATGACACAAGACCAAAAACACTTTTAAAGGATTTTTTTAGGAATCTTTTCCCTTCATTAAACATTTACTGAGTATTGTATACATTCTAGGTACCCAAGTGCTGGACACACAGGGACCTAACCCCTGACCTCACAGAGTATAGTATAGTGCCAGAGACAGACACACAAACAAGGAACTGAAGTCCTGTGACATAAAGGATGCACATACTCACAGGGAGGCACAAAGGAAGGTAAATGACTCATGTCTGAGTGAGAAAGAAATTTCACAAGAGCACTTACTCATTTGGTTTAAAAGATGAATATAATTTGACAAGAAGATAAGGAAGAACATCATAGGTAGAATAATCACAGGTGACAAAAGGTCAAAAAGGTTTCCAAGAACATACAGTATCCCAAGAACTCTCAATAATGTGTTATGACTAAGATCTTGAGAAAGGGAGGAAGAGGGCAAAGAGATGAATTTGAGAATTTTAACCTAAAAATTTAGACAGAAATAATCATGGTCTCTAATATCTGAATACTTAAAACTAGGGAAGAAGGTTTTAATTCGCTGGAAAACTTAACTTTTAAACAATTAAAATTGCCCCAAAATAAAAGAGCAATGAGTACCTAGTCACCAGAATGGGAGAAGTATCAGTATCCCCTATTCAAGTACAGTGATACCTCAGTACTCACCATTAAATCGTTCCAGAACCCATGACTAGTGCCAAAACCGGTGAGTACCGAAACCAACTCATACAAGTTCTAGCAAGTGGGACAAGTCCCAAGCAAGCACCAAGTGCTAAAAATTTTTTCTCATCAAAATGCAATGGTACAGAGTTTGACAAGTTCCGATGCCAATGAGTAAAGAGGTATAACTGTGTAACATCAGTCTCTGCACTCCCCAACCAGGGTTCCAGATCTCATCTCCTCTCACCTCTCCATGAACATAGCTCATTCAGTTTTCTCCAGTCTCTCCAGTGCCATCAATTTCTCCTTCTCTGCTATGATAATATACAACTCTAACATACAAACATCATATAGATTTAATATCATCTATCTTTACAAAAAACTTGTGAGCTCCTGTTCCCCAGCTGGTACTGACCATTTCTCTGCCCCACCCTGCACTTTATAGCAAACTTCTCCACAGTCTACATATTCACTGTTTTTGCTTTCTCACTTCTAACTTCAACCCATTCTATTAGGGCCTTCCTCCCACCTCCACCCCCACCAAGCTACCAAGACTGCTCTTAATATGATCACCAAGAAAGAACCCCAGGGTACGTTTACAGTACAGGCACAAGAGTTCAGTGAGTGTGTATAACCTGATAAGCAGATTCTTTATCCTAAGAACTAAGGATCTTTAAAATCAAAACAGCTAACACCAGTTGTATTGAAGGTATCAATCTGGAATAAGCCTGCTCAGCTTTAGCATTCAACTATCTTCACAGTAATATTACCTATTTCCTCTGGAAAACAAGAATAGTACTATATTGAAAATGAACAGCTTCACATCACTGTCATCAATATAAATAATGAGCAAACACTATTCATATCTCCATCACAATTGTTTAACACTTACTCTAACCTATTCTTCTAAAACAGATTGAGGCACCCTTATTGATGTGAAAGACTTTTTCCTTCAATTTCCTCCTCTTTATATATTCTTGCTCCCTTTAAGTTTATCCTTTTAAAAAATTTAATTCAATGCTTTACAAATAGTAGGCACTCTGCGTCTAGTAAATAAACTATAAAAACTAACATGTAGGACCTAGTACAAAGTAAATTTCATAAAAGCTACCATATTTTGCCATGTATAATGCACACTTTTTTGCCCAAATTTTTGAGGGAAATATAAGGATGTGCGTTATACATAAAGAGTACTAATTCCATATCTATATAAACATTTTTAGTTCTTTTATTAATGCTATGGGTTAAAAGTGTAACTGTAAAAGGCAATAACGATATCCGCATGCAGAATAATACCCTGGAATACAATAATCAGTTTTGTTTCTAAATATAAAATAAATTGAATTTAAAAATTAAAATGAAAGATTTTTTTTTTCCTGAAGCCTGGGCCAAAAAAGTGGGTGTGCATTATACGCAGAAGTGCAGTACACACGGCAAAATACAGTAATTCTCCCCTATCCAAAATTATCCCTACTTAAAGAAACAATGCAAAAATTTGATAAATCCTTCCTGTACATGAACAGATTTATCTGTTTCTGTCTCTCAGAAGTACCTGCATTGTAAGAGACCTACAAGAATAAGGGACCTAAAGAGAAGATGTATTGAATTTCAGTTACAGGATGCAAGTGAAACTTCTTGGAGTCTCTAAAACCACCTAAGTGATTAAACATCCACCTGACTCTATATATCAGAAATAAAAACATGATTAAAAAGCCTTGCATAATATTTATAAATAGATAAAAGCTAGTACAGTCTTGCAGTGAATATACAATCATCAACAATAGTTTTCTCTGGTGAGACAAATAATATACTTGGCTCAACCCTAGTTTAGCCCTTTATCCCTTTTCCTACCAAGGACAGTTATTACTACTTTTTCCAGTACTACAGTAGTGTAATAAGCATCATTCTTTATAATTCATCATGTGTAGGGGGAAGTTGTTTCACTAGGACAGACACCTATTAATCACCACATGGCAAAGAATGTATCTCTTCAGCTTTACTAGGTATGGCCAAACTACTCTCCAAAATACTTACAGCAGGACCTCTGGTCAAGATAGTGGCATCAGGAAACATGGTTCACTTCTTCACACAACCAAATCAAAATTACAACTAAACTATAACAACCATCACTCAGAACCATCAGAAATCAAGTTGAATGGAAGTCTGACAACTACAGAATTAAAAAAACACACCCATCCAGGCTGGTAGGAAGGGTAGAGACACAGATGGGCTGGTCCCATATCCACATGTGATGGACAAAAATTCAGGAGGAATATCCCAGATAAGAGCTTCCCAGAAAAGAAAAAAACTAAAGGAGTTCATCATCACCAAACCATTATTATATGAGATGTGAAAGGGACTTATTTAAGAAAAAGATCAAAACTCTGAACAATAAAATGGCAATAAATACATATCAACAAGTGAATCTAAAAAACAAACTAAGCAAACAAGAACAGAGACAGAATCATGGATATGGAGCGTTTTGATGGTTGCTAGATGGGAGGGGGGATATGAGGGAATGGATAAAAAGGTGAGGGGATTAAGAAGTACAAATAGGTAGTTACAGAATAGCCATGGGGATGTAAAGTACAGTATAGGAAATGGAGTAGCCAAAGAACTTATACGCATGACCCATGGACATGAACAATGGTGGGGGGATTGCCCAAGGGAGTAGGGGGTGCCCTGTAACAGGGGACAAGGAGGAAAAATTAGAACTGTAATAGCATAATCAATAAAATATAATTTAAAAAAATACTAATACCAACTTATACTCCCCAAGCAGCATGTAGGTCTCATTATAATTAATCACAGATTTGTCAGTCTGATGGCTTCTTATCATTGGTTTAATTTGCATTTCCCTGCTTACTAATGATATTGAGCATCAAGGCTCAATATCCAAATGTTCAAAGGCTTTCAGTTTTCCTCTTCTGTGAAATGTCTATTCAAGTCCCCTTACCATTTTTCTGAGGTGTTTGTCATAGTGATTTGTAGTTCTTCACATATTCTGGATATTTATCTTTTGTCAGTTATTTCATTGCAAATATTTTCTCCTAACATATAGTTTTTCTTCTTACTTACCATCTCTTATCATACAGAAGTTTTTTTAATGTGGCCAAAGTATTGGTCTTTTCCTTTACACCTTGTTTTTCTTGTTTATTCATATAAAGAATCCTCTACCCATTTTCATAGACATACTCCTAGTATTTTCTAAGATTTATAGTTTGACCTTGAATCCATATGGAATTAACTTTTTGTGCATGGTCTGGTTATAGATCTGTTTTCTGTAAGTTAGCTAACTATCAACTGAAAATGAAAGCTTTGCCCCACATATTTATAACCTGTTTCCTACCAAATTCAAAAATATGACAGCATGGTACTGGACTCTATTTTTGAGGGGACTCTTTAATTCTTCAATTATCCTGACACCAATACCTGTTTTAATTACTATTTATATTAGAATATTTGATAAAGCAATGTGCTCCAAGATTGTCTTGACTGTTCTTAGCCACTAATCATTCTTATTGATCAGTTCCACTTAAAAAAAAAGTTCCATTCTAGTCCAGGTGTTCTAGCTTTTTAAATAAATGAATGGTAAATTTTGCAAATGCTCTTTTGAGAATCTCTTGAGATGATCATATGATTTTACTATTTTTTAGTTTATTAATATGGTGAATTACATTAGATGTTTATGAATTCCTGTTCCCAGAATGCTACTTGATTGTGACGTTAAAAAAAATACACTATTACATTAGTGCATACTTCATTTGGAATTTTTAAAATCTACATTCATGAGATTAGCCTATATTTTTCCTTTCTTGTACTACCTTTGTATGATTTTGATATAAAGCTGTAAAAGCTCCCCAAATGAGTTTGGAAACATTTTTTTAATGCCCTGAACAGTCTGCATAAGGATCACCTGCAATATTTGAGTAACCTGGTCCTGGCCAGGTAGCTCAATTGGTTAGAGCATCGTCCCAATACACCAATGTTGCAAATACAATAATCAACTAATGAATGCATAAATAAGTAGAAAACAAATCAATGTTTCTCTCTCTCCCCTTTACCCCCCTCTAAAATTAATTTAAAAAAATCTGAATAACCTGTAAACCCATCTGTATATAGTGCTTCTTTAATAGACAGAATTTTCTGCTTTTTATTATGGAAAAGTCTTAAACATTTAATGACAAATATAATGAACCATTGCATGTCCATCACCTAGCTACAATAATTAACTCATTGCCAATCTTATTACATCTATTCCCTTAATCATTACCTGTCCCCTCTCCCTTTGAATGAATGATTTTGAAGCAAATCCCAGACATTGTATCATCTTACCTATAAACATCTGGCACCTCTCCTAAAGATAAGGACTTTTTAAAAAATATATAACCAAAAAACTCTTGTCACACTAAAAATTTAACAAACTTTAATACCAACAAATATCCAACCAGAATTAAATTCTCATCAAATGTTTTTATAGTTCTGCAAAGCAGAAACCAAGTAAGTTCATACCCTTAAACTGCTTGTCTTTTAATCTACAGATTTCTCTTCTGCTTTTTCTTCTTTACATATTTGTGGAGGAAAATGGGCCATCTGTCCTGTAGTTTCCATATTCTGGATTTAGCTCATTGCATCCACATATTACTTAGTGAGTAGATTTTACTATTTACTCAGATTATTTTTTTAGTTGATTTCTATTCACATTTTCTACTTATTTTTTTGTCAGCTGTAATGGCTTGCATTTTTTAGAAAACTTATTTTTAATCAAAAGCAGGGTTTATTTTTCTACCAAATCCCCAAGCTGTGTTCTGGCCAATGAGTGAAGGGTAAATCAAGCCCCGCATAGACTCTTGGTAAAAAAAAAAAAAAGAAATTGTTGTTTTGTTTTGTTTTTTTTTAAGTTCCTAAGCATTTGGAAGCAGCTGCAAACATATTGAATGGTCTGTGCTTTCTTTCTATTTCATACATTTTTTTTAATTCATGGAATTATTGAATTATTCTGTTTTTGATATTCTGTTCATGGGCTTTTAAAAATCTTTGTCATATCTATAGGATATAGTATTCTCTGTCATTCCTAACATTATTTATGACTTCTTGCTTTTTCCTTGACCAATTTTGCCACAGATTTTATTATAATATAGATCCTACATTAATTCATCAATTAGATTTTGGTTTTGATTCTCTTGTTTTCTATTCCTGAATTTATTATCTTTATCCTTTCCTATCTTCTACCTCCCTTAGGTTTAATCTACTGTTACTTTTTTAACTTCTTCAGTGGGTGACTTAATTCAACAGTTCTTAGTCTTTCTTCTATTCAAATACCTTACAAATTCTAGGGCATAAATTTTTCCATATTAACATCTCTGAAATTGGGATGTTTCTTACAATTGGAATCTTATCACTGTCAGCCAGGCAGCAGTGATGATGCCACTGTCATTGCTTACATATGTAATAACACAGATAGTTAAAGAACAGGCTTGCAAAAAAAAATATGTAGTGATTTGGTGATTATCCCTGGTGGCATGATTGGACAACTCTAACATCTCAATGATAACAAAACTTTTACAGACCATCTAAGGAAGAGCTATGAGTCTCATCTAAAAATCTTCTGTTGACACCTTCTCACAAGCTCAATAAAGCATCAGCGTCAAAACTCAGTAGGTGCCAACAGTTTGAAAGGAAAAGCTGGAGATAGCTGAGGAGCACTCTCTCCAGAGGTCCCAGCTCATCTAAGAGATACAAACTCTTTCCTTAAATATTGTTACTTATATCAGGTGCATAGGTTCAAGGTTATGACTAACCTTAAACTGTAACATTTAAGCCATTAGTGTGGTTATAACACATTTATGTATCTCTCAGATACACACAACCTCCGCAGAGTTAAGAAATGCTGTATCACCAATGCTCTCAAAGACATAGTGAGCAGTACTATGTAGAAAAACACAAACCTCTATGATTTGGTCAAAAAAATGATTCAGAACAGCTAGATTCTGAATATGAAGAAGTCAGGAATATTCTAATTTATTACTTCACTTCCTTTTATAAATATATGCACAAGTGGTATACTAAATCTATGTCTAAATAAATTTATAAGAGCTCTTTCATAAGTATAAAGTTAAAACATCTAAATGGTAGGAAAGCATTGTATTTGGAAAATAATAGTGTATCTTCTAAATCATGGCATCTTAAGATTCAGTGAAATATGATGTAGGCACTTAAATTTTCTCTAAGGATTGTTTTAGCTGCATTCCAGATTTTGACAGGTAGGAGTGTTCCTATTGTTATTCAATTCTAAATATTTTCCAATCTCCATGGTTTTGTTCTTCATTTATACATTATTTAGGAGTTTTTGGTTTTACTTTTTAACTTCCAAGCAAGTCACTGGAGGCGAGGGGAACTGGTTACATGTGTTGTTATTAATTGCTAATTGTATTGTATTGGGTCAGATAACACAATTTATATATCAATCTTAGGTATTTTTTGAAACTTTCTTTGCCTAATTACGCAAATGCCCCACATTTGTTTAAAAATGTATATTCTCCAATTTGGGAGGTATATATTTCAATAATATGTATACAGTAGATCAAGTTATACATCATAATTCTTTTAGTGGTTACCCTTAAATTTTTAATATGCATTTGACTGAAAGCCTAAAGCCAATCAATATCTCTATCCTCATCCTGAACTATATATAGAACCTTAGAACTCTTTAATGCTGATCGATTCCTCCCTCCAGTGCCAGCTTATATCTTACCTTTGCCTGGTATTTCAGTCCCACTTGGGTTTTAGACTCCACAAATTAGGTCACAATTATTTTTGTTTTATACAGTCAATGTTGGCTAAGTTTACCTACTGATTTTTGTTCACCATGACTTCTTGTTTCCTACTCTATCCCCTAAGTTATGTTTCTGTCTTCCTTAAGTACTAAGGAATTAGTAATAATTCCTAGTAAAGAATTAATAATAATTCTTTGAGAAATAATGTGTTGAATTCTATTTTTACTTTGCCATCACTTTTGAATAACTTAGCCAAGTATGAAATTCAAATCTCTCTCAACACTTAGAAGATAGTATTCAATTTTCTTCTGGCCTTTTAAAAAATTTTTAAAGTTTTATTTTCTTTTTAAGATATTATTTATTTTTTTAGACAGAAGGGAAGGGAGAGAGGAAGAGAAACATCAATGTGTGGTTGCCTCTTGCATGCCCCCTACTGGGGACCTTGGCCTACAACCCAGACATGTGCCCTGACTGGGAATCGAACCAGCAACCCTTTGGTTCACAGGCCAGCGCTCAATCCACTGAGCCACACCAGTGAGGGTTGGCCTCTCTTCTTAAGAGACATCAGCTCTCAGTTTGATTATTGCTCCTTTCTGGTTGCTTTTAATAGTGTCTTTGGTTCACTGCAGTGCATTTTAATTGTGAGGTTTTGTTTTGTTCATTTAGTTCCTGCTAGAGAATCATGAGTCTTAAACCTAAAGATTCATGTCTTTTTATTAATCCCAAAATATTCATGTCATCATGTCTTTAAATTCTACATCTCCCTCATTCTATTTTTCTCCTTCTGGAATTAATATTAAATGCTGGGTCTTCCTGATCTTTTATATCTTCCTTCATCTTACTATTCTGCACTCTCAGGATTTCCTTACATTTAACTTCCCGCTTATTGATTTTCTCTTCATCTATGTAGACTATTGCTTAACTTATTACTGAGTTGTTTTACCCTTATGTTCATTGTTTGTTTCAAATATGCCTGTTTCATAATGTCTTATCCATTTCTTTGGATGTCAGTTAATTCTTTAATATTTTTTTAAAATATATTTTATTGATTATGCTATTACAGTTGTCCCATTCCTCCCATCATTCCCCTCTACCCTGCACACCCCCTCCCACACACATTCCCCCCTTTAGTTCATCTCTATGTGTTGTAAGTTCTTTAGTTT
Source organism: Anoura caudifer (assembly GCA_004027475.1). NCBI lineage: Eukaryota > Metazoa > Chordata > Mammalia > Chiroptera > Phyllostomidae > Anoura > Anoura caudifer. The sequence goes on from PVKU01000003.1 coordinate 1,041,445, forward strand.
TACATTTCCCACACTATTCTTGCCCTCCTCCTGTCTATTTTCTACCCATCGTCTATGCTACTTATTCTCTGTACTTTTCCCCCCTCTCCTCCTCCCACTCCCCTGTTGCTAACCCTGTGTGATCTCCATTTCTGTTTCTGTTCCTGTTCTAATTGTTTGCTTAGTTTGCTTTTAAGTGTGGTTGTTAATATCTGTGAGTTTGCTGTCTTTTTACTGTCATATTTTTTATCTTCTTTTTCTTAGGTAAGTCCCTTTAACATTTCATAGAATAAGGGCTTGGTGATGATAAACTCCTTTAACTTGATCTTATCTGAAAAGCACTTTATCTTCCCTTCCATTCTAAATGAAAGCTTTGCTGGACAGAACAATCTTGGATGTAGGTCCTTGACTTTCATGACTTGGAATACCTCTTTCCAGCCCCTTCTTGCCTCTAAGGTCTCTTTTGAGGAATCAGCTGACAGTCTGATGGGAACTCCTTTGTAGGTGACTGTCCCCTTATCCCTTGCAGCTTCTAGAATTCTCTCCTTCATTTTAATCTTGGCTAATGTAATTATAATGTGCCTTGGTGCGTTCCTCCTTGGGTCCAACTCCCCTGGGACTCTCTGAGCTTCCTGGACTTCCTGGAAGTCTATTTCCTTTGCCAGCTTGGGGAAGTTCTCCTTTATTTGTTCAAATAAGTTTTCCACTTGTTGCTCTTCCTCTTCCCCTTCTGGTACCCCTATAATTCAGATGCTGGGACGTTTAAAGATGTCCTGGAGGTTCTTAAGCCTCTCCTCATGTTTTTGAGTTCTTGTTTCTTCATTCTTTTCTGTTTGGTTGTTTCTTTCTTCCTTGTGGTCCACTCCATTGATTTGAGTCCCAGTTTTCCTCTCATATCTATTGGTTCCCTGTGCATTTTCCTTCATTTCACTTATTGTAGCCTTCATTTGTTCATCTAATTTCGGAGCAGAATCAACCAATTAATTCTGTGAGCATCCTGATCACCAGTGATTTGAACTGTGCATCTGATAGGTTGGCTATCTCTTGGTCACTTAGATGAATTGGCTCTGAGGCTTTGATTTGTTCTCCCATTTGAGCCATTTTTGGAGTTGTTTTTTTTTTGGTCTGGTTGTGGCTGCTATGTAGTGAGGGGCAGAGCCTTAGGTGTTCCCCAGGACGGGGCAGCCCAGTCGCTGGGTTGCGGTTGTATGTGGGGGCAGGGTCCAAGAGGGACCAAGGGCACTTGCTCCACGCTCTCTCGGATTCCAGTCCCTTCTGCCACTTCCCCTTCACCTGGACTATCCGCACGCAAATGTGGGACCACCTGGTCAGCCAGCCGCCCTGCGAGGCCTTACTGGGTCTGCACCATTGCCACCCCCCTGCGGTCCACTAGTCGCCACCTGTGCGCCTGGGGTCTGCCAGCTGCTGCTGCCTGTGTGCCCGAGTCCACCAACCTCCACTTTTTCCTGCCGCAACTCTGCCTCACTTACTGGTCTGGATGAGTGGTTGTTGGACTTCCGTACAGTTCAATTTTATATCAGTTCTGGTTGTTTTCATTTCTAAATCTTTGTTGTCCTTAATTTTGGTTGTGCGAGGAGGCACAGTATGTCCACCTACACCTTCATTTTGACTGGAAGTCCTTTAATATCTTTAGTCACTTAAAATATGCCCGTCTAAATTACCTTTCAAACTGCTATTCTACTATCCCAATTCTTGGAGCTATAATCCTCTTGCTTATTATATCTGCCAACTCTCATTTGTGGTAGAAAATTGTGTGTGTATAATTTTTTAAAGATTTTATTTGTTTATTTTTATAAAGAGGGGAAGGGAGGGAGAAAGAGAGGGAGAGAAACATCAATGTGAGAGAAAAACATTGGTTGCTACGCATACACACCCAGCCTGAGGAACAAACCCACAACCCAGGCATGTGCCCTGACTGGGAATCCAACTGGCAACCTTTTGCTTTGTGGAACAACGCCCAACCAATTGAGCCGCGCCGGTCAGGGCTGTAATTTTTAATTATAAATTCAAATTCAGTTAGGCTTACTTCTTCTGTAAGAATTCCTTGTGGCCTGAGATATGGGAGTATCACTGGGAGTCTTGATTCTCCTTTCTCTGGTTACCCAGGGATATCACTGGCTTAAAGCCAGCTTTTATATTAATTTCTCAGCATGGGGATATTTGACCCATATAAAATAAATTCAGATCCCAAAAATGAGCAGGGTGTAGGTCTTATGCTTCAATTTCTCAGGTAAGCCTTTTCCATTTACTCTTTGCATAAAGCCCAGGCAAACCAAGACAGATTTTTTTATTGACTTGTGTCACCAGGAAGATTTTTCTCTAGTCCACCCTGTCACCTAGGATGCAGCACATCAAGATCCCAGCTTTATGTAGAAATTTTAGTTTTGTTTCCTTCTTCCACATGGTTAAAATGCAATCAGCTAGAAATAGAAAACCAGAAATAACCCCTCAGTCCACCCCTTCACCCTGCTCCAGAATAACACAGCATGAGCTCAAGAGCTTACTAAAGTTTTTGGTTTTAGTTCCATTTTTGTTTCTGGAATCTGGAGATTTTCCTGCCTTTCCTACAAGATCAGAAATGCATTTAAAAGAATTGCTGTTTTGTGTCACCCTGCTTTTCTGGACAGAAGAATCTTCTGCTTACCTTGGCCATCTTGCTAAGAGAATTTAGGCTTTCCAATCCATTTACTACATTACAGCCATAGTTGTGATCTCTCTAAAATACAAAGATGAACTCCTCTTTAAAACTCTTGGTGGATCCTCACTCCTTAGCACGGCATCCAAAGTCTACTACTATCCACCAATTCCACCTCCTTCTACCCTATGTACTCTGTACTACAACCACTCCTACTTACAAGCCCTAGAGCGCCTTGTTCTTTCATACTCCTATGCTTTTAAATGTACTGTTTTCCCATCTTTATCCTGCCCTCATCCACTCACTGAATACTCATAATCAAGTGTCTGCCTTTCATTGAAGTTGGGTTCTCTTTTTGCACAAATAGCTAACATTTATTGAGCCATTTACTGAGTCAAGCATTCTAATAACTCAGTCTTAAAAATAACCATTCAATTTTGCTATACTGCCCCCATTTTCAAAATGAGGAAACTAAGATATAGAGAGGTTAAGCAATGACACACACCTACAAAATGGCAGAGCCAGAATTCGAACACAGGTAGTCTGTCTCCAGAACTTTCTCTAGTTATACTATATTGCCTTCTACAATTACATTTTGCATTACAATAATAGCATTTACTACACCACATTTCCATTGCATATACACCCATCTTCCCAAGTGCAGTGACTTTAAGAAACAGAATCATGCTGTTTCTATTTGTAGCTCCAGGGCCTAGCACACAGAAGGCCCTCCAGTAGTTACTAAATTAATGAATGAGTGAAGGAACCATCCCCACAGCTACTGCTCTCACGCAGTCCAGCCCCTCTTCATCTCTTGCCTGCACTACTTAAAATAACCCCCTAACTGGACTCTCTTCTCCACTTTCTACACACATCTTTCCTTCACACTCCAACCAGTATTAACTTTCTAAAGCACTTTATGATGACATTAAATCTGATACTTAAAAGTCTTTTAAGAACCCTATACTGTCTATACGATAAAGTCCCAAATTCTTTTAGCATGACATACCATGTCCTTCATGATCTAACTTCTGCAGTCTCTTCTCTTCTTTCCCATTCCAGCCCCACATTCCATCTATATTTAACTTCTTGTCAGTCCCTGAATATGCCAAGCACCATATGCCTTTGTATGTGCAGGTTCTTCTGCCTGACGTGGACATCCCTTCCTCCCTAACCTGGTGAATTCCTACTCTTTCTTCAACATTCAGCTCAAATGCCTTCCTCATGTTTCATCCAGAGAGTTAGTTGTCTCATTCCTATGCTCCAGTGATTTTCAGCAGGTATGCCACAAGAAACTTTAAAACATGCAATACCTAACTATTTAGTCCGGGACACTGGCCTCTTTTCCCTTAAATTGTTAAATTTTAAAAAATGACAACAGCTAACACAATAGCCATCTGGTGTGAGAGAATCGAAATTCTACCTCTTTTTTTTTTTTTTGTCAGAGTGGCAAATATATATTTTTGGTGTGCCACAGGATTTTTACTCATTACTTCATGTGTGTCGTGAGATGAAAAAGGTTGAAGATCACGCTATACTCTGTTGACATCATGTATTTACCTCACTTACCACTTCACATTGTTATTGATAAGGTGTGTTTCCCCAACCAGGCTGTAGGATCTTAAAGAACAGGGCACATATCTCATTCGCCTTTTTTATTCTATTATCTTACACAGCGTGTGCCCTAAAATGCTGACTGAATTAGTGGAATGAAATTTGACAAACATCCTACATCCTAAATGCAAGCAAACTCAGATATAAATGAATTCAAGGTAAGCAACTCTTCTAAGATTAACTGGGAGTTAAACAAGAATTATGAATGAACAAAAATGAATACCTCCTAAACTCCTGCTGCTCAATCCTGAATTCTATAAAATGAAACTATTCCTTCAATGGTGATTAATGCTTAGTTGGGGGAGGGGGTTAAATCTCATCCTGAGTTTTTAAAAACACATAGGCACATGGCAATATTTTCTGCCTTAGTGTAACACACAAGGACACTCTCAAATTCTGGCATATGTGTCATTAAAGATAAAAAGTTGGGTCATTTTATACATTTTAAAACAAATGCATACAGGTCAGGGAATTCCTGTCCTTTTACACTACATCACATGATTTCATTATTCTCTAGTCCTAAAATGCAGTTCACACTGCACACACAGCAAACACTGTCTGCCAACTGAATAATAAACCGGAACTACTTGTTTTTCACAGAAAGAGGAAATTTCTTAAATGTATAAATGCTAATCCTAAGTGAACAGGGAATTTGGGGTGGGATGAGGCACTATTCAATTTTCTTGATCTGTTCCTTTTTTTTTTTTTTTTTAGATTTTACTTATCTATTTTTAGAGAGAGGGAAATGGAGGAAGAAAGAGAGGGGGAGTAACCTCTATAGGTTGCTTCTCCCATGCCCCCAACCAGAGACCTGGCCCACAACCCAGGCATATGCCCTGATCAGGAATCAAAGCAGGGGCCTTTTGCTTTGCAGGACAATGCCCGACCCACTGAGCTACATCAGTTAGAGCTGATCTATTCAATTTTTGAAATTTACTTTTACCACCACAAATGGATAAAAATTTTAAATTGCCAATTAAAAAAATTCATCATCCTCTGTCTAGCTTTTCTCTTTAATTATTACTCATAGCAGAAGAAAAAGAACTGTCCTAAAAAGGCCTTGGTTTCAAATTCAAAGGCAGCATAATTTAGAATGATCATACTTGATTTCACATCACAAGGCTAAATAAATTCTTAACATTCATTAATTATTAACAATAGGGCCTAAGTGTTACTTTTGTATATAGTTGCAAATCTACATATGTGGTAAATTTTCTTTTTTAAAATCAATGGGCTGGGACTGCCTCTAAATTTACAATATAAGTTCCAAGGAGGAGAGATCCTTCAGTATTTCAACCCTTGATGTCTTCCAGAGACCTAGAACAGTGCCTGGCAAAGAGTAGGCATTCATTTCATACTTGCTGAATATTGCTCAAGATGGTTCAAATACTTTGTATGTCAATATATACAATGAGCTGCGGATTCTCAAAGAACAGAAAGTTGAAATCTGGGTTCATCTGAAAACGACCACTGACTTAAGACTTACACACAGTGCTGCACAAGCCAACTGACATTACCTGCAAAAGCAAACTGATAATGCATATAAGAATAAAATTAAACATTTTACACAGGAATCATTAAGATTCTGAACTTTAAACCTTGCCAAGAACCTGGCAAAAAAAAAAAAAAAAAAATTGTCACCAGCACAACCAAAATTTTCAACAAGCAAACTCTTCCACTTTTTTTTTTTAATTATAGACAATGCAACTCCAAAAGCAGCATAGGGCTTCAACAAAAATTTTTAAATTTTAAGAATTTCACTTCAACACCAGTGTATTTACTACAAAATTTCATTTACAGTACTATAAAACAGGCCTGACCTTTCTTCTACCAAGAGACCTAATTATGTCATAAGAATACTAAATGCAATATTCCTGAATATACCTAAAATTGCTAAATGTTTCCCACTCCTAAAAGTATAACGTAAATATTTATGAAACTAGTAGTTTTAGTGTTCCCTACTAAAAGCCATCATGAGCACTTAACTGAATTAGGCTATGTTTCAGCCTTTATTAATGGGTTACCCATTCAGCCCTTGTTTATCTGCTAACTCATGATGATCTCTAGCTGGTCACTCTCTGTTCTGGGCCTCTTCTCTTCTGTAGAATGAGGGACCTGAGTTAAAGCAATGGTTCTCTGTTTTTAAGATTCTATCTCTTTAGAGAGAGAGGAAAGGAGAGAGAGAGGGAGAGAAATATCTACTGGCTGCCTCTTGTAGACTCCCAACTGGGGACCTAGCCAGCAACCCAGGCATGTGCCCTGACTGGGTTCTAACTGGGGACCCTTCAGTTTGCAGGCCAGCACTCAACCCACTGAGCCACACCTACTGGCAAAGCAATGGTTCTTTTAACCTTTTCTTTGCAACCATTTGTGAATCTGGTGAAAACTACAGGTGACCTCTCCATAAAAATGCACATACACATGCATATAAAAATTTTATAAACAATTTTATAAACAATTAGTAAGGTTGTTGGAAACAACCTTAATGTCCACCAACAGATGGTTAAGTAAACTATATTACATCCATTTAATGAAATTCTTTGCAGCTGTGAGTAGAAAGAAGAAACCTATGCACTGACATAAAAAGATTTCCAGCATAGAAATGATGAAAAGACTGCCATTGCTATTTTGTGGGGGGGGGGGGGGGAAACAAGTTGCAGAACATTGTGCATAATATACAACCTTTTGTGTAAAAAAAATAAGATAAAATATATTTGAATTTTCATGCATAAGCATAACAACACTGTGGAAGAATAAACAAGAATCCTTGGTGGGAGTGGGAAATGAAGAAAGAGGTAGGAGGGAACTTTTTATTGTGTACTTTTTTATATTGTTGAATTATGTGAATACATTGCCTATTAAAATTTAAAATTAAAAAATATTGTAGCCCTGGCAGGATGGCTCAGTTGGTTGGAGCATGTCCCTGTACACCAAAAGGTTGCAGATTCGATCAGTCGGGGTGCACAGAGGAGGCAACCAATTGAAGTGTCTTTCCTCACATTGATGTTTCCCTCTCTCTCTCCCACCTTCTCTAAAATCAATAAGCATATCCTTGGACGAGGGTTTAAAAAATATATATAGGTATATATAAATATGTGTGTGTGTGTGTGTGTGTGTGTGTGTGTGTGTGTGTGTAAAATAACTTAGAGAAGTCCAGCCATGACTGGTGTTGCTCAGTTGGCTGGGTCTCAGCCTGCAAAGGGAAGGATCACCAGTTCCATTCCCAGTCAGGACACATGCCTGGGTTGCAGGTTCAGACCGCAGTCAGGGTGCATGCAAAGGGCAGCACATCAGTGTTTCACTCCCTCTCTTACTCCCTCCCTAAAAATAAATAAATAAATACTTTTTAAAAATAAAAATAAAGGCATCCAGACAACCTGCTCTCACTGAAGCTGGAAGATAATTTCCAAACCCTGTCCACCAATATTCCTCTATAATGCATTGACTAAATAAGCATGTAATTACTGTACATATACTCAATGATCCAACAAGAATATTTAAGAAAAATATTTTTCATTATGGTACTTATATCAGTATTTAGCCCTGGCTGATGTAGCTCAGTGGATTGAGCACAGGCTGCAAACCAAAGGGTTCTCAGTTCAATTCCCAGTCACGGCACATGCCTGGGTTGTGGGCCAGGTCCCCAGTGGCGGCCAAGTGAGAGGCAACCACACATTAATATTTCCCTCCCTCTCTTTCTCTCTCCTTTCCCCCTCTCTAAAAAATAAATAAAAACCTTTAAAAAATATTTAAAGTAACTGGGCACTCAGCGGATACTCAGTGACTCAATAGATACTAATCTGGAACCTTGTTTTATATAATTTTCCTTAATCACTGATACACTTCATGATAAATTTCTTCAAGGGAAAAAGTTTTCACAAATCATCAAGCCAAACTCCCTCTCATGATACAAATTTCAGACTAGATATTTCACAAGGGAGTCCAAGCTTTGGAAATAAAAATATTGGGTTGGCCAAAAAGTCTGTATGTTTTTTTCTGTAAAATAAGATACATTTTTCACTTTCACCAATAATTTTATTGATTTGAATATTTTGAGTGTATAGGCAATCTCCTGCTACTGGCTTCTAGTGGGTAGAGGCTAGGAGTGCTGCTAAACATCTTCCAATGCATAAGACAGCCCCATAGCAAAGAATTATTTGACCAAAATGTCAGTACTACCAAGAAACCTCACAAACCATTTTTTATTCATTCAGTCAGTCTCAGCACCTTCTCCATACACTGCACAAATATCTTTTTGCATTTTTACCTTTCTTGAAATAATAAAGCATAATACTCTGAAAGTGTTGTGTGTCTTCTTCCATCTTCAGTATTAAAATGGCTGCACAAAACTTCACCAATTTTGGTAAGTTGTTTTAAATGCACACAGATATGATAGCTGTCACAATACCATCTAACAGAATTGTTTCAAATGAAGTTAAAGACAACTAAGCATTACTAGAGCCATCATGTGGAAAAAACTAAATGCACCTTTTGGCCAACCCAACAGAAATTCCTATCCTATTTGACCATACAATCAAGAGTACTAATAAGGAGACTAGAAAAATACTCTTATTTTTTTGACAGAACTTCAGAATTTGAAGCAAATTAAATAACTTGAGATCATCACACAGCATCCACAAATTAGATGACATTTAGGGAGTCCTTCATCGCTGATTTGAGCAGAAATCAGACAGAACTGGATTTTCGTCCTTAGCAAGTTACTTAACCTCTCTGGGCCTCAGTTTCATCTGTTAAATGGAAATAAAAGTACCTATCTCATAAGGACCTTGTGAAGCTTAAAAGAGGAAATGTAGAAAGGTAAGCCGCAGAAATAAAAGATATCCTGGTACAGTGGCAGGTGTCTGACTGCTTGAATCAAAACAAGCTGCATTCTGGAACCTGTAGTTTCTAGCGACTGCACTTTCATACATAAGCAATGTATGAAACCCTGTTGAAAATAACACTAGGCAGAATTCCCAACACAAAAGGTGCAAATATCTGGCCTTTCTTGATTAGGTCTCGAAAAATCTCTGAAGCAAGAATTTGTTATCAAAGCTGTGTTGACTGGTGTGTCTCAGAGTCCTAAAATAAGCTCGAAACAGTTTTGTTTTGTGTTTTAAAGAGGGCACTTTCTATGTCAAGCTCAGTACCAAAGAGTGGCAGGCTAGGGGAGGTAAGAAAGACAAAGTTGAAGGCAGCAGTCCTGAAACTTTGAATTGCCAGGATGACAGCAGGAAACCTACACTGCCATGGAATGAAAGTAGCCCTAAGCCAAACCAATCACCGTTTCCTAAACTTTTAAACCCCATCCAGTTTTTTCCCCCCGAGCTTATTATTAGTATTATTATAAATATAGTCAGCATTTATTGTCTCCTCACTATGTGCCAGGCTGGGCTAAACATGCATTTTTAAGATTTTGTGAAAACTGCACATGTGAACTCATTCCTTCAACCCACTCTACTCTCAAGTCTGAAAAGCTCCCGTCGCATCCTTACATTCAACCTGTTTCTAAACTCCAGATACTCCACATCTCTCAATGACCCATTCAGGCCCATAAGCAGTCTACCTCAACCTCTTCACCCAACACTAAACCAAGCACTTCTCTGATCTTCCAGGGCCCCTGTGAAGTTCAGTCCCCTCTTCCACACTGCAATCCCAAACCTGGCCCTAACTTGTTACAAGAATGCTATGGTTCCCTCCAAACTTCTGACTTACAAAAGGCGCAGGATCCCCTCAATGCCCCTTCAAATCCATCGGGCCCGTACTTCATTCCAAAGTTCAAAATTCAGAAAAAAATAATACACTTGGGCAGAGCCCGGTTCCAACCCCATAAGAACTCTCCACACTCGCTCCATTAGGGCCTGGACCCTCCACTGGTTAACCAGGCCGGGCTGGGCGCGCACGGCCTCGCTCCGGACCCCAAGGGGAGGAGGGGAAGCTCCACCTGGCTCCGCCGGCGCGGCGCGCTGCTCCTGCTCCAGCCTGGGCCCCTCGGCGGCCGCGCCCCCATCCCGGCGCGGGCGGCAGCGCTCCGGCTGGCCGCGGCGGGCGCGCTCGCCCAGCACCTCCGCGGTGGCCTGGCCGTCGTCGCGGGCCCGACGGCGGGCCCAACTCGGGCCGCGGGCGCGGCAGCGCCGGCAGCCTGGGCCCGCTGCGTCGGCGGCGCGTTGGGCGCAGCCTCGGCACAGCGAGTGGCCGCAAGGCAGGGCCGCCGCTTCTCCCGGGGTCTCCAGGCACCCGGCGCAGCCCGACTCCTCCGGCCGCGGCGGTGGCTGCAGCAACGGCTGCGGCAACACGAGCAGCGCGTGCCCAGAGGCCGGACCCTGGGCCCCAGTCTTGGCTGCCGCCATCTCGTCACAGCGGCCCCGCCGGCTCCGCCGACTCAGAGCCGCCGCTGCCGCCGCGGAAGAGGCCCGAGTACTCGGACCTGCGGCCGCCATCTTGTTTCCCGTTTGAGGGGAGAGTCCGTTGCGAGGGAGAAGAGTAGAAGGTGGGGCGGTGAGCGGCAGGCAGCGCTAGCTACATATTCATGAGGGGGCGGGCCGAAAGGTTTTTCCCGGACGTGGTAGTAGGTGAAAGAAACTTCATTAATATTTGCTAGTTATACTTTATGTATCCGGTCTTCGCACTCCTTCGGCAGTCTGCAGTTTCCTTTTATTCAACCAAATGACTGAGGAGTTTATTGGAAATTCTGAGCGGCATTAAACTTTCTGAAGTAATTGCACTTATTTTTTCTGCAAGAACCGGATAACTGAAGCTGAAGTGAGTGGGGAATATGTAAATTATCCAGAACCCCGTCTCCGTGCATCATTTCACGTGAGGGTAGCTTTTGTGACTGAGAGTACGCCTACTGTGACCAGAAACCGCCAAAAATAACAGCTGCTTGTCAGTCCTCGTCTCCATATCCTTCCCCATGGCCCTTCCTGAAACTCCCGTCTTTTGGCTGGAAAACCATACTTTCCCAGGGGTGAGAGTGTTCCCCGCATTTCCTCAGCTCTTTGTCAGACCCCTCCCGCTTATTTGGGGCTTACATGTGGGTGCTCCTCTGGGGTCAGGCCTGAGGCTTCTCGCTTTGTGTTCTCCCCACCTCCTGCTCACACTCCCCCCACCCCCACCCCCAAACTCCCGAATTGTCTGCAGTCTACACCTCCTGAGTCCAGCCCCGCACACGCCACTGCCTGATGGAGACATCATCTTGGATGTCTGCATGTCTGATGTGCAAAACTGACATCACTTTTCCACCTTCCTTTCAAAACAGCGCTTGCTCATTCTGTTAACGGTACTATCCTCCCAATTCCTCAAGCTCCAAGTCTAGTCATCTTTACTTCTCCATCATCTCCCACATCTATCAGTGTCTTAGTTCTGTCAGTTCTCCCACCAAAATGACTATTTTTCCCACCTATCCTCTCCTCTTTATCCGTCTTCCACTGCTCAGTACAGGTGTCATCTCTCACCTAAAGCATTGCAGTGGCTTCGATAGATTGTCTCCCTGCCCACAACCTCTCCTTCAATCCGTCTTCTGCAGCTCTTAGATTTGCTTTCTGAAGGATAGCTCTGACCATGTCATCCCTGCTTGGGTTAGTCACTGGGTGAGGTCTCAGAATTTGACGCCAGCCCCCTTTCTGGATGCAGAGAGTATGAGAGAAAGAATGGTTCTCCTCTGATATAGTTCTGCTATAGCAAGTCTCCCACCCCCTTTTTTCCCCTTTGCACTAAGGTAGATTTGGAGCAGGAAGGCACTAAGAAAACATTTCCTTTTGGGAATCTTTATAAGACAACACAAGTTTTGTAAAAGTAAAGTCAAAAAAGCAACATAATGCAATGAAAAGCATCAGAGGCCTTGGGTTTCCATGAGATTGTCCGGAAACAGTGCCTGAGGTGGTGGTAAACCAATCCAAGACAGAAAGTAGAAAAAAGAAAGAAGTGGATTCCCAAGATGAGAACCAGATGGCTAAAGAACAGTCAAGAATTGAAAAAGGGTCAATGAGTAATTGAAACAAGGGCTTGTGTTTACAGAGGCCCAGACAGTCACAATCCTGCCAAACACAGAAGTGTGGCCTCAGCTTGACTGTCCTTTGTCCAGGGTTCCTCCTCATTTCACTCCCCATTTGCAGTTCTTGAGGACACTTTGCCCAGATTCTGACAAGGGAGGCCCATAGTCCAGAGATCAAGCCCACTACCATTAGAAACAGGGCCCATGGGGTGGGCTGTTCACTCTTGACAGTTTGGGCCCCTAATCACTGTTGGAGGAGCCGAAACACAGCAGTGTAGCATGCTTTCTTGGATACAAATAAAGACAGGACATGTTCTTTTGCGGAGGGAAAAAGCAAGAGGTCCAAATAGTACTGTACCAAAAGCCAGGAGATCTGGGACTGGTCCTGTCCCCTTTCCCCCTTTCATGAACTCATTGTGTGTGATTTCAAACAGGTAGCTTCCCTCCGGGCCTTAGTCTCCTCATCTTTAAAGCAAGGGCATTGGAATTCAGCAGTTGTTGACCTGGGATGCACCTCACAAAGACACACACCCACCCCCCACCCACCGCCACACACTATATTCACCCATATGCCAAAGTCCCAGCTCAAATCTACTGAACCCAAAAACTGAGGGTGGGATGCCAGCATGTGTTTTTTTTAATGCCTTAGGAATGCTGATGAACACTCCTAGATAAGACTGCTGCCACGAATAAACTCAAAGGTCTCTTGTAGTTCTAACCTTCTAGAACTCTGACTTCCAATTTCCAGTCCCTTCTTTCCTTTGCTGTTGCCAAAGTAATCTTCCTAAAGCAGTAGCAGTGACAGAAGGCAAAGCGAATCTCGGAAATCTGGAGGGTTATTCACTATGTGAGAAAACGAGGGAAATGAGGAGGTTTCTAAAGTGTCAAGCCTAGGAGCCTGAGATTATGATCATAATAGACAACTGACAAAAACAGAGAGACTGGAAAGAAAAAGCAGTCTATACAGGGAGGACGTGGTAGACATTTTGTTTCGTTTACCATCAGCACCCAAACCTTTCTGTTTGGGAGAATGCTCCATTCTATGCAGTATTGCTGAGACTAGGGAAGCTGAAGCAAGGAGATACTCTTCTCCCTGTCCCCTGAAAGCCAAACATGATATGTGACCTAGGCTTAGCCACCTCGCCATTCTTCTCTGCACCCTGGATCTTCAGAGAATGACACGAAGACATACTGACAAACTCAGAATTATTCAGAGCAACAGAGACAGTAGGTGTCCAAATGCAGTGGGTCCCTCGGAGGTTAGGGATTGGAGGTTGGTGTCCCTGCTGTGAAGGGTGGCCACCTCAGATTGTTCCTGAGCTGTGAGCTTGGTTGTGATGCCTGCTGCCTGGCCTTTCTAGGTTACCACCCATTTTCCATATCTAACTCTCCAGCCTTCCTGTCAACAATTTGTATTCTTTCAGTAAATTTCCCTCTCTCTTAAATTACTCACAAATTCTGTTTGTATCAAAGTCCTCTGACTGAGACACTGGTGTGTTGTTTTTGAAGTGTCACCTGATAATAGTTGCTTTGCAAGTTATAAAACAATCTGAGAAGCTGAGCCCGACAGCCTGGAATAGAACAAGCCTGAGTGTCAGTGTTCTTTTTTTCCAAGCCCTCACCTGTACCACAGACCACCAAGGGAAGAGGGGCTCCCAGCCAGATTCACTTTAATGCCATCATCCAGGATGCCAACTGGAACAGATAGCAGTGCGGCCATGCCTGCCAGCACCTCCTCTCCACCTGCTTTTGCTCTGCCCCTCCTGCCGTACTTTCTAAGAATTTCACTGCTGCCAAAACTCCCCGCCATCCTTCTCGTAATGTGTCTACCTAGGTGGCTCCCCATGGTCCATACCACCACTCTCCATCCCTTCAGCAATCCTCACCCACCTCACTGCAGACCTCCCCTCATTTCTCTTCCCTCTCTCCTCCATCGGGAAGTGCCAGCTTCTCCCTGCTGGATTGAAAAACTCCCAAGGTGAAGATAGGCTATTCTCCCTGCAGACCCAAGGACCCCTTCTTGCCAACCCAGGCCCTGAGTCCATCCTGAGACCTCACAGATCTAGGAGGGAGGAGGCTCAGTCTCTCAGGCCACACCAGTACCTCCTCTTCTTTACCCTCCTTGTATCTTCTGGTGGAACCTTCTGCCTGTCCTCTTTCTCCCTCAAGCCAGATTTCCCCTTGAGATTCGGCCCCTTCCCTTTGCTCTAAAAATTTTTGCTATAGCCCTGGCCAGGTAGCCCAGATGGTTAGAACATCGTCCTCATATGCCAAGGTTGAGGGTTCAATCCCCAGTCAGGGCACATAGAACAAACAACCAATGAGTGCATAAATAAGAGGAACAACAAATCGATGATTCATTCTCTTTTTCTCTAAAATAAATGAATTCTTGCTACATTGTTACTCATCTTTAGTTCCTTCCCTTTTGTTTCTGAGGAGGAAGTAGTTCTTTTTGCAAAGCTAACCCTTCTACCTGTCATCTTTCCAACCTCCTCCAGATTCTTTCCAAACACTCTAAAAATACAGATAAGACTTGGTCCCTGGACCCCTTAGAGCAGAATCTAACAGAGAGGCAAAAGTATTACTAAATAATTATAATAGCAAGAGAGAATTATAACAGAATTTGAAGCTCTATCACTGAGACACATTCAAAGTGCTATGGAAGCAGAGAGCAAAGTTGGGGAGGTGGGTGTTGGTGAGGTGTCATGGCCGGGAGCAGTTGAGCTGTGTTTTGAAAGATTAGCAGGTAGATAAGGGAAAGCATTCCAGGCAGAGGGAAAACAAGAGCAGAGGCACAAAGGCATAAAAGTTCAGGATCTGTATGGGACTGATAAAGAATTTGATGTGGCTACTTTGTTGGGCTGGACATGAAGCTAAAAAAATTGGAGAGGAAAAGGAAGTAGAATATGTTGAGCAACTACCACATGCTAGGTGCCTGCTAAGCAATAATATATCTATCTCACTTAAACCAAAAGTAACCCCGTAAGGTTGGTATATTGTTATTTCTATTTTACAGGGAAATAAACTCAGATTATTGGCGGGGGGGGGGGGACATTAAAAGATTTAATATTTGGACCAAGGGAGTGTTACATGTGAATTTGAATTTTTTAAGAATAACTCTCAATCTTATAATTATCAGTGAAGAATAAAAATAATCTCAGCAGACTTCATTCCACACCATGGAGTTGAGATATCACTAGAGAAAATATAGTGCAGTTAACATTCCTTTATTCAACAACTATTTATTGAACACCTACTATGTGGCAGGATAATATAGGGGCTGAGAATTCAGCAGTGAACAAGGCAAGCAAGGTATGGATCCTGAGCCAATTTTGGTGGGCCCAGATTTAGGTACAGTATTTGGCATGTTCCAGATGCAGTGGAATGAATGAATGTTATCCCCTTAGTTTTGTCTTTAATGTTTAGTAAGGTTCAAAGTACAGTGCATTGTAAAAAAGAGAAAATTCTGTTTAACAAATACATTGGTGGAGAAAAATAGTTCTTTAATTTCTTTAAATTTCCCCTCTGGATACCTCTATATCCACCTAGAATCTGTCTTTCTGCATCTCCCTCCCATCCCCTTGGTCTTTCTTGTTCTCTTCCCTACCCTCAGTGTCCCTATCCTTCTTCCTCAACACTCTGACCTAGGATTCCAAGCAACAAATTTCTTCTTTTAGATTTAGTTGTTCCTTTTTTTTTTTTTTTTTTAAGGAATAGAGGCAACTTTAAGAAGTCCTTTAATCCTACTCATAAAAGAAAAAAAAGTCCTTTAGGTTCAACATATAGAGAAATTAGGAAATAAATGGGCAAATGGCCCTCCCTAAACTCATTTTGAGGCAGGAGATAGTCAGGAGGGAGAAAACTCTGGAGGTACCCCAGGACTAAGATAAAGGACATCATACAGGGCAGAGACCCTGTTCTAAGACCTGTTCCTCAGGAATGAGAAAACTCCAGGGGCGCCCCAGGGCTAAGATAAAGGACTTCAATACAGGACAGAGACCAAGTTCTAAGACCTGTTCCTCAGGAATGAGAAAACTCCAGGGGTACCCCAGGGCTAAGATGAAGGACATCGATACAGGACAGAGACCCAGTTCTAAGACCGATTGTCCCCACTTTCTGGAAACACATTGAATCATGGTGCATCTTGACTGTGCCTGTGCAGGAGATGCTACATGACCCCTGCTCTATTATGATAGTGTTATAATAAATTAGCATTGTGGGACCCCCCTCTCCTGGTGATCAATCAAGGAAAATCATGGGAGACCACATGCATAGTAGCTTTACAGTAATATAACTACTTGTGCATGCACAATAAAACCCTGCCAAATCTAGCTCAGAAATATCCCCCCTATAAGCATAAAATCCCTCCAGCCACCGAGGATGATCAATTTCCGCTCGGAGTTGGCCTGCTCCCTTGTTCTGTGGAGTGCACTATCGCTTAATAAATCTGCTCTCTCTCTTTCTGCTATAAACTCCCTGTATGTTCAGTTCAATTAATTGTTCGAGATCACAAAGAAACTGGTTACCTGTGCCCACCTGCGACAATTTCAGAAACAGCCAAAAAACAAATCTTTCTCTGCTAGTATCGACCACCTGTTACAATGTAAAGAACATGCCTTATTCTAGTAGAATCTATTTCTTTTTCCCATCTCACCAAAGAAATCCTGCTTCCTTCACTCTGTCTAGACTAAATGCCCCAGAAGGAAAGGCTCATGGCCCTTCTCCAGGAAAGAGGGAGAGAAAACCCACATTTTGTCATAAATAAATATAGTTATACTGACCAGAATGCAGAATTTGCCTCAGGAGAGAGCACTGTGATGGAATCAGAAGAAAAAGTCAGGCAGGGCTTCCCAAAGATTGACTTCCTCTAGTTTGGAAATAAACAGATAGGTGTGTTCTGCTAAGGCTTAGAAAAGAGATCTCGGTCTCCCAAGTTCCTTCGTCCTAAAGAAGGATAGGACTGTATACCAACTGACCAGTGAGAAACCTGATTGGTTCTCTTCTAGAACGGTCATTGTCCCACAGTTCTTTGTTTTCTAGGTCCTGAACTGGGCTATCTACATTCCTGACAAAAGCCTACAGCCGGCACCAGGACTGTGATGTCTCTGAGTGACCACCAGGGGGCAAACTGAGACTACTGAGCTCTCCCGACGGTGTGTTCCCCAGTTTCTTCTGAGCCAAACTCAGCACATCAGAGCTGGAACTGGCTTTAGAAATCTAACAAGGCTTCTGATCAAACCCCTTCCGTTTACAAAGAAGAAAACCGAAGTCTAAAGGAGGGAAAGAATTTGTCAAAGCCATGTAGTGGGGACCAGAAACCAAGTCTTCTGGCTTCTCCAGTCCTATACATGTTCCACCACACTTAGCTCCTCCTGTCTCATATTTAATTCTAGAATACACTGTTTTTTAGCGGTGCCTTTTCTGTATAAAGGACTTGTCTCTACAATTAACTTATAAGTCCTCAGGACGAGGTTCCATGTTTGACTACTATTCCTCCTCAAGCTGCTACACATGGCTCTGCAGGTAGCCTATGCCCAATACAGATGGAAGATTTCAATGAATATTGTGAAACTGCTATGTAGTGGGCCCAGAAATGGTTCCTGAAAATACAGAGGAGAAAATCTACTGTCCCTGCTCTCAAGGAGTTTACCATCTAGGGAAGAAGACATGTCAACTAACAACTATAATTCAGGAGATGAGTTTTTAACAGTGGGTAGGCAAAGCAGTATGGAAGCATAGAAGAGGATGTGACTGACAATGTGGATACAAAACTGGGTCCAAAATAGAGAACTCAGCAAAGAAGGAATGGAAATTCCAAATAGAAGAAATAGCAAAATAAGCCAAAACACAGAGACGTGAGAACATGGTGTGTTAGGTGAAAATGATTGCTTTGAGTAGCTGGAGCATAGCATATACAAGAAGTTGGACTGGAAAGGGAGTAGTAAATAAGGAAGTTTGAGGTCAGGAATATAGCTGATGTCATTCATTCATTCATTCATTCATCCATTCATTCAACAGACAGTAAGTACCCCCATGTACCATGCAGCACTGTTGTTGATAATCATGGTTGTGAGATGAATACAAAATGAGGGTAGTAATAATAACGATGAAAATACTACTGTGGTTGGATTCCAAGGATTTGGAGTCCTGAGTTTAAGGATCATTCCTTACATGAATCAGATAATCCAGATAAATATTCTATCATCCATTTACTTAAAAATATTCAGTAAGCCTCTACTATGTGCTACGCACTATTCTAGGAACTAGCATATTAGCAGTGATGAAGAATTAAGGTCCACACTATCATGGAGGTTTCATACTCCTGGTAGAGGCACATAATGTAAAAGTGAAGAAATACATTTCAGATAATGACAAGTGACACAAGGAAATAACACAAGGCAATATCATAGAAAATGACTGGATGGGGACATTATGAGATGGGTTGAATCAAGGAAGTGGCATTTGAGCTGAATGAAGTGTCAGCTGGGAAAAAGGCCAAAGGAAGAACATCGTGAGTAGGAGAAACCTCAAGAGCAGAGATCCTGCAGGTAATCCAGACAGCTTGGTGTACGTACCCAGGGACAGAAGGAAGGCTAGTGTGTTAGAGCAGAGTGGGCACAAGGGGAATGGCCAAGGTTTGAATGTAGGCAGAGGCCAGGTCAAGGGGGGATTTATGAAATGTGGTACAGGGTTTGATTTTGTTCTAAGGGGAATTGGAGAAGTTTTAAGCAGGGAAGTACCATGATCTGATTTACATTTTTAAAGCTAATTCTGGTGTCTCTTCATTCCCACCTTTGGGTGGAGATAGTGCCTGTCACCATCAGGCTGTGGGACCCTAGTTATTGGTCACTGTTCTCTGGCATCTGGCTACATCTTCACAGACTTATGAAAAAAAGTCTCTGGGGACTAATTGCTTTTTGGAAGTGCCCCTGAGCATGGAGGGGGCAGGAGCAGAAGGCCCATTCTTTCTGGTGCTTGGTTAGTGATGACGCCTGCAGTGCAGGACACCTCTGGTTGGTGGCAGAGCTTAGGACATGGATGAAGGGTGATCCCACTCCACGTCTTCCACTGAAGACACTTTGTCCCCACTCAGTTTCCCTCATAAGGGCTTTGGGAAATTAAAGGCTATGTGTTCCCCATCCCGGTTTCCTGGTACCTCCTCTATCAGAATTCCTGTGCGCAACTTGTCCTGGGAAGAGAGGGCCCACTGAGGGGAACAAAAGACTTGGGAATATTCACACAGCCACATAAGAAACCACACTGATCAATGCATGGATGTGTATTGAATGCCCCCACTTTATCAGGCATTATTTGGCGGCGTTGAGGATTCATTCATCCATGGTACAGAGATTTATTTAGGGTAACCATATGCATGATATCTGGAGATCCAAAGGATGATGTACTAAAATAATATTAGGCTTTAAATAAATACTTGTTACATGGCTAAGTAACTCTGACCTGGCTGAAGGGTGGGGGTGAAATGGGGATTGTTCACTTACAAACAAATGAACTGTGACAGCTCCTTTAAATAAGACTTTCTTCCTAATGTGTCAAAATTGGACCCAGCTTTAAAGAGTCAATTTGTTCACCCCTTTCTGGACATCATCAAGTAAAGGCAGTATATGGCAACTATAGTTGATAATACTGTATTACATATTTGAAAGTTGCTAAGAGAAAGTTATCACAAGAAAAAAAATTCTGTAACTGAGTGGTGACGAACGTTCAGTAGGATTATGGTGGTAATCATTTCACAACATATACAAATACTATGTTATACACCTGAACTAATATAATATTATGTGTTGCTGATACCTCAATGAAAAAAGAAAAAGAAAAAGTAACCAGAACTGGCTTGGAAGGGCTCAGGGTGACTGAATGTTAGATTTTCAGGAATTTTGCAAGCTGGTTGTGGAACACAATCATTACTAAGCATTAACTTATATACACTTAAATAAATTTAAAAAGTCAAACTCATCATCTCCTAATTATTTTACTATCAATGTTCTTGATATTATTTACATCCATTGTATCTGTATGATGGAAATATAGTAGATTACTGTGCATCTCTTCTCAACTCTCCATTCAATGATGTCACGTTGGTAGCTTGAAATTGGCCATGGTGGGAGTATATACACCATGGAAACTGGCAACTGCTATTAAAACAAGGGCTTTTTTCCCCTTGGAGAGCTGGTTGTTAAATATTTACCAGCACACCACTGGTAGACAATCTCTATTATGTAGTCTCAGATTAACTCTCTTATGGTGAATTTGCTTTTAGAATCTTTCAGAATTAAGTGGGCTGGATTAAGAAGTCTTTCCTCCACAATGATCTCCAAGGTTCTTATTGTTATGCGAATTTTTCATAATCAAGCAGGCTGCAGCCCAGGAGGAGGCTTTTTACCCACCAATAACATGTCATAAGGGGACTGTTTGAAGGAACAAGAATATTTTTAAACAAGCCTTTATTTAGCAGCTACTATGTGCAAAGCTGTGTACTGAAGACTAGGGAAGGTATTCAATAAATGGTACTCTGTGTTCTCAAAGAACTCACTTTAGAGAAGGTGACACAAAACCTTTGATAACACAGTGTGGTAAGTGCTGTAATGGAGGCACAGAGGCATGGAGGAGAGAGAAGATAACTCAGAGGCCATGAAAGAGGCTGCAGCAAGAACCTAGACTCTTTGCACCGGTGTCTATCTGGTCCCTAGCCCCTAGTACAGTGCTTGGCACAGAGCTGGCACTCAATAACTGTTCGATGAGTGAAGAGGTAGCAACTACCTTGACCGTGGAAAAATAAGCTTGCTAGATAGATAAGAGTGGGTAGAAAGAGGGCATTAGAAGAAACAGTCTGAGCAGAGTTGTGGGGGCAAAGAGCTGAGCACATTTGAAGAAAACGTTCAATGCGGCATGAAGGGTCCAGGGACTGAAACTGGTAGGGATTAGAGTATGGAA
Source organism: Anoura caudifer (assembly GCA_004027475.1). Lineage (NCBI taxonomy): Eukaryota > Metazoa > Chordata > Mammalia > Chiroptera > Phyllostomidae > Anoura > Anoura caudifer. The sequence continues at coordinate 1,062,639 of PVKU01000003.1, forward strand.
GAGGGTTCTCTGCCTCTAATCTCTGTAGAACTCTCAAAAGACAGAAATTGGCTTGCTCTGTGCAACCCTGGGGGCAGAGCTAAGAGCAAATGCAAGGAGTCCAAGAGAATCAGATTTCGGTTAAAGAACTTTCTAACAGCTGCCCACCGGTGCCATGGGCTGCCCTGGGAGGCAGTGAGCGAATTCCCTAAGAGAGAGGCAAGCAAGTCCCAGACCAAAGGGGTGCAACAAATTGCTATGCATAGATACGATTTCTTTCCTGACTAGATTTTGGGCAAATTTATCAAATCTCATTGCTTAAAGGATATTAGATAATATGTAGGTAACCATCCTCAACAGCAATTTTACAGAAGACACAGAAACTTTCCTTGAGTGCTTGTTTCTTATGTCAATCATTGATTAAAACTGAAGACAAGCCCTGGCCAGTATGGCTCAGTTGGTGGGAGCATTGTCCCATTACCGAAAAGTGCAGGTTCAATTCTTGGTCAGGGCACATACCAGCTATGGGTTTGATCCCCAGTCCAGGCAGGTCTAGGTGGGTACAATCCCCCATCCTGGCGTGTACAGGAGCCAACCAGCCAATGCTTCTCTCTTGCCTCAATGTTTCTCTCTCTCCCTTCCTCTCTAAAAGCAATGAAAAAATGTCCTTAGGTGAGGAGGAAAAAGAAACTTGAAGGTAATAGGGGTGCTGAGGCTCTCTCATGAAAGAATAATATTTTTCAAATCACTGAGGTGCACACTTACTCGTGAAGCAACTATTTATCCAGTCTCCTTGTGTGTCAGGGACTTTGCTAAGTGCTAGAAGTGCAGATAGAAATGGAAAAACACCCCTGCCCTCACAGTGCAGGGTAGAAAATGCAAATAAATATGCACACTCCAATAGCTACAATACGAAGTGCTACCAAAAAGTCACTTTTCCAAGGGGGCTCAGGGAAGGCCTCAAAGAGGAAGTGACTCAGAGCTGACTTTTTTAACTGTTAAATTTATCAGGATAACACTGGTTAATAACATGATATAAATTTCAGGTGTACAACTTTATAATAGGACATCAGTGTACTCTACTGTGTGCTCACTGCCCCCGAGTGTAGTTTCTTCCCATCGCAATGTATTTGACTCCCTTTACTAGATCAGAAGAGGAGGGTGGGGGAGAATTAATAGAGTTGACTTTTGTAGAGTGAAAAGGCATTCACTTGATGAAGAAGGAGAAAGTCCAGGCAGAAGAAAAACATATGCAAAGATATGGAGGCAGGAAATGCAATACCAGCTGGGGAGGTGAGGGGCTGGTAAAGGCTAGGGTGGGTGGTAATGGTACAGAGAAGCCAAAATGTGCATGGTTTTGAATCCAATGCTAATGATTTCTTATTTTAATCTATAACTGATAGGAAGCCAATGATGTTTTATTTCCTGTTATTTATTTACTTTAAATTTTTATTTTGGAAGAATCTTAGATTGACAGAAAAGTTGCAAAGATAGTTCAGAATTCTTATCCAAGAACCATACAGGGTGAGGCATAAGTAGGTTTACAGCTGTAAGCAAAGCACAGTTTATTCTTGTATTATTTTGTATTAATTATTGTACCATTTTCCACATGAACAAGTGTAAACCTACTTGTGCCATGCCCCGTGTACCTTTTGCCCTGTCTCCTCAGTGTGAACACCTTGCACAGCCACGGTGCATGCGTCAGGATGAAGGCACCTACATTGGTCCATTGCTATTAACTAAAATATAGACTTTGCTCACCAGTTCTCCCACCAATGTGCTTTCACTCTCCCAGAATCCAACGCAAGAGACCACATTGCATTTAGTGTTATTTACTTTTTATTTCCAATGATGGGTTTTAAGTGGGAATGTGATGTGATCAACATAATTCTTGCAGCAGGTGTGAGGAAAACAGATTGGAGAGGCCCAGACTAGGGGCAGGAGACTTGTTAAAAAGCTGCTGGCAAAGTCCAGTAAGGGATGCTGATGACCCAAACTAGAGTTCAGGACAGTAAATAAGGATGGAGAGGATGATTGAGACCTTTTTGGTCTCATGGTGGAGACATTTCCTGAAGTAGCACGAGCAGGATGTGGGGGGTGGGGGCGTGGGGCGGAGGAACCAATCTTAACGCACCTCTTACACCTAAGAAGTGAATATATGTATGTGTACAGCAGATTTTAAACAAAGGTGGAGAAAGGAAAAGCTCTCTGTCCCATATCCTTGGGATGAGATTATTCCTGCAATTAAGTACTCAATTTAACTCTTGAGCTCCCTGAAAGACAAGGCAAAAAGGGAAGCTTGATGACAAACAGAGCTCTCATTAAATTTTAAAATAAAATGTATTCAGTGGAGAGGAAGAGACTGGCCAGATTGGAATGGGAGAAGTTAACCTGGAAGGGCACCCTGGAAACAGATCATGTCTGTCCCTGGTTCTGAGATCCCCGGGGAAGCTCTGTTTCTGGGACCACCGGTGGCCCCCAGTGCTCTGCTCTGGAGGACAGACTGGCAGCACAGTGGAGTGGGGTGCCCAGCCTTAGACAAGGAAGATACTTTTATAGACAACCAGTCAGAAGTGTTTCAACCTGGAAATGTGGTTCTCTACCAGAATGGGAAGTGGCTCAACATCCCACATCATTTCTTGCTCGTCTCTGGTTCCATCCTCCAGCTCTCACGGGAGTTTCCAGCAGCTTTGCAACAGAAGCTGGGCAGGAAGCAGGAATGGACATACCAAAATGTCCCAGTAACCTCAGGAGAGAGCCAGGATAGGGACCCTGCCCTTTTGATTTCAGAGTCTGGGTGTTCCTTGTCTGGACAAGGTTGGTTGTTCTCTTCTTAGGATCCTATTAACTCAAGCTCTCATTGAACACAAGGTATAAAGCATCATCCACAGGCTGGGGATGGGGAGCTTCAGCATCCTGACTTCCAGAAGCTCCAATTCTGGTAGTCAAGACAACAGTTTGACAACCAGCTGTTACTGAAGAGGACTGAACCTGGCCAATACTCTCTGAGAGGTGCAGGCCTTTGGACCTGCAGAGGCAAAGGAGAGATTGTGTCCTGCTTTGGGAATGGAATGGGGCCACAGGGGAAGACTTCCAAAGAAAGTGTCAAGCTGTGCTGGATTTCACCCTGGCCATGGCTTGTGTGGGTACGGAGGGAACGTGGCGGAACGTGGCAAGGGCATTCTAGCAGCCTGGAATCATGACCTGTACTTTTTCAGATCTGAGGGCTTTGACGATCATTATCTCAGCTCATTTTGCTGGCAAAAGTGTAGGGTAGATGGCCATAGTAAGTAGAAGCCAAACGATTGTGGGAAGATATTAAAATATTACAGATACTAAAGACATTAAGATTCCCGTGTCAGAGATGGGGAAACAGGCTCTGAGGTGGAGGGCCAATACCGCAAACGGAATTAAGAACAGCAAGTGTAGTGATTCCACCGAGAGTCCGAGTTCTGTGCACGCACCGCCGAGCTCCCCAAATTGAGCGCCTCTAGGTTCCGCGGCCGGCTTCTCCTCTCCGATCCCGACATCTCATCCTTCCTCACCCGAAAGTTCTCCCAGAAGCCTAAAAGGGTTCCGTCCTCCTGCACTCTGCGCGTCGCGGGGAGTCAGGGGTTAAAACCCGTGGCCCTGGTGGCCCCTTCCCCCCTCCCCAGCCCCCTCGCCTCCTCCCGGCGCCGCGCCTGGAGCGTCGGTCCCGGAGACCCGCACGAGAGAGGAGGGGAAAAAGTGGGCCTGTTTCTCGGGTGGCCAATCCACCGAGCCCGCGGTGCCCCAGAGGAGGCGCCAGTGCTAGGCCAGCGCCAGGCCGGGGCTGCCTGCTTCCCGCGGCAAAGTACAAATGCGCCCGAGCGCGGCGCCTGGCGCCCTTGGCGTGCAGAGCCGGCCCCCGTGCAACCTACCCCCGCGGCCGCCGCGCCGTTGCCGCCGCCGGGACCGCCGCCCCGCCGGGCCCCAGGACCCCTCGGCCGGACCTGGAGCCCACCGAGCAGGGGGCGCCAGCCGTTTCTAATTCTCGCGCCCAGAACAGCCCGCCGGTCCCGCGCGCCTCGCCTAACTCTGCGCGCTGTGCAGACCCCTGTCCTCTCCCGTCTTTCTTCTCCGACCCTCCCTCTCACCTTCTCCTTTGCTTGAATTGCTTTTCCCCGTTGCCATACCTTCTTCATCTCTCCATCTCCCTCCTCCTTCCCTCTTGTTCTCTTTTCCCCTTCCTCTTATTCCCACCTTAGACATCCCTTTTGGTCCTCACCGCCTTCTTCTCGACCCTTCTCTGACTCCACTGTAGCAGCAGCCCTCCCTGGGTCTGTGGATTGCTTTGTGCCCTTGTGCCTCAGTGTCCCCCTCATCTCACTCCCTCCGACCCCCGGCCCGGCTCAGCACCTGGTGGCCTGGCTCTGGGAGAAGGAAGGATGATTCCCGAAGGAAGGGTCCTTTCTTCCTTGCTGGGACTCGCACTGCTCTGGTTCCCCTTGGACTCCCACGCTCGGGCTCGTAAGTAAGGGGTGGGGGCGTTGGGTGGGCAGAGGAGGGATGCGAGCCCCAGGGATGTGCAGGGAAAGTGCCAGGGTTAGGGACGCCATCCAGGCAGCACCTGTGCCGGCAGGGTGGCGCTCCTCCGCAGACCTGTGTGGGCTGATGACTGGGAGACTGGGGCGGGGGCCGGCGGGGAGGGGGGCACCTGGCAAGACTCAGAGCCAGGGGGGCTGCTGTCATGGACCTGAAGGCAGCTTGAGAGAGGGCTGGTCATTGTGCTCTGAGGGTGGGAGTGGGGGCACTTATTCCTAGTAGAGTCCCGAGTGTTTGGTTGCAAAGGTGTGATGAAGAGGAAAAGGCTACTGCGCTTCAAAGAGCTGGTGGAAAGAAAGAAGAGCTAACTAGGGTAACGTTCCCCTTCCGTTACCTCTTTTGATTCTCTCAACACTCCCAGGAGGTGGGTATAATTTGCATTTTGCAGATGAGAAAACTTAGGCTGAGAGAAGAAACTTGTTCAAGTGTACAGAGCTAGTAAGCCATCAGAAGCCTGAACTCTACAATTCCAAATCCTGTGCTTTCCCTGCCCCACGGGGTCTGGGAGGAGCCTTGATTTGGACCTGTGAGACTCTAGGAGGCAGCAGGGCACAGTGAGAGAGACCAGCGTCCATCATCCCAGATCTGTTGAACACCAGCTGGTGGGAGGCAGGCATGGAGGCCACCTTTCTGAGCCTCAGTTTCCTAATCGATAAAATGGGAGCAAAAAACCCCAGAATTGAAGTGAGGATTAAATTAGAGAAAACATGTAAAGCAACTAGCCAGCACATAGTAGGTTCTTTTAAAATATCGGTTCCCCAATTCATGCTTTCCACTTGGACACTGGGTAACCTCACAGTCTGTATAATCTCTCTGAACCCCGGTTTCCTCACTGCCCCCCAAGTGTTCTGGTGGACACTCTCCCCATCCCCTGCCAATCTCAGAATGCTGAGAGCATGTCACACAAAGGCAAAGAGTTTCTTAATGAGAAGGAAGGAGCTTAGTTCAAACTCTGAAATATCCAATAAAGAAACTGAGACCCAAGAGAGGCAGTGGATTAACTCCGGGTTAAACAGGGCAGAGCCTGGGATGAAGACCCCAGCTTCCCACCCCCCAGCCCAGTGCTCTCTCCACAGCTCAGCTCCCCCATCTCTGCCTTTCTTTTGCATGTGACTTTTTGGAGCTGGTGGGGCTAGATTTTGTTTCATTCTCATCTCTGCTTGTGTAGGCAGGCTGCGTGTCTGGTCATCTGTGAGCTGCTGCAGCTTGAGACTCCTGGTAGTCCTCAGTAACAAGTAATGGAAAGAGTTCTGTGTTGGGTTCAAGTCCTGGCTCTGCTCCTTAGCAATGGTGTGACCTTTCATAAGTCACAACTTCATCTGTCCAAGACACATACTCACCTGGAACCCAAGGGGTTCTTGGAAGGATGAAAGGAAGTGCCTGTGTTAAAGTGCTCAGCACAATGCCTAATACTGAGTAAATGTCTCCTCCCCCTTCTTGAGCCCTGGAGGTTTCCTCCTAACACTTACCTGTTGTTTCTTAAAAGGGATTTAGCACAGGATGCCCTCCTTGCCTACCTCTCCCCTTTGGCACATCATTCTTAGCCCCCAAGGTTTTTCTCCAGAGATTGTTGCCCTTATTGCATCTTGGAAAGATGCCCCGGAATCAGATCATTTTGCAGGATTGCTCATGTCTCACACACACCTCTCCCCTTGGCCTTCCCCATCTTGTCAGCCCTTCACCTTGCTTAGGCATACCCCTTTCAGGAAGGTTTCCCTGGCCACCGGATCCACTCTGATCTCCTTCCCCCGTGCCTCCACTGGCCTTCAGGTCCGTGTCTCTCACTGGGTCTTGCCAGTATTCAGTCTCCACCAAGCCTGGAACTTAGCTCCAGACACACAGGGAAACAACAGAGCAGACTTGACTGAGCTGAGGAGAAGTGGACTGACGTTCGGAGGGCTGTGTTAAGGTTCTAAGATGTCAGAACTGGAAGAGCCCATGAAAATCATCTGCTCCTACCCCTCAATTTTCCTATCTTTATAATTAAACTATATTCAAAAAGGGTGAGTGACTTGCCCAAGGCCACACAGCAAATTTGTTAAAGGAAAGATTGTAGCCCCTGATTTGTCACTTACTGGGTGTATGAATCGGGCCAAACCATTTCCCTTCTTGAGCCTTATTTTGTCTACTGGTGACAATTTATAAATCTAGAAACAATCTGATAGCCATTTGCCCGTGTTCAACTTGAAGGTCTCTTATGAAGGTCCTTGTCTCAGTTTAAGTAAGATCTCAGGCCTGTTGTGGGAAGAACTTTCCTGGTAATACCTCAGGTTATTCCAGAAGTGGTGCCAACAGATGGACATTCTCAAGTCTGCAGACTCTTGAGGTGGTTCAGCCCAGCAAATGCCAACGGCCTTTGAGCATGCATGGCAGCTTGCTCCTCGGTTAAATTACAAGGCTGTTCAAATAAAGGTTATTGTACCCTTGGCTGTATTTCCAGCCACAGATTAAGTCCTGACCCCAACCCGGACTGAGACTCAACTCCAGCCACAGGCTGAGCCTTGATCCTCAAACCTGGACCACGGGTTGAACCCTGATTTTGGGTCCCTGACCTGGTCACTGAGCAGTTCCAATGCCAGCATCAGGCACAGTCACATGCATGCGTGAGGCTGGTCACTTTGGGCACGCATCCCTCTGTGGGACGATAACCTGTCTGGTATCTTGTCTCCCTCTCCAATGCTCTGTCCCCTCCACATCAGCTCCTCTATTCTGTGCCTTTCCCTTACTCTTTGCTTCCCCCTTTAAGGTGTCCAGCATGCTTCCGCTATCTCTCCCCTCCCTCCACCCAATCCTGCTTTCAGGAGAGTTAGATATGCAGCAAAAACACTGATGTCTCTATTCTTTCCCCAAGGGTTATTGTTCTATGGGACTCAAAGTGTCTGCCCCTGGGTGACAGAATCCCAAACCCCAGGACCAGAGATGTGGTGGGAAGGGAGTCCCATGGCATGATGTCGTTCGAAGGACAAACTTGGGATCATAAGGTCAGGGCTCCAGCTCTGCCTCTACCACCAATGCCAACTGTGACACAGGGCAAGTTGCCTTTGTCTGCCCCCCAGTGTCCCCAGTTTGCAGAGCTGGATGGTTGGACCCAAATAGGTAATCATTGAGGACCGTTCTGGCTTTAACATCCTGTGATCCAGAACTCTAAAATCCAGAGATGCTGTTGCCTTGATTCTGAGTCTTCTTGGACCTTTAGAAAAGGAAGTTAAGAGGGTGAGGTGAGTGGGTCTTCAGCCTGATAGTCCTGCTCTGACAGGGAGAAGTAGATAGACCTGAGACACCAGGAGAAAGTACCTAGGGGATCTGGGACAGTGGGTGTAGAAGGAGACTCAGAAGTGGGGCCCTGTCCTGCTGTCCAGATTAGCTGCATCCCCCTCCACTTGTCCAGAAGTACACAGGGGATGGCCAGTGCCTAAGTGAAGGCCTGACATCTGGCTCCAGGCAAGCCCCTCTCTGGGTCTGTTTGGGCAGTTCTGCACCTCCTCCATCTCACCAGTAGAGGTCTCTGTCTGACTCACTCGCTTGCAGGCTGCCGAGCCAGAGCAGGCAACAGCTGTACAGTTGCTCCAGCTGTTGCACCTGTTCCGGGATTGTACTCTCAAGTTCCCCCAGCCACTGGCCATGGCGCCAGGCTGTGGGAGAGGAACCTTGAATCCCCTGGACTCCAAATGAAAGGACTGGTGTGAGAGTGGCGCCCCTGGGATGTTCAGTGCAGAGATCCTCTCAGGCGTCTCCCACCTGAAGGCAGGATCCCATCCCAGAGCAGGCTGTTCCACAGTCTTCTTCTGTTACCCACTCTTGTAGTCAGGATTCTTCTTTATGTCTTGCCTGGATCCTTTTGTTTGTAATTTAAAGCTATTTTTCTGGTCCTCTTCCTTAGGGGATGGGTGTTTCTATAAGCAGCCCCTTAGATCTGAACACTGGCATTGGAGTGTGGTGAATAAATCAGTGACCTTGGGCAAGTCACGATCCCTCTCTGAGACTCAGTTTCCACATCTGTAAATAGAGGGTTGGACGTCATCTCTCAGTTCCTAAATTTCTCAGAGTCTGTGACTCTAAGTGTGTATGTCCAAGGCAGAAGAGAAAGCAAATAGTCTCATCTCTGTCCCTGACCCTTTCCTGGTCTGACAATTTTCTCCTTTGAGGTTATTCCATGTTCCTAAATATCTGTTACATGTCAGCTAACAGGAGTCAGGTTCAGAGAAGGGAGGACCCTTTAGCTAGAGCTGACACAGCTCAACCACTGAGGAACTGAGGTTTTCACTTCTGATTCCTTTAGGAGGCACCCCACATTGGGTACCAGTGCCCAGAGCAGAGCTTACATCTTAGAGGGGAGCAAGTTTGTTCGGGTAGAAGGGGGCCTATAAATAAATAGAGAAAGTATGGCTGTGTGGGCACGAGGGATAAGATGTTAACTTCTCACATTCCTGGGCAGCCTGGTTCACTCAGGTCTCCCAAGTTCTTGCAGGCTGAGGACAGGCCAGCCACAGTTTCAGGCCTCTCTCTTCATGTGCCAGCCCTTCCTTGTCCTCTCCAGCCTCCCCTGTAGCTCAGAAACTTCTTTCTGGTTCTTTCTTCTGCTTCCTATTGGGAGGATTCTCAACTACATTACCCACTCCTAACTACCTACTATGAGCCCTTTATAATAGCATGAGAGTTTCAAGGTAGAGTGTGGGGTGACTTTGGGTAAGACAATTTGGAAATTTTGTCTTACATGTGAATATCATGGAATCGCTCATCCCTCTACCTGCCCAGGCTCCTGGCCGTTTTGTACATCATGTTCGGTATGGCACGGGGTTTGAGAGCTCAGATGGCAAGAGCTGGAAAGGGGAGGTCAAAGGCTAATTTCTCTTAGGTGACAAAAATCAAAGTGCTAAGAGGGATTTGGCTCTCCTATCACACAATGAAGTTCTCTTTTTGTTAAAGAAAGTGGTTTTCAGGAGTATGGCCCATCAGTCATCTCCTCTTCCGGAGTTTCTCTTCTTTCATCCCACCTTCCTTTACAAAGCATCTCCTCTAGGTAGGCTCTGTGCAGAGCACTAGAGATACAAAAACTATTGAGATCTGCTTCTTGCTCATGGTTGAGTAAGGAAGAAGGACCCATTTAATAGTACTTCCAGTCCAGTGTGAGGAGAGTCATGCTAGAGGGCTGAACTCAGTTCTGGGCAGCCCTGTGAAGGACCGGCCAGAGCCTGGAAGGTAGGAGGGGCAGCTCTGCAGGAAGGGTAGCACCTTAACAGGCTCTTGAAGAATGAGGAGTTGGTCAAACATTGGAGGTGGGGAATCACATGTGGAGAGACACGGAAGTGTGAAGGAGCCTGGTGGGGGTGGGGGGGTGGGATGAAAGAATGAAAAATTCAGCAAGAGGAGATGGGGCTGATGACAGGGCTATCACAGAGAGTTTTTCTGGAAAAGCAAGCAGGAGCTAGCTTACGATAGGCTGGGGTAGCCTGATAACATTTGGATTCTGTCTGGCAAACCTTGCTGCCCTGAATTCAGATTAGGTCAACTAAGTCCAGTCACTTTAAGTTGGTGGCAAGCTAGAGAAAGAGCTTTGGCTGTGGCCTATCCAAGTGGGTGCTTCCTGCAGGAGGGAGGACTAGCACCCTGCACACCCCAGCCACCTGCAGTGGCCTCCATAAACCACGGTCCCCCACCTCTGTGTCTGCATGAAGCTTCTACTGTCTGTCTGCACCTTCCTAGCTCCTCTAAGGCTCAGTTTAGGCATCTTCTCAGGGAAGCCTTCCATGAAGAGCCTAGGCTTCCACTATCATAGCATTTGTCAAACTGTATGTAGTCTTCTTCATCAGACTGTGAGCTCCTTGAGGGTAGGGACTGTGTCTTATTTAGTCACGTACCAGGCCCATGGACATGTATGAGGTCTGTCCAGAAAGTCCAGCCATTGTTAATATAACGAGAACAGTTTGTGCAATATCGATGTAACCTGACAGCCAAGGAGAGTATACTGGAAGGCGCATGCATGAATAATGACGTCTTTACTGTAGTAGTCAGTGGGTGTGGTAGACACCATTGAGTGAGCATGTGTACTGTGTGGCTGTTGCATTCAAAATGACTGAGAGAGTAGAGCAATGAATCAATATCAAATTTTGCATGAAGCTTGAACATTCCTCCATGGAAACTATTCAGATGGTTCAGAAGGCTGCAGCTATGGGCAACTGGTGATTGGCAGCTTCATCATGACAAGGTGCCCACTCATGCATCACATTTCAGGCAGAGTTTTTTTGCAAAACATCCAGTCACCTAGGTGACTCAGCCCCCTACAGCCCAGATTGGTCCCCTGTGACTTCTGCCTTTTCCCAAAACTAAAATCACCTTTGAATGAGAAGAGATTTCAGACCTTCCATGAGATTCAGGAAAATACAATGGGGCAGCTGATGGCGACTGGGAGAACTGTGTGAGGTCAGAAGGTACCTACTTTGAAGAGGACTGAGACACCATTGTCTTGCATAGTGTTTCTCGTGTCTTGTATTTTCTTCAATAAATGTCTCTATTTTCCATATTACATGGCTGGATACTTTCTGGACAGACCTCACATAAGACTTGATATACAAAAAACTCAGTAATTGAGTAGCAGGAAGTAATATTACTGTTACTAATGATAATGTATTGTAACTAGTGATAACAACATGTGCCACTTATTGTGCCAAGGTCCCCAGGCTCACCTAGTCAGGCGTGAGAGGTCCATCCCATCCTGACCGCTCCTTTACCCTCTCCACCCGTATCCAGTCTGTCCCAAAGCCTGTCCTCTGTGACCATTGAGTGCTCCTCAAATCTGCACCCTTACCCGTGGGCACTGCTTCTTTCTTGGTCCAGCCCAGCATTATTTCAAAACAGATGACCGCGACAGCCGCCCTCCCGGTCTCTCAGCCTGAGTCTTGACCTCCAGTCCATTCTTCTTCCCTGGGGCTACAGCGATGTTTCTAAAATGCAGACCTGGTCACTGGCATGCCCCAGTGTAAAGCTTTTCTGTGCTTTTCCTTAGCCCTCTGGCCCTCAAGGCCCATCTGAGTCTCCGGCTCACTCTCCAGTCTGATCTCTGGTCTCCCACCCCTGCCCTCGCACTCTCTTCTCCAGCCTGTCTGGTCCACTTTCATCCCATATCCCAGCCCGAAGTCTGAGGTCTGCGTAGGCTCCAGGTGGGGTTGCAGGAGTCTGGATTGCGTGTGGAGCTGGGAGGATACCGGGATCCTCAGGAAGCAGAGTTGGTGAGGTTGTGAAGGAGACCTAGGAGACTTGACCTCGGTGGCGGCATCATGATGTTCAGCCTGGAGCAACTCGTAGGATTCTGGGAGTAAAAGAAATACCGTGAGAAACAGACTGTTAGGAAATCTGGGGAGCATCCTGTTCTGCTTTTTACCTACCATTTCATTGAGTGTCTAATATGTGGCAGACACTAGGCATATTACATATGTTATCTCATACAATTCTGCAAGAACTCCAAGCTGTAGAGATTATTGCTCATCACGTATAGCAGATGTGGAAACTGAGGTCTGCAATGGTTAAGAAACCTGCCTAAACTCAGGCTGCAAATAAAAGCCAAATTGCATTTGAACTCTTGCCTATCTGACTCCAAAGCCAGGGTTCACTGAGTAAGGAGGGTTTTCAGGGGGAATGAGACTTGTTTAATTTTAATTCTTTTCTGTCTCTATAAAGCCCGAAATGGAGCCAATAGTCTTTTTCAAATAAGAACTTGCCCCACTAACAGTCTTTTTTCCTGGTTAGATATCACAGCCAAGGGCCATTAACTCCAAAAGGTCTCGGAGAGAGGGCCCACTTGGTCCCTGGCTCAGAGGGGGAGATGTGGGTACAGATGTCTGGAATGAGATCTGATGGTGGCGTGGGGAGGGAAAGCAGGCCAGGCCCGAGGCCAGGGCAGGAGTGGGAAGGACACAGAGGCCCGAAGGGAATAGAAGGGATGGGAGGGGGTGTGAGACTTTGCCTCCTTCTCCATGTGACTCAGGAGAGGCCCTGCTGGCTCCCTGGACCCTGTCCTAACTCCCTGTGGAGCCCCTGAGAGTCTGAGTGTACGGGACCAAAAACACGCCTTACAGATCGTGGAAGCTTAAAATGATAGAATCTTAGAACCACAAAATTGTACAATTCCAGAGGCTTCATGATCTAATGAAATGCAGGCTCTTAGAAACTGGAATTTTCAGATTTTGAACCTTGGAAGCCTAGAACCATGGAGTCTTAGAATTTTGAAATCATGGATTTATAAACTATCTGTGCAGAAAACCTTTGAAAATCAAAGTTTACCCCCCCCCCAACCCCCACACACATACACACACATTTATTTTGCAGATGGGGCCTAGAAAAGGGGAAAGTCTTCCTCAAGGTCCCGGTGAATTGGTGGCATGAAGAGCTAGAGCCTCTTCCACCAGCCACCTACAAGGATTGGGCTAGTGCCAGGACCGCAGGGACAGAGGCAGAGGGAGAGGCGTGGTGAGGGGGGCACTGTGGTTGCAGGAGGCCTCCTGGGCCTGCCAGGCCCCCCACACTCTCAGCTGCTGCCAGGTCTGTTGGTGGGGGTGAGGGGCCTCCTGGCCTGACCACGGGCTGAGGCTTTCTCTCCGTCTTCACGCTCTGAGCAGGCGGTGAGGGAGAGAGGGTGCCGATTGGCACAGGGGCCAGGCTACAAGGTGGGACAGAGTTTCTTCAGCAACAAGGCTGAGACCTGAGGCCATGGTAGTGTTGCAATCGCCCCTCCCTGGTGGGGGGAGGGGGCTGAGGAAGAAAGACATTATTCAATCCTTGGAGAGTTGGGCTGGCTCTGACAAGCACCCCAGCTGGGCCAGTGTCCCGCCCTCTCTGCCAGCGGAGGCTGAGAGATAAACACTGCTCATTCGATACGGGCCAGCCAGGGCCTTGCTGGGATTAGGATCTGCTGCCTGATCCCCTCTTCTACTTTGGGGGGCTGGGAAGAGGATAGGGAGGGAAGTAAGCCATGTGTTCCTCAGTCCCCAATGGCCATTGAAACACAGACTCTGAGAGCTTCATGACTGTGGCCTCACACCTTTGTTCTGGGAGGCCCGAGAGAGAAGGAGCAGTGCCAGGGGCCAGAGGGAAGCCCATTTCAGTTTCTTACACAGGGAACTCTCTGAAGTTTGGGGTGGCCCCTGAGCTGCCGGGCTCTGGAGCTACGTGCTTGGGGCCTGAGCGCCAGCCTACCCCAGCACTGAGAAGGGATTCCTGTTTTGTGGGTGACCCCCCTCCCAAGTGTACTGCTTTAATACTCAGTGATTCAAGGAGTTCAGTGTCTATTCAGGTTGGTAACGTCCATCCTGCAGGGTCATTGTTACTGTGATTATAATGATAATAGCATTCAACTGAGTGTCAGGACCTGAGCTAAGTAAGCATTTTACAAGCATGGTCCAATTCAATTTTCAAAACCAGAATGTTAATGAGATAATTAGTATAAAGGAAAGATAATCAATAAATGTCGGTTCCTTTCTCCATATTTTAATCTCATTTAACTCAGCAAGACTTTGTGAACCCTTCACTTGTGCTGGTGCTCCTAGTTCCTCCGTAAAAGAGCTCAGATTATTCTTTAGGTAATGCAATTTTCCTATAGGAATGATAGCTTCCCTTCTGGGTTGTAAAAGTCAGCAGATACTGAAATGGAGGAGGGTAGCCAGGGATAGGGCAAGAGGGGAGTCAGAGGGGTGGAGCCAGGAGCTACCCCGCTGCTAGGTCTTGAGGGAGGGGATAGGAGGTGAGGGCTGGTGTGGAGTAGAAAGAGCCCAGAAGACAGCCTGTGGGGGGTGAGAGATGGGTGGGGGTTTCAAGAAAGAGGATTGCAGGAAGCTATCAATTGTCCTGAAACAAACTATTTCAAACATTTTTAGAAGTGTTCATCTCCACATCGACAGCTGATATGCAGATGACAAAAATAATTAATGTGCAATCAGACACAATAATCAATTGACTGCAATGGTGCCGATGACTATTTTTAGGGATAGTAAAGTCAGTTTTCTGACCTTTGACTGGGCAGCACTTGGTCTTCCCAGTTCAAGCACTTTCCATCACAGCTGCCGGCGATACAGGGACACAGTGTGGTACGAAAGCGGGAAAGCCGCTGTGCAGGGCTTTCTTCAAAAGGTGGGTCAGAATGAGAGAGGGAGAGAGAATGAAGGGGAGCAGCAGAGGACCGGCAGGGGGCGGGGGTGGGTACAGAGATGTAGTAAATAAATAAGCAAAATGAGAGAAAGGAAAAGGAAGTAAGTGTGATTATGAGTGCAGAAGGAGCGCATCAGGAGACTTAGGCCGTCATCTCTGCTTGATGACTGACTTGCTGTGTGACCTGAGAGGTGTGGTTTATCCTCTCTGTTCCTCACATTATTCATTTAATCATCATGACTAACATTTATACCATTATTTAAATCCGTAAAGCACTGTTACTGCTTCATCCCTTAATTGCCCCATGAAAGAAGTGTTAAGGTTCAGAGAGGGGCAGTGACAAGCCGGAAGTCACACAGCAGGTGAGCGGTCACTGTGAGATTCAAACTCCTGTGTTGCAGCCCCCTGACTGGGAGAGCATGTCCAAAGGACTCCCTTTTAGGCAAAAGGGAGTCATTCAGGCAGTAGCCGGATGACATCCTTCCTAGAACCAGAAAGGAGGAGGGATGAGGCAGGGTCTTAGGGCGGGAGCCTCCTGGGACTGACAAAGCACTGGTTGGTTCGCCAGGCCCAGACATGTTCTGCCTTTTTCACGGGAAGAGATATTCCCCTGGCGAGAGCTGGCACCCCTACTTGGAGCCACAGGGCCTGATGTACTGCCTGCGCTGCACTTGTTCTGAGGTATGTTCCTCCGGCCACTTGGCCACCTGCGTCAGGTGTCTGGGAGACCTCCAGAGAAGTCACCCTAGAGGGAGGGAGGAAGCCTGAGTGTGGAGGTCAGGAGCGCTCTGGAATCAGGCTGCCCGGGAACTTGGGGCCACGCCACTTTACTACCAAGTACTCAGTGCCTACCACCACTGCTGTGGGCCTCTCCGAGGTAAGTCTCACAACGGTCCCCTCCCATCCCGGTCTTCTTTCCACCTCTGCCGGTGCCAGCCTCCCTGCCTCCTGGGTAGCAGAAAAGAGCCCTTCTGACCTGGCCGCCCAGTCCTTCCTTTCCTGGTACTGTTTCCTCCAGCCCTCTTGCCAGGCTGCCTTAGGAGGCATTCCCCAATTCCACTGGTCCAAAGGGGTTGCTCCTCAAGCCTTTGACCAGATGCCACCTCCACCAGTAGCCTTACTCGATCCCTCACCTGCATGTATTTTCTTCTTCTGGGATGCCACGTAAGCGTCTCAGTCCCTTTCTCCTGATTGCAGTCCGGTAGGTATAATAGTTCCTCCTGAATGGAGCCCCTGAGAGCAGGTTATCTGGGGCACTCTCTTACGTCCGGTTCAGCGTCCTGCCGAAGGTTGAACAAACCGGGGCAGAGACCATGTCCTTTTGTTCACCTCTTCCCCCTGCCATCCCCCTCCAACCCAGCACCATCCACAGGGTCTTATGCAATTAACAGGGTAGAACAAATGAGACCTCCATGTGGTCTCAGGCCAAGTACGAGGTTGGAAGTGTAGGGAAGGGGGGAATGATTTAGGAGGCTTGAAACACCCTTGGTTTAGCTTCACTGCCTGGGGCCCAGCCTGGTTGACATGACATCCTCACCAGTCTGTCTGGAACTGGGGGGAGGGTGTCCCTAGCTCCCAGCTGGGGCCCATACCTTACGCCTTCTCTTTTCCTTCAAAAGCCAAGAGAGGAATGCAGAAGGCCAGTAAGGGACCTCCCTTTCTACAACCGTCCTCAGCTCGTGTGGGGGGAGCAGAGAAGGCATCCGAAGGGACACTGGGAGGTACACAGGGTGTGGGCTACCCCCTCTGCTGACTCTGATCACTGGGGTCTCCCTCCTCCGGGGGCCTTTCTCTCCAACACCCCGCTACTTCCACCATTTGGCCCCAGGTTGGTACGCCAGCAGGGCACAACCTTCCATGACTGCCGCCCCCTGGTTTTCCTTAGCACGTCTGAGGCCAGTCAGCTTTTCAGAAAGAACTTTATGAAATACAGCCAAAAAACAGGAAGGAAACCAAAACAGAAAATTCCAGACATATTATGTGGTCCAGTTGGCAAAGTCCAAGTTTTGTAATCCACGGAAGCTAATTCATTTCTTTCTCCTTGGAGCTGTAGTCAATATCCCCAAAATATACCCTGAATCCCATCACTTTGCTCACCATCATCATCCCCCTAATTAAGCCGCCTTCACCTCTCCCCTGGGTGCTATGTGAGCCTCCCAACAGGCCTCACTGCCCCTTCTCTAAATCCCTCCTTTGCACAGGTGCTAGAAGGACCTTTGCTGAACACGAAACTGATCGTGTGGTTCTGGAAGCCCCTGAAACCCTCCAGTAGCTTTTCTGTGCACTGAAAGCAGAATTCGCCCTCCCTGCTGTGGCTCCATGGGGTCTGACCTCCACCTCATTCTCCAGCCTCGTTTCCCACCTGTGCCACCACTGCCAGCTCATTCCTGCTTGTCCCTCCACCTGGAATGTGCTTCCCATGGATCTCCTCTCAAAGGGTCCTTGTCATCTCACAGACCATAACATGTTACCTCCTTGTGAGGCTTCCTCCAACTGCTGTTTCTAAAACAGCCCAACCTTGTGCACTCAATCACATTACCCTGGGTGATTATCATCTTGTTCCTCCTTGTTTATTTTTTATGGTCTGTCTCCCCCTGCAAGGATGTAAGCCCCATGAGAGCAGAAACCTATTGGCCTCACTCACTGCTGTGTCGCTGGCACTCAGTGGGCATGTAGTAAATACTGAGTGAATGCACGAGTGCCCGCCCTGTCCGCCAGAGTCAGCTCAGCGTCATGGAAAGCACACAGCCCTGTGGGTAGTGCTTACCTGCTACGTCATCTTAGGCAACTGAACCTCTCGGAGGCTCTTCTCTCATTTTGAGAGTGTGGATAATGGTATCTACCTCTAGATACCATCCTTCTTGAGAGGATGAAGTAAGATAATACATTTCTGTATAACAGAAAGCCCTACCTAGTAGCCACTCAGTACCTGGCTGGTATGACTTTCTTCAGAGGCACCCTTGGGCTGCAGGGCCCTCCTCCCTTTCAACCCCTAACCTGTCTCCATCTTCCTTTCTGCTGCACGTCGCTGATCATCTCCAGCCCTTGGATCCTTCTACACCAGAATCAAGAGATTCTGTCTCTTTGGCCATATAGTTCTTTGCACTCCACCCTACTTTCTTGTCTGAGAGCTCAGTTCACCCTCTGGACATTTATTAAGTACCCATGCATGCCAGGCCCTGAGGAGGTCCTTTTTAGAGCTCAGCTCAGTGCTGTGGACTCTATGATGCTTCTTAGCCCAGATTAATCCTTGGGAAGCAGTGACTAGGGCCCCGTGCAGGGTTTTCCACCGGGTAAGAGGCTGCCTCCGGGAGAAGTGCTGCCTGGGTGCTGAGGTGGGCAAGGATGCTGGAAACAAACTTGCCAACTTCAGAGTTTGAACAAAGGTGTCTTCATTCAACTAACGGAGAGACTATCTATTCCTCCCCTCCTGGTTCTCATCCATTCATTCAAACTGTAGCAGGTACTAGCTTGGAGCCAGGCTTTGTGCTGACGTTTCAGGGATGAAGAGAATGAGACTTGGTCCTTGTTCTTGGAAAGTCTTGGTGAATGGATGACACAGGTGTACCTGGGACATTATAACAACAGGGGAGAGTCAGGTGCAGGAGGCCTAGGGCTGGGAAAGCAAACAGAAGGGTTGGTGGCGCCTCTCTCTCCAGCTCCCATCTCTCTCTGTTGTGTTTCTCTGCTCCCTTCTCTTTCATTTGCTGTACTTGAAAAAGTGTAAGAACTCTGGGCTCTTCCTTCTCTAGCACCAACTGCCAGAGCTTTGTGCAGGGTCACCAGACCTCCCAGAAATTCAGGGAGTGGACCATGAAGCCCTGAGTCTTCTCCACATCAGGTTTCTAGCCTTGTTCCCATCCCTGTCACCTGTCCTCGTACATCACAGGTCAAAGAACGAAGTCCTGGGGTTAAGATAATACAGTTAAGGCCAATGCAGAAGTAACCCAAGGCTTTAACGTGTGCGTCTCAAACATACCATGAGAGGGACACAAACCCATGTGCACTGTGCCCTCCTCTGTGGTCAGGGAGGTGCATGTACGGGCAAGCCACACAAGTGCGTGGGGAAGAGGAAAGACTGGATGCATGGGTTTATGGTTTCTATCCTGTAACGGGCTTAAAATGAGCTCAGTGTCTGCAGCTGGGGTGGGGTTTGGGGAGAGGACAGGTTCAGGGGGGAGGCAGTGGCTCTTTGGAACCAGGACCGACCCCGGTGTCCCTTTCAGAGTGCCCATGTGAATTGTTACCGCCTCCACTGCCCACCTGTCCACTGTCCCCAGCCTGTGACGGAGCCACAGCAGTGCTGTCCCCGGTGTGTGGGTAAGTAGCCTCCTTCATCCCCTTGTGCCTGCTGACCCCTCTCTCACCCCCAATGCAGGCTTCTGGTCGAGGGAGGTCCTTGAAATGAGAGGGGCAGTCTCTGGTCACCAGAGGTGTGAGGCACAAAGTTGCTCAGGGGAAGAAACCCAAGGAGGCCTGGGTTAGCAGCAACTACTCATTCTTAAGTAGCTGTGTTTGGCCGGAGTCTTTGATGGCATTCTCGGGCTCCAGTCTCTCTCTGGCTGAAGCCAGAGAGGGAGTGGACCTGCCTGTGTAAGTGGGCTGAGTGAGCTGGGCTCAGAGGCCCTGAAGGGAGCCCAGGATTACGGCCCTGGATGACCAAAGGAGTTGGAGGACATGTACCCGGAGATTCCTCCCAGTGCTGAGGGTCAGGGACTCTGTGTGTCCTGATGCTAAATGTCTATGGCTCCATGATGTAAAGATTCTAAGAGTCTATGAGACTGGGATTCTAAGAAGGAAAGAGAGAGGAGAAGTAGTGTGCGAATAAACTGGCATAACCAAGTGGCCAATGAGAGGCAGCCAGTCCGTAGGCCAGCTTAGAAGAGCGGGGCCGGGGAGATGTTCAGAGGAGGATCCATCCTTAGAAGCCTCAAGAAGGGGATGAGGGAGGCTCCAGACTGCGGCCTCAGCCTCTAGGCTCTGTAACCAGGGCCCTGATGGTGAGTCGGGGGCCTGTGTGGAGTGGATATAGAGGGTCTCCTTTTCCGGGAGAGACTGCAGTAGGGTCTGACCGTGGCTTTGCTTGGGTCACAGAGATTCCTGGCTCTGGATTCCCTCAGGAGCAGGGGCTCGGAGCTTCGGCCTGCCAGTGAGGGGCATCGTGTCTCCTCCCTGTCTGAGACTCACCCCAGGAGTCCGGGCCGCTCCTTGCTGACTGTGCCTTGGCTCAGGCCCCTTCACGTGCTCCTCTCCCACCCACCTTGGCCTGCCTGGCTGTGCATGTTCTTCATACTCAGTTCAGACCATCATTCCCTGACTGTGCCCCCCCCCCCATGTCCCAGCTGAGTTAGTGGCTCCTCCTCGGCGCCCTAGCCCTTACCATGTGACAGTGTCATTCTTATGGCCTGTCTGTCTACCGATTAGATTGTGAGTTTCTTGGTGGGAGGGGCTGGGTCTTGTTCAGCACTCCATTCCAAATGGCCAGCACTGTGCCTGGTGTGGAGGTGTTTAGTAAGGTGTCTGAGAAGATGAGTAGGTTCTCTCAGGGAGCCTTGGAGGCTTATCCCTCCACCTGACAGGATGAGGACTGGCTGATCAGCAGGTGATGGGGAGGGTGGCTCTGGTGGCCAGCGAATGCCGGGAGCTTCCACCAAGCACAAGGACGGTCTAGATGGTCTGACTCCAGCAGGATGCCAGTCCACGAGGGGCTTCGTTCTGTTCACTGCTGTGTCACCAGCACCTCGAGCAGGTGTACCACAGGTGCTCACTGAACGTCGCATGAACTAACGCAGGTCCCCACTGAGTGGGGCTCAGTGGAGCCGAGGCTGCAGACCTTGCCTCTGGCTCTGGTCACGACCAGCTCAGACACTGGGGGCTGAAAGGCCAGGGTGAGCAGCCATGGGAGAGAGTGACCAAGTCAGAGGGAGGTGTCAGCAGGACCTCTTCTTGGTTAGCTGGAATGGGGACTGTCTAGGAAGAATGAGGCCAGGGCTTGATTTAAATGCCAAGATGTGATAAAATGCAAAATCTTCAGAAAAGGGGCCCAGTGAATTCTGACAAAATTCTTAGGTCGCATGAAACCTCATTTTCTTCTTCCTCCTTCTCCTCCCCACCTGCAGAACCGCACACCCCCTCTGGGCTCCGCGCTCCCCCAAAGTCCTGCCAGCACAACGGGACCGTGTACCAACATGGGGAGATGTTCAGTGCCCATGAGCTGTTCCCTTCCCGCCTGCCCAACCAGTGTGTCCTCTGCAGCTGTACTGTAAGAGCCTCCTGCCTGCCCTTCAGCCCAGTGGTCTGGGGCTGAAAAGCAAGGTGGTGGGACTGGGAAGGAGGGAGGGAGATTGTGTTCCCTGCTCAAAGCACAGTGAGAGCGAATGGACTCAGGGACAAAGGGATACCAGGGGTTGGGAAGACCCTGCCCTTCTCTGGGCTTCTGTACCCTCCTGAGCTGCCTTTCACAGCACCGGTCGCCTTGCACAGTCATTTGCCCCTTTGTTTTCTCCCCAGTTGACTTTGCTCTCCTGGAGGGGAGGGAACGTACCCAGTTCATTTCTTTATCCTCCACTGCTCCTGGCCCAGGGCCTGGCCTACCCAGGGTGTCTTTAATGATTGTTGAATGAATGAATGAATGATCAGTTATCAGTCCTGGGCCACAGAGACAAGGCCAGACTGTAGCCAAGGGGAATTTAATCTGAAGTTGCCTAAACTCCCGATGCTGTGGTCAGAGTTGAGCCTTGGGACAGGCAGGGCTGACTGCAGTGTTAACAGCATCAGACACTGAAGCCAAACAAGCCTTCTCTGGAGAGCCTTCACCCTCCACCTTTGGGGGGACGTTCTAGGTGTGGCCTTCCTATGGGTTCGCAGGGGGGTCCAGCATTTGTTCTTACCCTGGGCGTAGCTCCTTGTCTGTGCGTTGCAGGGAGGAACTCCTGCTCTCCAGATTGCCTTACTCCCTCATCACCAAGCTTCTCCGGGCCTCAGTTCCTTTGTGTGCGTAGGGAGTCTGAGCAGGTGATCTCCAGTGTCCCCTGTGTTTCAAATTATTATCAGATTTAGCAGTGACGCACGGGGAGGAGCTCTAGGCTAGGTGGTGGACACCAGTGTTGGAACTCTGGCTCTGCCATGGTTCCTGGTGTGACCTTGAGTGAGCCACTTCTCTCAGGCCTGCCTCTCCATCTGTTCAGTTAGAGGATCCCATCCGTCTGGGGCTCTGATCCTTAAAGTATCCATGCTGCCGAGCAAACAACTTACAAATGAGAGTGACTACTTATAAGTCAACTAAGAGAGCGATTATTTTCACAGGGCCTGAATCTCTTCTGGTGGTCTACTCTATTATTAATCTGCTAGATTCATAGAAATGCCTCATGTTTATATACAACCTCCCAGTGACCCTAGAAGAAGGATATCAGGTGAAGAAATTGAATCTCAGGGCAGTTAAGCAACTTCTCTAAGGTCACACAGCTAGTTAAGTGGCAGAGCCAGAATTCAGACCCAGGGCCACATGACTCCAAAACCCGTGGTCCTTTCGCTGTATCGTGCTGCTTCCTACGAAGCAGCCAGGGCCTGGGTTGGGGAGGGGCTGTGGGAAGAGACAGAAATGATGGTGGTGGGGGTGAAAGGGTTCTTGTGATTTCTTGTCCCTCCTCCCTGGATAATTGGGTCTCCCCTTCCTTCTTCTCGTACCTGTTTATATGGGTCTAACTTTACTCCGGGCTTTGTCTGAGGGATCAGAATCCTTACTTTTTTTTTTTTAAGATTGTATTTATTTACTTTTAGAGAGAGGGAGAAAAAGGAAGAGGGAAACACTGATGTGTGAGAGAAACAGCAATCAGTTGCCTCTTGCATGCCCTCAACTGGGGACCTGGCCCACAACCCAAGCACATGCCCTAACTGGGAATCGAACCAGCAATCTTTTGTTTTGTAGGCCGGTGCTCAGTCTACAGAGACACACCAGCCAGGGCATAATTTTTATTTTTGAGGCTCGTTGGAAAAAGAATAGGGAAACACTTGAAGTAATATCACTTCCTCCCATTTTTAATATGTCTTACATTTTAAAAAGGGTTTTCACAACTGTCCTCTCACTTGATCTTCATGTCCCAGATGGGTGTGCCCCCATTTTACAGAGGAGGAAACTGAGGCCCAGAGAAGAGAAGTGACTCACCAAAGGTCATCTCGCCCCCTGATTCCCAGAAGACCCTTCCCCTGCAGTGTTGCTGTCTGGGCTGGGTCCTGACATTGCAGACCTAGGGTTTTCAGTGACAGCAAGATGAGCCCAGGGTATCCCCTACCCATGTTGCTCCCTTTATGCTGGGCCCCTCTTCCAGGCCAGGGGAGAAGGACTTCAATTTCTGTAGGAAAATCCTAAAGACTGGGCTCTAGTCCATTCTGCCCAGCTGTGCCTCTGGCTTCAGGAAGTATAGACCCCTCGCAGGCTCTCCCCATCTGTAGGATGGAAGGGTCCCACTCACTGAATGGGGGTGAGAGCCTAGGGAGAGACAGGGTGTGAAACTCTTTAGAAGCTGAAGGGTGGATGCTGTGTCAGGGCCCAGAGTGGGAGCGGGGAAGGTAGAGAGGACCCCTCTTCGGAACTGGCTTGGCCTTGCCCAAGTCGCTCTGCTGCTCCCTCCATTTCCAGGTCAGGGGGCTTTCCCAGCCCCAAGGCTGAGCCTCATCAGAGTTCATCTCCCAGCTCCTGTTTGTTCTGTCTGTCAGGAGGGCCAGATCTACTGCGGCCTCATGACCTGCCCGGAACCAGGCTGCCCCGCGCCCCTCCCGCTGCCCAGCTCCTGCTGCCAGGCCTGCAAAAGTGAGTCTGTCACTAGATCAGGCAGCGGCCACCCATCCCACCACAGAGACCCAGCCATGGGTTGTGGGAGTAGGGGGGAGCTCAGGGGACACTCAGCATGTAGCAGACCCTTCCTTCCTCAAGGGCGTGGGCTTTGCCCAGCCATCCCAGAAAGCTGAGCCTGCCGCAGAGGCTGATGTGCATTTTTTATTGCGATCCCAGGGAGTGGGAAGGAGGGACAGGGGGAGTAAGGCAGGAAAGGAAGGAGAAACAATGTAAGAATGCATTGGGGAGCTGCCTCTGCTTGGTGTCAAGTGTGACCTATTGCTCTAAGTCATCCTCTGCTTCTCAGAAAAGTCTGGGGTTGACAGGAAGAGTAAGAATTTGTCCCCCAGCCACTAAATTACATTGGTCCAGATTCACCCCATGTTGAAGTCCCTTGTGCTCCCCTCTTATGAGTGCACATGGGGGTGCTAGGCTGCCCTGGGAGCCGAAGGAGGCAGGGGTGGAGTGGGGGTGGGAGAGATGGACAGGAGGCGTGGACATGAGGGTAGGCGCTGGTGGACTGAGCCTGAGGTAAGTCGGGCACAGCCCTGGAGGGGCGGCGGGAGGGGGCGGGGCACTGCTGAAGTCCCTGCAATCGGATGAGGCCAAGAGGATCCAAAGAGGCACAGGAGAGAGATCTGTACAGGCAGGGCCACATCTCCTCCTGCCATCCTCACGGCAGAGTTGGGCACAGGTCTGGGCTCACCGGGGCTCAGAGCACACATGCCAAGCAGAATCCAGATAGAATCTCTGTAGAGGACTGAGACAGGCTAACACATTGGCTAGTGAAGGGCAACCGGCTTAGGCAGAACGAAGTACATGGATGGTCGGACTGTTCCCTGCGGGCTAGGGTAAGAAAACCTCCTGGAGGAAGCAGACTTGGGGAGGGGAGTGAACCACAGCAGAATGCGTCCCTGGATGTCGGTGCTGAGGAAGGGCACTGGACCAGGAGCCAGATGACTCCAGTGCAGTCCTGGTTCTTCCACGGGGTTCCTGCAGATTCCTTCCCCTCTCTGGGCCTCAGCTATGCCATGTATGCACTGAGCCCTTGGCCTCAGTGGTTTCTAATGGACAGTCTAATTCCAGCGTGCTTGGTCTTTGAACCAAGAATGCTTGGAGGATGCCAGACTCTATGTGCTGCAGGGGTTTGGAATAGAGAAGCCCACTCAGGCTTTAGGAAGTCCCAGGGCTCCAAAGGGCCTCGTGTACTGGTGCCCTAGAAGGTGGGAGACAGCAGAGTCCTGGGGTGTCCCAGCTGGAGGGAGCTGTGCAGGAGTGTGATGTGTAGACCATGACCTGGTGACTTCAAGTGTGGCTGGACAGAGTGGCTTCCCAAGGAATGCAAACAAGCAGGCTGCAGGGATGGGATTCTGGGCCATCCGTGCATCTGAAGGGCACTGAACAAGGGGCTCTGGCCCAGCCAAGCAGTTCAATCCTGATAGTGACCAGGAGGTCGGTGTGTGGAAACTGAGGCAGCACCCCAGATGTAGGGACTTTGTCATCCCAAGGGTGAGGAGGGGCTATAATGAGAAGTGGGAATAAGTCCCCACTGGGACAAAGGGACCCGCTGGTGCTCGGGGGCTACAGAGGCAGCACTTGGCCTTGGAGGGGCAGAGCCTAGAGGTGGAGGCCTGAGGGCTCCAGCTAGCAAGGCTGAGGAGGCAGAGGCTGACCCGACTTCCCTTCGCATTTCCAGATGGGTCGAGTGAGAAATCAGCTGAAGAGAACACCACACAGTCACACCGCGGGGTGGTAAGTGCCCAGCTTTACTGCCTGGGTGGGGAGAGGAGGTGAGGTGGGCGGGGGTCCAGGGCCTAACTTTCCATGACTCTAGAGCAAGCAACAGTAGTTATTGTCCTCAGTCCTCAGTTGTCCCCTGGGTCAGCTCCATCAGCCCCACCATGTCCAGCCCCGTCCCTAGCCTCCCACCATGGCTCTTATCAGGACTGATGGGCCAGGAGGAGCCAAGGAAAAAGCACCAAACAAGCAGGAGCAGGCCCCAAACTTGCCGATTTCCCTCCTGGGAGATTCTTTGACACTGTCCCATCCACAGCCTGTGTCTGTCCTTATTCAGGCCACCTCTGAGCAGCACGATCCCCTGAAGGGAGTGGCCTCTGATTTGGGTCATACTTCCCAACCCAGCTCCAAGGTGCTGGTTTTTTGTCTGGGGGCTACCTCTCTGTCCCCTGCCCCCTCTTGGCCCCTTTCAGTCTTAGTCTAGAGTTAATATAAGCTAAACTGCCCAGCTCTCTCTGTCTCTCTGGTTGGAGAGGAATGGGGAGAATGGGCTCACATACTGACTCAAGTGCCCGCCCCCCACCATCTGGGCTGTCTGCAATGTGAACAACTATACCTGCTCTTGCAGCCTGGGTCACCTGGACCCTGGGGGACTGGAGGCTGGGCTCCCTTCCCCGGGACTCCCCAGGGGTCTGACCAATGAGCTCCCCTTCTCCTCTGCCAACTCATCTCCTTCCCAGCCCGGCCTGGCCTTCTCGGATGGGGGCCTCCCGTGCTGCAGGACCTGAGCCAGGCCGTCCCCTTTCCTTCGCCTCCTCCCCCGGGGAGGCAGTGTGCTAAGTGAAACCTATCCCAGCTTAGTTCCAGGCCCTGAGCAGCTACTTGCTGGATGATGTGGGCAAGTCATCATTTGGGGGTAGGGCTCTTCAATTCCTTCTTGCCTCTATTCCACCTGACAAGCATTTCCTAGGGACCTCCTAGGAGTCTGGGCATGTGATGGGGCCTGAGACCCAGTGTGTGCTTTGGGAGCTCTTGTAGGTTAGTCCAGACATTAAAGGACCAACTGCGACTGCACGGGGCAGGAAGGGGCTGTAGAAGAAGGAACGTGAGTGATTTGGGGGCAGTGAGGTGGGTTAAAATTCTGCCACTTCCTCCCAGACCACTTGTTCCTCTCCCGTGGTGAGAGCTGCCACACTGTGAGCTGTGAATCCCTGCGCCACTACACTGCCCTCACCACACACCTTTTGCTTCACTGCCAGCCCTCCCAGCTGGTCAGGAGGGGCAGGGGCTCCAGAGCTCAAGAAAGGGGGCCTCTGAATGGGCCTGCTCCTCATCCTCCTGTTCCATGGGATTCTGGTGGGACCTTCAGTGGTGTGTCTCCTTGTCCCATCACCTGAATCTTCTTGGATAAAGAGGAAATTCCTTACCCTCATCCTCACTACAGTCTCACAGTCTATCTCTTAAATATTAAGTTCTCCAGGTCCCTAATCACTAATGTCACCCAGATAAAGCCTCATACCTTCTGCCCACCCAGCCCCAAGGCACCCGCTCGGACAGGGCTAAGAAGGTCTTGGTGGAGGCTAGATCTCCAAAGTACTCTTCTCCAAGTTTCCAAGGATCCATTGTCTGAGCATGTCTTAGGCCTCATCCAGGTCTTCCTTCTGTCCCTAGCCTGTGCCCTCTCTTCACTGGGAAGTCATGCTGGTGTCTACCCTCGGGCCGCTCACTGCAGCCTGTCTTGCCACTCCTTCCCTGGCAGTGGCCCACCAGTGACCTTCATCCTTCCTGTCCTTTGCAGAGGCATTCCCAGGATCCCTGTTCAGGGGACAGTGGGAGAAAGAGAGGCCTGGGCACCCCGGCCCCCACCGGGCTCAGCTCCCCTCTGGGCTTCATTCCTCGCCACTTCCGACCGAAGGGGGCGGGCAGCACCACAGTCAAGATCGTCCTGAGGGAGAAACACAAGAAAGGTGGGGACTGGGACCTCCTTCAGCCCTTGAGGTGGGACGGGGGACCCTGACTGCTCCTACCTCCCACTCCTATACCCCAACTCAGTGAGTCTCCAATATCAATTTGGCTGTGAACTTACAGACTCATAGAGCATCAACACTGAGGGTGCCCTTAAAGAACATAAGGTCTAGTCCCCCCCTTTGACAGGTGAGGACACTGAGGCTCAGAGTGCTGAGTTAGAGACAGAACCAGTCTCGGAACTGGGACTGTGGGTCAGCACAACCACAAGCATCTGCCATGACTTCGCTGGGAACTGAGGAGCACAGACCAGAGTGATGAAAAGTGCCCTGTCCTTGAGGGGCTCCAGACATGTAAATAATCACTGTGACCTAAGAAAGTGCTGGCGGAAAGTGTTTGACAAAGGAAGGAGCAGGCAGAGCTGGGCTGCAGGAGGATAGTTGGGGTGGAGTGGGGAGGGAGGCCACGCGGGCAGCCACTGCGGCAGTGGGAGGGCGCCCTGACTGGCGGTGGAGGGGGGTGGCTACAGAAGCATCCATCCCAGCCCTTCTTTGTACAGATGGGACACTGAGACTGAGAAATGGGAAGGGATCTGCCAGAGCTTGCACAGTCAGGTAGTGGCAGGTCTCCCACTGTGAGGCCATGCCCCTTCTTGCTCCACCAGAGGAGCCAGTGAGGGCGGGAGGAAGACTCTGTCTTCAGTGAGTCCTTACTGAGCATGCCTCTGTGCTGAGATGGCAGGATGTCAGGGATGTGGGACCAGTTTTATACCCTGGCCTCCGTTTCACTGGCAGTATGGCTGGGCCAGACTGTGGAGCAGAGGCTCCCCAAGACCCCACCCCTACCTATTACTTGACTCTGGCCAGAGTTCAAGGCACTGACCCTGCTGCCTTTCTGCCCTCCTTCGCTCAGCCTGCGTGCATGGCGGGAAGACATACTCACACGGGGAAGTGTGGCACCCAGCCTTTCGCTCCTTTGGACCCCTGCCCTGCATCCTGTGCACCTGTCAGGATGGCCACCAGGACTGCCAGCGCGTGACCTGCCCCACTGAGTACCCCTGCCATCACCCTGAGAAAGTGGCTGGAAAGTGCTGCAAGATTTGCCCAGGTACAAAGAGATGCTGGGGACAGTGTGGGGATTCTCTCCCCAGGGCTCAGCCACTTGGAACATCTCTGACAGGGATGGAGAGTGGACTCAGAGCCACAGAATGCAGGGGTTTTAGATGCACGGAATGTTAGAAGCAGCCGTGGAAAATGCCAGGCTTGTAATATATTACCGTGGAACCATCTAATGTAACAGAGACAGATTCGGAGGCTCCCAGACATGTGTACATAGAGTCAAATAGTGTTCTGGATTCTGTGAAGTCTTAGGATATCAGGACTTTTTTAAGAGGAATAGCCAGTGTTTACTGAGCACTTACCATGTGCCAGGTAGGCATTTTGCATACATGAGTTCACGTAATCCTTACCACAACGGACAAGGCAGGTATCTGTCTCCAGGTATCTTGTTCTAAAGAACAAGAAGATAAATACTTTGTTCAGGGCATGCAACAAACTGTGAGTGACAGAGCTGGGATTTGAACCCTCATCTTTCTGACTGCAAAGACCATACCCTTGGCCTCTGTTGTTTTCCTTCAACCCTCATCTGCATATGGGAAAACTGAGACCCTGAGAAAAGAAGGGACTTCCTAAGTCACACAGCAAAACAGTAGTGGAGCTGGACCCAGCTTCTAGACTTGAACTCAGGCTTCTAGACTTGCTGGCCGAGTGCTTTCGACAATGTCATGTGACCCTAGGATTAGTGAGTGTGCGAAGGGGACATCTGAGTATCTTGTTGTGAAGCGTAGCTGGTGTGAGGGGCAGGTTATCCCTGCAGCAGGTGGGGTGGGAGGTACAGGGTGAGGTTGTGCCCTGACGGCATCTCGTTGGAGGGCTGGGTTGGAAAGGCTGAGAGGAGAGGAATGGGGAAGAAAAAGAGGAGGGAAACATGCACTGAGAATGTACTAGTGCCAGGTGGCATCACGCATTTCATTTAATTCTCACAACTCACTGACTTAACAAATGACATACCGGAGTGGCTGCAATCGCGCTAGGTCTCCGCCGACCCCGGCATTTAATGTCAGGAAACTGGAGTCTGCACTCGCTTGCACACCGACTGACTCACCTAACTTACTGTTGTGAGCTTAGGCAAGTTGCTTTACCTTTCTGAGCTTCAGACACAGAGTCGGTAACAATGCTTCATGAATGGTATATCAGAATCCAAACATAAGAAATAATTATTGTCTGTCAGAGTAATATGCTATTGGGACAGGGTCAGGGAAGGAGCATGACAGGATTGTGCCTGGACCCCAGGGGTGAAGGGACAGGGCTCAACTTGAACCCTGGCTGAGGGTCACCCCATGAGCCTGGCTGAGGCTCACCCCTGGGCTGCTTCGCAAACACACCTGGTCTTGGGCCCTGCCACCAGCACCCAGTCCATTGCTCTGAAAATATTGAGACTGCAGCAGCTCTTAGCTGGACATCTCTAAGGCTTCATAATTAGTAAGAATCTAGAAGAATGCATATGTGTAGGGACTTAGTCCTTCAGTCCCTGAAAAATAGTCAGGGCATGTTGGTAGATGGGAAGCTCTGGAGAATGTTCTTGGAATTCCAGCATGTCAAAGCTTTAAGGCTGTGTCCACTTTGGCACCAAACAACCTCTGCACCATCCCCGCCACCTCCATCCTCACCCCCACCATCCCCCGCACCATTACAGTTGTCACGTCATGATCACTGCCACCACCTCTTCCTCCACCACAGCCACCGTCAGCATTACTGCTGTCATCCCCTCAGCCCTCCCAAACCTTCACTGTGTGCGTGTCTTTGAGAGCCTGTGCTTGCTGTGAGTGACTCAAAAGACTTGAAGGACACGGTTCCTGCTCTTCCCTTGGTGGGTCTCTTTTAAAGAGAAAACATGCCCAAGTGAAGCAACACAAGGCCGTGTGCGGTTAGGGGCATGAGTGGGGGAGTGGGAGGAAACAGCTGGCTGCCTGGAGGAGGTGGAAGATGAGCTGGGCCCTGCAGGGTGGGAATTCTTCTGATATGCTAATCAATGGGGGTGAACGGGGGAGATGCTCCCTCTCTCTTCCCCAGAGACTTCCTTCTCTTCCCAGGGCACCAGACGTTTCCCAAGGACCGTAGAGACCCTGAGGGGGATGTCAGACCAGTGGCCCCTCTTTCTGAGCCTACGGGGGTGGGGAGACAGAGCATTCACAAGCTCCTTGTCTCTCCCAGAGGACAAGGCAGACCCCGGCCACAGTGCGATCAGTGCCACCCGGTGTCCGAAGGCGCCGGGCCGGGTCCTCGTGCACACGTCAGTGTCCCCACATCCAGACAACCTGCGTCGCTTTGCCCTTGAGCGGGAGGCTTCTGAGCAGGTGGACATCTACCTCTGGAAGCTGGTAAAAGGTGAGCATCCGGGTACTCCCAGCTAGGCATACTTCTGACCTGTCCCCCTTCCTGAGCTCCAGGCCCTTCAGAGGCCTTACAGCCACGTTTTGTTGGTCAGCTGCCTTTGGCCCAGGAAGACCTGTCCCTGGCCACCCTTCCAGAGAGTCCCTGATTCCAAGATAGAGAAGACACTGATTCTGTCTGGTTCTCCGAGAGTTCTGATAAGCTCACCTACTCTGAGATGCCAGGGCCTCCAAGTGCTCCCTCTCCTGGGGGGAAGGGGTAGTTGCACCTTGCAAGGAGTCAGGACAGACTAATGCCTAGCCTGATGAGATAGAGAGACGTCTCATGGTGGAATTCCAGCATTTTGCGAGGGGAGATCCATTCAAGCAGGAGGGCCCTCACAGCATCCGCAAAGCAGGAGGGCCTCGAGGCTAGTTTCATTTAGCCTCTTCAATACCGTAGATTCTCTCTCTCCAAGGTAAGTTAAAATCAGAATATATTTCTCATTCTGTGAGAAACTTACCCTATTCAACAGGCTACTCGTGTCACTGAATGAAGGTCAAGAGGAGCTTTCATTGATAGGGAAACTGCTGAGAGTTCTGTTTTCTGGCTCTCTTGAGAAACATAAATCCCCTCAGTGCAGTAACACCAACTAAACCCTTTACCTGTAAATTCGTTCTAAGGTCACTTTTCTCTACTGATGGGTTTGGCTGGGGGTGGGGGGTGGTGAAAGAGGGGACAATAAGAAGGAGTCAATAAAGGGATAATAAGAATAATGGCAATGATAAAAACCAATGTGTGAAACACTTTAGAATTTACAAAGTGCTTTCACTTTCATTATCTTGTTTGATACTCAGCGATCCTGAGAGTTAGGTATTATTATCCCCATTTTACAGATGAGGAAACTGAGGCTCAGAGAGGTGAAGTACCTGGCTCAAGGCCACACAGCCAGTAAGTGGAGGAACTAGAGCCCATGTCTTGTGACGTCAGATGCGGCTCTTTCCCTGCTCTACTCTGCCCCCTGACGTAGGAGGAGTGGCCGAAGAAGGTGGAGCTGTTCAGCCTGGAGAGAAGAGAAGACTCAGGGGCACAGGACCGCTGACTTCATGGTTCTGCAGGACTGCCCCAGGCAGCGGGAGCAGCTGTGTTCTGGCCGCAGGGGTCAACAAGCAGGGCTTCAGAATCAGACCTGGGTTTAAATCGCTACCCTGCCATGTCCTAGCTGTGTGGCCTTGGGCAATCACTGGACCTCTCTGGGCCTCAGTTTTCTCTTCTGTTAATTGGGGAGGAGGGTTTTTGGAGGACTAAATGAAATGACAGAAGTATAGCCCCTGACCTATAGGAGGTGTTAACAATGTCACTACCTTTCTCATCCCACCTTATTAACTCGGTTAGAAATGCAGTGAAGCCGGTTTCAGCTGATGAGAGGAAGCACTTTCTCATCCTTAGAGCCTTTCTGTAATGAAGGGAGGGAGCAAGCTCCATTCACAGGAGTGTGCAGACAAGGGCTGGGCGGGGGTTCTTCCACAAGCAGGGGAATAACCCTTATAATCCTTTTGTACCTTGAGATCCATCAGTCCCTGGGTGGGTGCTGGCTGCATGTTCACTTAGGACTCACCCCACAACCCCCACCACGTGCTGGGACCAGAGAGAACAGCCCTTCAGTGACCTGGCTGCAGTAAGAGCTTACTCCATGGAAGATGAGCCTGGGGCTGGACAGGGTTTAGAAAGGCACGAGGGGACACTGCAGGCCTGGTGGCAGCAACAGCCGCAGACTCTGGCTCTAGGGCCCACGCTCACATGCCCTGTGCTCTGTGCTGGCCTGTGGCAGGCACTGGGAATAATGTGCTTCATTTAATCCACATAAGGAGACTGGCGGGAATGTATCAATGCCCCATTTTGCAGATAAGAAAACTAAATCTGAGAGGTAAAATGACTCGCTCAAAGTCACACGGTTGAAGCAATAAAGACTCAAGTCTAGTTCTGACTGTCCCTAGTGCTGCCACCACAGAGGTGAACTTACTCTTTCAGGGAGCTGCCTGAGGAAGGTCCAGGTGTGCCCGGAATGGTGCAGGGGCCAGTCTCATTACTGCCAGGCCCAGCAGAAGAGAAACGAAGTGGGGTGGTGTGGGGGCTTTTCACCTTCACAGTGCCAGGCCCTGCCATTCTGTCCCTCCTCATCTCCTAACCCCTGGGTTGGCCTCACTGCCCATCCAGTTCCCATTGCCTCCCCGTCCCTGACCAAGGCAATCAAACACTCCTGGGGTGAGATTGTTGGCCGAAAACCTGCACTGTTCTCTCCCACAGAAAAGTGGAAACTGCAGGCCTCAGGGGCTGGGAGAGGGAGGGGAGAATTAGCCTGGAGACAAAGTGAGCAGGTGGCTCAGTAACCTGGGCTAAGCCAGGCCATGTCACAGCAGGGGTGGGGGGTTCGGAGCCCCAGACTCCAGAAGCTGAACAGAGTTGCCTTAGGGCTAAGGGCCTTTCAGATTCTGGCGTTCCAGAGTAAAAAGGGCCTAAGGGGTCTCAATTCCTACCCCTACTGGGAAGGAAGTCCCCCTGTGGCCCCTTGATGTCTCTAGTGCCCATAAGCCCACCTGCCTCCAGACAGGGGATTGACTTCCAGCACCATGGATGGCTCTGCGCAGGGAGATGGCTCTGCACTGAGCTTAGTGACCCTGTCCTATTTCTTGGGACTCACCTGCCAGTGCCTCCTCTGCCCTGAGGGTCCCCAGAGTCCTGCTGCCCTCAGACTTGGCATGCCCTTCACAGAGCAAGAGGTACAACCATGAGCCTCAGAGCAGCTCTTGATTCCAGGCCTGAGAGCCAGTCCTCTGAATCCTGCTTTACAGGCTAGAATGTGGGACCCACCTGCACCTCTGTTACTTCCTCTCCAGTGTGTGTTTTGGGGTGTGTGCGGGTGCAGACCTGGGACAGAAGGACCCACCCCCATCTCACGTTCATGATACACCCTGGATCTTTGGAGCAAGACTCTCCCACATCCTGGGTCTTTGGCACCTGGGCTGGGGATCCCAAGGGCGTTTCTGGCCTCCTAGACCTTAATCTCAGAGTCTGTGCTGTCCACGGCCCTTGGTGGGCTCCCACTCAGATTCCCATAAGCAAGGCCAGTTCTTGGTTTCCTTGAGGACGGTGCTGGCCTAGCAGAGGCCTTGCTGTCACATCTGTTCTTTCTGGCCACAGACCCTGGTGGTAACAGCTGGTGCGACCTCACAGCCCATGTGTGCAAGGCCAGCACCGAGTGTGGTGCCAGTGGCCTGCTCCCCATGGAATGCAAACATGGGGAGATCCAGAATAATACCTCATTCCCTTCAGGGCCCGGCCTAGACTGGGTATACATGTATTTGCTTAGCCAGCCAGCCAGCCAGCCAGGGACTCATTCACTCATTCATTTGTTCGTTCATTCATTCTACATACCTAATGTGGACCAGGCTCAGGGGACCCAGAGTGGAAAGCCTTCCAGGAGTTCCCAGTCTGGTAGGGGAGACAAGAATAGACATAATGATAGCACATTAGAAATACATACAATCACCAACAGAGGCCAAGAGCTGTGGGTAATTATAACTTCCTCCTTGGGATCCGAGGAGGAAGGAAGTTATAACTACCAGGTGGGGGGTGGGGGGAGGAGGAAGACTTCAGGCAAAGGCTTGAAGGATGAGTAAGAGTTCACCTGGCGGCAGTAAGAGAAAGAGTTCCAGAGATGGGACGGCGTGTGTAAAGGCTTGGCCCCTCGGGGGTCTTCAAGTGGTTGGCTAGGGCTGGAGCACAGGCAAGGACACTCAGGGTCGGTGAACTGTGCAGAAAGGGGGCTACGACTCTTCCTGCCTGCTAGTGCTTTGGTGTCTGAATAAGCACACCTACCGATTTTTATCATACATTCTATGCTCAGAAGAAAGCTTGACTAGTTCATGCCTGGCAGCTTCCTTCCCTCCTTCCTCCCTTTCCGCCTCCCTCAACCCTCCCTTCTACACTGTGGACAGGTGAGTGGTGGGAGCTCAGGACCATGATGGCAACAGGAGCAGGGCCAGCAGAGGTGATGGGAGGTCTAGGAGGGGAATGACAGGGAAATGTGTAATTTTGAGTGACAGCAGGTGGCATCACAGGTGAGAGGGGGATTAAAAAGTGGTCAGAGTGCAATGACTCCAGCAAGACGGCAAGAAGTGGTGAGGCCCGAATGAGGACAGTGGCAGTAGGAACAGGAGAACAGATTCCAAAAATTTAGGAAATTTAGTCCACAGGAGTTGGTGTCTGATCAGAATAGGGGAGGGGAGGGAGGTGACAGGGTCCCTTCCAAGTCTAAGTCACCCCATTTCCCTGATCTGTGGCCCTGCCTATTCTGCTCATACCCTGTCTCTGCCCTCAGGAATCTTCCACTTGATTCAGATCAAGAAAGTCAGGAAGCAAGACTTCCAGAGAGAGGCACAGAACTTCCGGCTGCTCACTGGCACCCACGAAGGTGGGATTTGGGGCTGAGATGGGCCTGGGAAGAGAGCCTGGCAACAGACGAGGGCCTCTTGGGGAGTTGCAGGCTGCTGGTGCTGGTTGGGGGCGGGGGGGGGGCGGTGCGGGGGGGGGGGGGTGCTGTGAGCCGCAGACGACAGTTCCCGGCACAGGAATCCAGTGGGCGTCTGCGCCAGAGATTTCTCAACTCCGGTGCATAACAGCGGGAGGATAAAGCAGAGCCTGCTGGATTTCGTCTTGGGATAGGGGACACCGGGCTGCAGGGTGGGCGGTCTGAGCCCCAAACCGCGCTGCCTCTGCCCTCTCTACTGGAACATTTCCCCTCGGAACTCTCTTAATGACTTCCTTCTGATGCCCTTAATTTTCTCTACACTACACTGAGGAAGATTGGACCCAGGTGGGGCTTCAGGCGGGGGAGAAGTCACAGACGGGAGTGTCACTAACAGGTGTCGTGAAGCCAGCCCGGCCCCCAGTTGTTGGTTGGTTGAAGGCAGGGTCAGGTGCCAGACCTGATCCAGACAGGAGGGTGTGATGGGGACACCCGCCTCCCTCCTCTCTGGGCTCCAAACCCAGGGCCTCGCTGTCCTCCTTGCCCTGTGTGTCCTACACCGGCCACTCTGCCTGTGTTGTGCAAACACATACACACACACCACACACCCCTGCATACACACCTACACCCGAAACTCTTCTGCTTTCTTTCCTGCAGGTCACTGGAACGTCTTCCTAGCCCAGACCCCGGAGCTGAAGGTCATGGCCAGTCCAGACAAAGGGACCAAGACCTTATAACAAAGACCCAAACCATTGCATAATGAGCTTTATCATTTTTGTTGTTATATATTAATAAATAAGTTGCATTACCCCTCTGTCTTGCCTGCTGAGTTCGTATCGTCTCCTCACGTTCTCATAGTGACTGCAAAGCAGGCTTGGTTATCCCTGTTTTATAGGGCTGGACCCTGAGACGCAGAAGGGGCAGAGACCAGCTACTGCCCTCAGGGTGAGCTGTTGCAGGAGCCAGGGCTAGTTCCCCCAGCCTTCCTGCCTGGGCCCTCGTCTGCCGCTGTGGCCGCTGCCCTGTGGGTACTGCTTCTGTCCCCAGCCCGGAGACAGAGCACCTCCTGCTTTTATGGGCAGGCCCCTCCCAAGCCTAAGAAGGGGGCCTGACTCTAGTTAGCCAGCGGAGGGGGTGAATGGGGCCTCAGAGCGCTTTCCCAGCAGATATTCCAGGGATTCTTACAATTGTCAGCCACACTTTACAACGAGGAAGCTGAGTTTAGGGAGGAGCAGTCATCTGCCCGAATTCACCGAGCAGGTTAGTGCACTGAGAAGCGGATGCCAGGTCTCTTGTTCCAGGTGAGCACTCCTCCCCCATTCTACCGTGACCTGTGTTCTCAGCCCAAATATTCTCATCTCAGAAGATTCCTAAGACTTGGCAGTCAGATTGCCAGCCCTGGCACCGTGGTCTGAGGAGAAGGCCTAACAGTTACAATTAAAGACAGCATCGGTGACATGTCCCACCCACGTGTGTAGCTCCTTGCAATTTCAAAGCTGTTTTAACGCCCATGATTCCACTTACGGTGAACAGTGTAAGGATTACACTGTTTTATTTTACTTTAAGATATTAATTAATTAATTAATCAATGTTTATTTTATATTCTATTTCCTCTCCTTTGGCAATCATCTCTTTATTCTCCACATCTATGGGTCTGTTTCTGTTTTGTTTTGTTTTGCGTATTACCTTGTTTTTTTTTACATTCCACATGTAAGTGGAATCATATGGTATTTCTCTTTCTCTGTCTGACTTAGTTCACTTAGCACAATACCTTCTAGGTCCATCCATGCTGTCACAAATGACAATCTTTTCTTTCTTTCTTTCTTTCTTTCTTTCTTTCTTTCTCTCTCTCTCTCTTTTCTTTTCTTTTCTTTTCTTTCTTTCTTTCCTGAATAATATCCACTGCATATATGTACCACATCTTCTTTATTCATTTATCTGTTGATGGACACTTAGGTTGCCTCCATATCTTGGCTATTACTAGTAAAACTGCAATGAACGTAGGGGTGTGTATATCTTTTCAAATTAGTATTCTTGTTTTCTTTGGATAAATACTCAGAAGCAAAATTGTTGGATCTTACAACAGCTCTGTTTTTGATTTTTGGAGGATATCCATACTGTTTGCCATAGTGGCTGCACTAATTTACAGTCCCACCAACAGTGTAGGACAGTTCCCTTTTCTCCACATCCTTGCCAATACTTACTTGTTGATTTATTGATGATGACCATTCTGACAGGTGTGAAATGATATCTCATTGTGGTTTGAATTTGCATTTCTCTGATGATTAGTGATTTTGAGCATCTTTTCATATGTCTGTTGGCCATCTTTGTATGTCCTCTTTGGAGAAGTGTCTGTCTAGGTCCTCTGCCCATTTTTAAGTTGAATTGTTTGAGGGTTTTTTGGTGTTCAGTTGTGTGAGTTTCTCATATATTTGGATATTAACCCTTTATCAAATGTACTATTTGCAAATATCTTCTCCTATTCAGTAGTAGGTTGTCTTTTCATTTTGTTGATGGTTTCCTTTGCTGTGCAGAAACATTCTAGTTTTGTCCTGGCTGGTGTGGCTCAGTGGATTGAGCATCAGCTTGCAAACCAAAGGGTGGCCAGGTTGATTCCCAGTCAGGGCATATGCCTGGGTTTCAAGCCAAGTCAGGCCCCCAGTAGAGGGCGTGCGGAGGCAACCACACATTGATGTTTCTCTCCCTCTCTTTCTCCTTCCCTTCCTCTTCTCTAAAAGTAAATAAATAAAAAATTTTTTTTAAAAAGAAACAAGTTTGATGTAGTCCCATTTGTTTATTTTTTCTGCTTCTCTTGCCCAGGAAGACATATCCAAGAGCACATTTCTAAGAGCAATCTCCAAGAGTTTACTGCCCTGGTCAATGTGGCTTAGTTGGTTGGA
The DNA here is from genome assembly GCA_004027475.1 of Anoura caudifer. Classification (NCBI taxonomy): domain Eukaryota; kingdom Metazoa; phylum Chordata; class Mammalia; order Chiroptera; family Phyllostomidae; genus Anoura; species Anoura caudifer. The sequence continues at coordinate 1,100,715 of PVKU01000003.1, forward strand.
GCATGATCCCGTACACCAAAATGTTGCATGTTTGGTCCCAGGTCAGGGCACATACCTAGGTTGTGGGTTTGATCCCTGGTTTGAGTGTGTATGCGAGACAACTAATTGATGCTTCTCTCTCACAAAAACATAGTTTTTAAAAAGAGTTTACTGCCTATGTTTTCTTCTGGGAGTCTTGTGGTTTCAGGTCTTACATTCAAGTCTTTAATTTATTTTGAGCTTATTTTTATATTCGGTGTAAGAAATTGGTCGAATTTAAAATTTTTCTTGACTCTATCCAATTATCCCAACATCATTTATTTAGAAGACTGCCTTTACTCCATTGTATATCCTTGCCTCTTTTGCCATAGATTAATTGACCATATAAATAAGAATTTATTTCTGGGCTCTCTATTCTACTCCTTTTATATATATATCTGTTTTTTTTTTGTGAGTACCACACTGTTTTGATTATTGTGGCTTTGTAGTATAGTTTGATATCAGTGAACATGATACCTACCAATTTGTTCTTTCTCAAGTCGTATTTGGCTATTCAGGGTCTTTCATGGCTTTATATGAATTTTAGGATTAGATGTTCTAATTCTGAGAAGAATGCTGTTGGTATTTTCATAGGGATCGCATTGAATCTGTATATTGCTTTAGTAAGGACATTTTAACAATATTAATCCTTCCAACCCATAAGCATGGTATATCCTTCCATTTCTATGTATCCTCTTTAATTTCTTTTTCACTATCTTTTGTCTCTCACCTTTTTGGTTGAATTTATTCCTAGGTATTGTATGCTTTTTGATGCAATTGTAAATGGCATTGTTTTTTTAATTTCTCCCGCTGTTGGTTTGTTATTGGTGTATAGAAACACAACAATATTGCTACTCCAGCTTTCTTTTTATTTCTGTTTGCATGCACTATCTTTTCCCATTGCTTCACTTCAATCTGTATGTGTCAGCATTTAATCCTTTCACATTTAAAGTGATTATTGATAACTATGTTATTGTCACCATTTTATTAATTGTTGGTTATTTTTGTTGTTCTCTGTTTCTTCTTTTCTTGATCTCTTGTGGTTTTCTGTATTTTGTTTTGTTTTGTTTTTAGTGTTTTGTTTGGGTTCCTTCCTCTTTGTTCTTTGCATCTCTTTTTAGGTTTTTTGTTGATGGTTACCATGAGGTTTATGCATATTATTCTATATCTACAGAAGTCTATTTTCCTGATAGGCATTTAAGTTCAAATATATTCTATTAGGACTATGTTTTCCTCCCTCTGACACACTTTACATTTCTGTTGTCATCTTTTAGATTTTTTATGTTGTCATCTCCTAACTACTCATTGCAGTTTGAGTTGATTTTGATACTTTTTTCTTTTGATCTTCACAGTACTTCTTTAAACTTCTGATTCACTGTATTTATTAAATATTTGGCTTTACCTATGAGATTTTTGCCTTTCTTCTGTTTTCTTATTTCTAGGAATGGCTTTCCTTTTCTGTTTCAATGAGACCTTTTAACATTTCTTGTAAAGCTGATTTAATAGTGATTTAGTCCTTTAGTTTTTGCTTATCTGGAACACTATCTCTCCCTCAGTTATGAATAATAACCTTGCTGGGTAAATTATTCTAGGTTGTAGGTTTCTTTCTTTCAGCACTTTAAAGATGTCCTGCTGGCTGGTAAAGTTGCTGAGAAATCAGCTGCAAGTGTTATGGTGTTTCCTTTGTATGTAATTTGATATTTTCCTTTTGCTTCCTTCAAGATTGTCTCATATTTAATTTTTGCTATTTTAATTACAATATGTCTTGTTGTGGTTCTCTTTGGATTCATCTTCTCTGGAACTCTCTCTGCTTCCTGGACCTAGACACCTGTTTCCTTTCCCAGGTTAGGAAAGTTTTCAGCTATTAAAGTGTCTATTTCTTTCTCTATTTTCCTTTTGGAATCCCTATAGTATGAATGTCTGAGCTCATCATGTTATCTCAGAGGTCCCTTAATCTGTTGTTGTTTTTTAAAATTCTGTTTTCTTTTTGCTGTTCTGATTGGTTGATTTCCACTAATCTGTTTTCCAGGTCACCGATCCATTCCTCTTTGGTAGCTGATCTACTGTTGATTGCTACTAATGTGTTTTTCATTTTAGTTATTGTATTCTTCACTTTTTAAAAATGTATTTTATTGATTATGCTATTATGGTTGTCCCATTTCTCCCCCATTGTTCCCCTCCACCCTGCACACCCCCTCATACCCACATTCCCCCCTTTAGTTCATGTCCATGTGTCAAAAGTTCTTTAGCTTCTACATTTCCCACACTATGCTTGCCCTCCTCTTGTCTATTTTCTACCCACCGTCTACACTACGTATTTTCTGTACCTTTTCCCCCTCTCTCCTCCTCCCACTTCCCTGTTGCTAACCCTCCATGTGATCTCCATTTCTGTGTTTCTGTTCCTGTTTTGGTTGTTTGCTTAGTTTGCTTTTGTTTTAGGTGTGGTTGTTAATATCTGTGAGTTTGCTGTCTTTTTACTGTCCTATTTTTTATCTTCTTTTTCTTAGATAAGTCCCTTTAACATTTCATGGAATAAGGGCTTGGTGATGATGAACTCCTTGAACTTGACCTTATCTGACAAGCACTTTAGCTGCCCTTCCATTCTAAATGACAGCTTCGCTAGATAGAGCAGTCTTGGATGTAGGTCCTTGCCTTTCAAGACTTGGAATACCTCTTTCCAGCCCCTTCTTGCCTGGAAGGTCTCTTTTGAGAAATCCGCTGACAGTCTGATGGGAACTCCTTTGTAGGTGACTGTCCCCTTATCCCTTGCTGCTTCTAGAATTCTCTCCTTCATTTTAATCTTGGCTAATGTAATTATGATGTGCCTTGGTATGGTCCTCCTTGGGTCCAACTTCTTTGGGACTCTCTGAACTTCCTGGACTTCCTGGAAGTCTATTTCCTTTGCCAGAATGGGGAAGTTCTTCCTTATTATTTGTTCAAATAAGTTTTCCACTTGTTGCTCTTCCTCTTCCTCTTCTGGTACCCCTATAATTCGGATGTTGGGATGTTTAAAGATGTCCTGGAGGTTCCTAAGCCTCTCCTCATTTTTTTTTGAATTCTTGTTTCTTCCTTGTTTTCTGTTTGGTTGTTTCTTTCTTCCTTCTGGTCCACTCCATTGATTTGAGTCCCAGTTTTCCTCCCATCACTATTGGTTCCCAGAGCATTTTCCTTCATTTCACTTATTGTATCCTTCATTTGTTTATCTAATTTGTGAGCAAAATCAACCAATTCTGTAAGCATCCTGATTACCAGTGATTTGAACTGTGCAACTGTTAGGTTGACTATCTCTTGGTCGCTTAGATGAATTGGCTCTGGGGCTTTGATTTGTTCTCCCGTTTGAGCCATTTTTGCGGGGAAGAGTCTGGTCATATGAGGGGTAGAGCCTTAGGTGTTCCCCAGGGCAGGGCATCCCAGTCACAGAGTTATGATGCTGTATGTGGGGGCAGGGTCCGAGAGGGAACAACGGCTCTTGCTCTGCTCTCCCTTGGATTCCAGTCCCCTCCACCGCTTCCCCTTTGCCTGGATTATCTGCTTGAATGTGGGACCACCTGGTCAGCCAGATGCCTTGCACAGCCTTACTGGGTCTGCCAGTTGCCGCCTGGTGCCCGGGGTCTGCTAGCTGCTGCCTGTGTGCCTGGGTCTACCAACCTCCGCTTCTTCCTGCTGCAACTCCGCCCCTCTTATCAATCTGAATGAATGGTTGTTGGACTTTGTATAGTTCAATTTTCTATCATTTCTGGTTGTTTTCTTGTTTCTAAATCTTTGTTATCCTTAATTTTGGTTGTGTGAGGAGACACAGTGTGTCCACCTATACCTCCATTTTGGCTGGAAGTCTGTATTCTTCACTTATGCTTGGTTCTTTACTACATTTTCTAACATTTTGTGAAAGTTATCCTTAAGTTCCTTTATTTCACTTTCAAGTTTGGTCAGCATCCTTATGACTGTTTCTTTGAAATTTTTATCAAGCAAATTACTTATCTCCATTAACTTAGGGTTTTTTTGCCCCTGGGGGCATTTTCAGAAATATTATTGTCTTCTCATTTTGTTTGACTTTCTATGTTTTTATATGAATTACGTATTATAGCTATCTCTCTCAGCTTTGGAAAAGTGGCCTCATGTAGAAGCAGCCCCTGTGTAGGCTTGTGTATGCCAGTGGTTTTGGCAGGCTGGTGCGAGTGAAGCAGGTGCCTGAAGGCATTCAGGGCAGTACCTCACCAAGCTGGAGCAGTTCCAGGTGGGGAGGCCAGATGTGTATAGCAATGTCCTATTGATTGGTTGTGCTTGCTCTTTTCTTTTGGAGCCAAAATGGGCTAGGACAATGCATTTGGAACAAGCTGAAGTGACCTTGCAGGTAGGCTAGAGCACCTGGATACAGCCCCCGCCCACCCTATGGAGGTATGGTAGAGGGGATGTAAACAATGCTGCTCACTTGCCCCTCTAGCCTTCAGAGTTCCCTCAATCCTGGAGAGCTCCCACAGCTAACAGCTTTCTCTATACAGTCTCTCTCCTGTTGTACCAAAACTCATCCTGTGTAGAGGCAGACTCTGGGTAGGCATTATGTGCTGGGTAGTTTTGGGAAGCTGGTTGGGACAGAGCAGGCGGTTACAGCCTGGGGCATTGGTTTGCCTTCACCTTGCTCCCTTTGTTCAGAGACAAAAAGCTCCGGGCATTGTAGCTGAGGATAAGCTGGAGTGATCTTGCAGGTAAGCCAAAGCACTGAAATTGAGCTCCCAGCCACCCTATCTAAGTGGAGGCAGCTGTAAACAATGGGGCTCAAGCAGGGAGAGTTCCCTCAGCCCTTGGAAGACTCCCACAGCTTCCCAGCCATCTCTACTCATCTCTTTCTCTTGTTTCTTGGTCAGAAGCTATTCATCCAGCCCTCAGTTGTTTTGCACAAAAAATTGCTCCCTATATGTGTGTGTATTTGTTTGCTCATGGGAGGGTTCGAGTTCAGTGTCTCCCTATGCTGCCACCATCTTGGGCCTCCCTTACCCTGATTTTAGAAAGGAGAGAACAGGGGCTCAGGATCAGCCATTGTCTTGCCCAAAGCCTCACAGGGATGAGTGGTAAAGCCAACTAGAATTCAGGTCTACTGACTACCAGACCCTGCTCTCTCCCCAGTACAACCTCATACACCCCATCCCCAAGCCTGACTGAAGCCATGGAGAGATGGTGTAAAGTGGTCTGCTGGCTGGAGTCCTGCCATTTCCAGTCACTTAGAGGGCCCCAGCTCTTGTCTCCAGAGCCTGGTCTTGTACCTGGGTGTCTGAGGTCTGGGAAGTGTACTAAGCATCCTACTAATGCTGCCTACTAATGACACTGTGCAGGGACCAGTGTCACCTTCCCCAAACTCCCTCTGCCAGCTCCCAGGAGCCTAGTTTGAGAGTCTAGGGTTTGAAGAACACGGCTGGAATCTTCCCCCCATCCTCTGAGTTAGAAGAGCTTCTGCCTATTACAGGCTCTATTTCTCCTAGAGATCACTCATCATTCCTGCTTTGCTTGCTCTCTGTGTGGGGTTCACTTGAACCGTGGGGATGTGTTCTAAGCATCCTGCATTTAAAACGTAGGAATCTGAAAACTCAGCCATTCACATGGGGAACTCTGGTCACCCTTCAACCTAGCTCAGATGTCTTTGTGTCAGGGAAGCCTTCCCTGCCACCCCATCCCATCCCTGCCCCATGCACAATGCCCTCCTTCTTCTTCTGGAGAATGAGGTTGGAGGCAGGGCTCTGTAATCAAAGGCAGCTCTGGGGCCTCAAGACAGGAATGGACTTCCCTGCATACTTTTCTTGGTGTTGCAGGCCAACCCCCTTCCTGATTTCTCTGATGGGCTTATCCAAAGCTTGTGTTGTGCTTCCCAAACCTCTTCCACCACGGGAGGCGTGTTTAGCACATCAGCACCTCCTCACTTTGGTCCAGACCTTTCCCGTGTATAAACACAAGGTTTGCCTTGGGAACCTCCAAGCAGCTCTCTGAGTTGTCTTCCCCGTCCATGTATTCATTCATAAAACACTGTCTCAGCTACTCTGGAGTAGACCTTAAGCTAGCCCACTGACACAGTGTAAGGAACCAATATGGCCCTGACTATCCTTAGGGAGCCAGACTCTTAACGAGAGGCTTAATTAGCACCAGAGCACTAACGGCTGTGACATCAGGGCAATGGGGAGCGCGTCCCTGCATGACATTTCAGCAGGCTGTGAAGGGTGAGCAGGAGTTAGAAGAAGAGCTGGAGGGAGGGAAGAGAGTGGGCGAGGGCATAGGAAGACACAGAGGCATGGAAGGTGAGAAAGCATGTTATAGGTTGAATCAAATAGCTTGGTGTGGCTGGGTAAGAAAGTTTAAGGCAAGGAGCAAAGGAGGTGAGTCTGATACCCAGTCAAGAGGCTTTGGCTTCACCCTGAGGGCAGCACAGTGCCCTGGAAGGGTCAGATTTGAGGTTTAGAATGCTGGCTCTGGCTGCTGCAGGGAGAATGGTGTGATGGGGTGAGGGAGAGACCAGGCCGGAAGCTGGGAATCTGTGCAAGGGATGACAACAGCCTGGGCAGGAGGGCAGCGGGATGGAAGGGAAGGCAGAGCTGATGGCAGATTGGATGTAGGGCTGAGGAAGAGGGAGGAGTGTGGTGTGTACCCTGTGTCATATGTGGTGACTGGGGAGAGCCCACAAGTTCTAGCTGAGCTCCCAGTGAGTCTCAAGAGATACTCTTTGGGTGTGTTATGGGTCCAGAGAGAAAGCTGGGCCAGAGATGGGGATTTGGGAGCTGTTCGCTGAATGTAACTGAAGCCAGGAGATGGTAGGCATTGGCCTGGGAGAGACTGCAGAGTGCAAAGAGAAGAGGTGCCAGGATAGAACCCAGCAAAGGAACCACTGTGGGGGCCAGAGAGAAGCCAGCAGAGTGCAGTGGCTAGGAGTCCAATAAGATGAGGCCTGGGAAGGGTCCTCCTCCAGGACATAGGGGCTTCCGGTGCCTGCGGCAATGGACGATGTCAGCAGTGCTGGGAGACAGGAGAGGTTTGTGGGTGCCGAGGCAGTGTCTGGGAGGTGAGGAAACAGACAAGTCTTTGAAGAACTTTGGTGGTAAAGGAGAGAGGGTCAGGGCAGTAGCTGGCAGTGGACCTGGGATGAATGAGGGATAGAGGAGATTAAAGCAAGCCTTAAGGGTGAGGAGGCCTCACAGGAGGGAGAAAAGTAGAAGAAATAGGAGTGAAGATGGAGGAAGAGAAGGGACACATTAAAATCCATTCTTCCTCAGCCACTAACTTGCTGTGTAGCTCCCCACGAGTGTGAGGAGGGAGAGGGTGGCCTCCCGGGCCTGCCCAGCTTTCCACTCGTGGGGCTCCCTGAGACTCCGGCAGGGAGTCCTATGGAGTCCACTGTCCTGTTTGGTGACAAGGCTTGGCACAGGCCAGAGTCTGGGTGAAGTAGTCACAACGCCTCCCACATGCCAGGCCATTAGTTAACAAAGCACACTCAAATTCCTTGTCTCATCCGATCCCTAGGACACCCAGAGAGGAAGGGATTGCTGCGTTAAGGGGTGAGGAAACTAAGGCTCATGGAGAGGAAGTGAGCCTAATCAAGACCACACACTAGTAAATGGAGGGTTGGATTCCAGCTTAGTTCTGTGATTCTGAGTCCTGATGGGTCGCAGAGCCCCAGGGCCAGGTCCTGGGCTGGGGCAGGATGGCTGACCTAGGCTCAGAGCCTCTGTTCTGTGCCACGTTCTCAAGGAGCTTCCTGGCCTCAAAACTTGACCATCTTATGATGGCCAAGCCTGGCCTCCAGGTTTCCTGAGGAGGCTTCCTCCTCCTCTTCCTCCAGCAGCTATGAAGCCACCTCCTCCTGTCCCCCACAAACCCTGGGCTCTGGGAAATGCAATATTTCTGAGAAACAGGACGTGGCCTGCGGTTTATGGCTGGCCTGGGGTGAGGGAAGGCCTGAGGCCCCACCAGACACAACAGCATCTCCAGGGCAGGCCCTGCCAGCCTCCTGCCCCTCACCCTGATCCTGGAAGACACCCCTGCCTGCCTTCTCTCCTCACAGGGTCAGCTCACGGAAGATGAATAGGAAGTTCTCTGGGGAGTTGGCTGAGGTCGGAAGTGGGTGGGGTGGCATGGGTATCTGTGTAGAGGGAGTCATCTCAGACCTTCAAGAGTGGGAATTAGGACCTGGATCTCTGGCCCACAGCTCCAGGCTGTTTGAATGACCACATGACATGGGACTCTCTCCCCCCGTCCCACCTTTATCCACTCCCACACAGAGCTCACATAACTTGCCCAGAGTCAAACCGCATTGCAGGGCTGGGGCTGTGACCGAGACCTACAGGGTATGACTCAAATGTATGTATGCCCTTTGTCTTTACCCCATGATGCCTGGGCCGAGGATGAGGAAGAGATCAGCCTTCTTACCAGCTCCCCTGCCACCACCCTCTCCCCTCCACCCCTCCCCATTCCCAGAAAGTCTTGCCTAACAACCCATACTAATCTTTCAAGAACACCAGTCCTACCCTGTCTCTCCTTCATTAAGCCCCTTCTTTGATGGCTTCCCTCCATCCTCAGCATAACATCTAAGCTTCCTCTCCCGGACCTTCAGGATCTGGCTCCTGCAGCCCCTTCAGCCCCAGTTCCCTCACTGTCTCTCCCAGCAGCACCACAGGGTCCAGTTTGCTGCCCTTCCTGACCAGGTGGGATGGATCTGGGCTCCAGGAAAACCTGCATCACAGACTTGGACACCATCAAAACATTCCCTCTCTGTTGCCCCAGCATATCAGCACTTTCTTTCCAACTGGTTCTTTCAAAAAGCAGACAGGACACCATGTATGGCTCAGCAAACAACAGCAGTAGCCCTCAGTCAGACACGGTATGAAAGATCTGCCCTTCCAATCCCAATGAGAGGACTCTGGGGAATGACTCTGACCAGCCGCATCGGTCTGTCACAACCGGTCCTCAGAGATCAGGAATGAGGTGCTAGAATCATGATTGGAGAGGGGGCACCAGTTACACCAAGTTAGGAGTGGGCAGTGAACACGCGGTCACCAAAGAATCCCTGCTCCCAGGCTGCCATAGCTACAACTTCAGCCCATTTCTAAGGCCAGGGTTCCCACTTTCTGGAACGCCTTTGCCTGTGCTCCGCCTCTGTACTCCAGCTTAGCCTTCAAGTCCTCCTCCCAAAAGGCCTCCCTGGCCCTCTCTGCCACCCGTGCATTATATGCTCTTCTGTAATCGAACTCATCCTTTGTGCTGCAGTGATCTGTTCCTGGTCTCCCTGCCACCGCACAGTAAGCGTCTTGAGTCAGTGACCACATGGTGGTCATCTTTGTATGTTCAGCCCCTAGCATGGCCCCTGGTCCGCAGGAGGCATTCGGCACCTTCTTGGAAAAGACGGCAGTGAGGGGTGGAAGAGTGACATTGATAATGAATACCATGTGCTGAGATGCAGTTGACTGCCGACACATAGTAGGTGCTCAGTAAGTGGTTGTCGAGCCCTTGAACAATCTCCACTACCATTGTCAGTGCCCTCACCCCTACCACCAGGACCAGCCTCACATATGGAGGGCCCAGGTAGGGATGCAAACGGAGCCTACATATCATATCACAAATATTTAAAAGTTACAAATCAAACTAACAAACTAATAACCTATTAAAAAATATGTTCTATCTTCCTACCTTGAGAAATGTACCTTCCTAATGACCTGGAAGGCCAAACTCAAATCTGATATTTTCATACTTCTCTGAATTCTTCTCCAGAACATGGAGGCACAGGGAGACCAGCCCTCGGTCCCTGGCTTCCTCTCATTCCGACTCCGTCCTGTGCTGTGAGGGGCACACATGTTAACACCCCAGTCTGCATGTCCGTGGTGGCTTTAAAACATGTCTACGAATGCTTTTATCTTCTGTCCTGAAGAGGCATGGCTTATGTCCCCTCCTCTTAAATCTAGGTGTGCTATGAGTCATTTATAACCGAGAGAATGAGACAGAGCTTATGCTGGGTGACTTCCAAAGCCAGAGAAGGCAGGGCAGCTCCTGCTCTGCTTACTGACCTACTGCTCTTGGCACTCTGGGCAGCCGTGTAAGAAGTCCAACTACTCAGAGGCGGCCATGCTGTGAGGAAGCCCCGAGCGCACAGAGAGGCCACACGCTCCAGTCAACAACCCCAGTGGAGCTCTGGGGCCAACTGCCAGCACTGACCTGTTGGATAAAGACCCTGCCCCTGAGTCTTCCCAGCTGAGGCCTCAGACATTGTGGAGCAGAGACAACCCATCCCCCCATGCCCTGTCCAAGTTCCTGACCCACAGAATTCAGGCACACAGCAAAATAGCTGTTTGAAGTTGCTAATTTTTGTGGTAATTCATTAGGCAGCAATAGGAACTGGAACAATGTCCAAGTTTTATCTACACACTCCCCCATCCCCCCCCCCACAAACTAACCCTTAAGCTTAGGGAACAGACTTGGGGAAGAGGATTGGGGAGTCCAGGAAGCAGACCTGGGCTGTGTGGACAGGGAATTCCAGGGTCCTGGGCTGGGCTCCCTGCTCTAGAACGGGGTCGGGGGGAGTGGTATGGGCACATATCCAATTGGCTTCACAGGTTTCTTGTGCTGTGGGCAGGAGTGCTGTTGGAAGAGACTCAGACAGAGGCCCAGGGCGAGGCTCCCTCTTCCCTGGGTCTGATGGTCCTGCCCTCCACTGTTACCACCACCACTCTCAGCACCTACTACTGCCAGCACAGCGACGAAGCCATCCTCAGTGTCCCACTGTGCCCTCCAATGTCCCAGTCTGGTGGGGAAGAAAGAGACATAAACAATGACCATCGAGAGTGGCGAGCAGGGTGGGGGGAAGGGGTATCAGAGAAAGCATCCTGGAAGAGGGGACACCCAAACAGAGACTTTCAGGAAGTAGCCAGATAAAGTGGAGAAATCATATTCCAGTTCTATCTAGGAAATGGCATGTTCAGAGGCTTGGTGACAAGTAAGAGTGGTGCATTTGGGAAAGCAAAGGCAGGCCAGCCTGGTGAGAGAGAGCATTGGGAAGTGGAGGCAGGCAGTGCAGGCCACAGGGAGCAGGGATCACAGTGTCTTGGGAGAAGCCTGGAGAGGCAGGCAGATGCCAGCTCTTCCAGGGCCCTCAGAGCAGGGCTGATGTTCAGGGACAATGTGCTGGTGTGGCTGTCAACACTGGTGCCTCTTCCGAGCACCCAGGGCCTATTCCAAAACAGGAGTTATTCTGAATATCACCGCCATTTTTTTGAGCCTGTAAGTTCTTTTTTGTTTTTCTTTTGTTTCTCTAAACAGGGATATAACTCAATCAAACTTGTGTTTTACAAAGATTTTTTCAGGCTTCTGTGGGAGAAAGTCTTGGCGGGGGCCAAGAATGGAAGCAGGGCAGTCCGTAAAGTATTGCAGCTATTCGTGAGACACGATGGAGAGCCGGACCAGGTCGTGGCAACAGAGCTGGAGAGAAGTGCAGGAGGTTAAGCTCTATTTAGAGGGTAGAGTCAGACATGGCTCCTGACTTCAAGGAACTCACAGTGCAACAGTGCAACAAAGAAACAGCTGAGCATACATAGCAATTAGAATCAGCTTATTTAATCCTCATCAGAAATCTCAGCATGGGTACCAATATTCCTATTTCACACGTGAGAAAAAGCAATGCCCAGTGGCAAACACTGTTGCCTGCCCACCCAGTAGCCATTCCTTGCCTCCTTTTTGCTGATTCTAGGAGCAGCTGGGGTGAGTCATGATTGGCCAAAGCTAGCCTTGGCAACCCAACTCTCCTCTGCTAGTGACCCATCTAGGGCTGGGTACGTAATTCAGTTCTGGTGAGGTGGTGAGGGACGAGGAGATATTCCTCCTCACAGGAGAGAGTTACATGAGGAAGAAACCCTTTTTCTGCTGCACTCCCTGTTCTACGTACTTCAGATGCTATCAGCTTGGGGATGGGGCACAGAGCTATGGCATCCATCTTGTGACCATGAGGCTGAGAATTATGAAAGCCAGCAATGCTGCAGGAGGCTGTGGCGAGTTGAGTCTTCAGTGACATCAATGACCAATCTGGGTACCACCTACATTTCTTGCTGAGAAAACAACAGGTGTCCTTGTAGCTTGTGCCATGGCAGCAGCACTGCCAAGGACCCTCTCATCACTTTAACATCTGTATACATACCGCTCCCAGTCCCAGTGTGTTTTCACTCCCAATAGCCTGCACCTGCTTCTCCTTATCAGAGGGCCATCCTCAAACTACTGGATCCTACTTTGCCTATAAGCATGGAAACCCAGAAGAGCCTGAGAATTTATACCCCCACCCCAAGTGTGTCTCTTAACCAATGACAGATGAATATGGAGGTGTCAGTCTTCCAGCTGCCTTGCACTGATCTGGACAGCTCTGCGGAGTGAAGTCACTAGAGCTTCTCTGTAGGATGGAGCCAAAGTTCCCCTTTACGGCACCAGGCTTCATATCACACTCCCTCTCCCAGTCTCACCTCTCTACTTCCCTACTACTGGTTTGTCTTGGAAACACTTCCTAATATGTCACTTTCACATGACTCCTCATCTCAAGTTTTGCTTCTAGGAACCCGGCCCAAGACAGCCACCATTAGTCAGGTTTTCTATACTTGCCACCTAAAGCATCCTAACAGACACAAAGGAGCAAGGTGAAGGTCTCATAGCAAGTTTGCTCAAATGTAGGTTTTCCACCTGCAAATCCCATGGATTTTTTTAAGCATGCTAATCAATAAGCTGATGATTAAAAACTTACTTTTGTAGCCCTGGCTGGTGCGGCTCAGTGGATTAAGCACTGGCCTGTGAACCAAAAGGTCACCAATTTGATTCCCAGTCAGGGCACATGCCTGGGTTGCAGGCCATGTCCCCAACAAGGGACACATAAGAGGTAACTGCACATTGGTGTTTCTCTCCCTCTCTTTCTCCCTCCCTCCCCCACTCTAAAATAAATAAATAAAATCTTTTAAAAAAACCTTACTTTTGTAAAGTGCTATAATCTAAACACAGTACAAATAGCAGCTAATTACTTCTAATTACTGAGAGCATCTACCATGAGCCAGGTGCCAGGCTAAAGCTTTACCTCAGTGACCTCATTTAGTCTTTACCAGAACCCTGGAAGGTAGATTCTACTTGTAGTGTTCAGTGCTGAGAAACAGCACAGAACACTGTTCGTAGAACACTAACATCTAGTGTGCTATGCTGAGTAAACAACCACAAATTTAGCAGCCCAAAACACGTTTGTTATCTCACGGTTTATATAGGTCAGAAGTCTGGGCACATTTAGCTGGGCTCTCCGCTTCAGGGTCTCAGCAGCCTGCAATCTGGGTATGAGCAGGGGTGCAGGGTGTCAGAGGCTCAAGTGTGGGAAAGATCCACTTCCAAGCTCCCTCGGGTTATTGGCAAATTCGTCTTTTTGTGGTTACAGAACTTAGGCCCCTGTTTTCTTTCTGGCTGTTAGCCAGGGACCGCGTGGTCCCTAGACACCACCTGTGGTCTTTTCTTGGGCCCTCTCACAGCGTAACAGTTTACTTCCTCAAAGTCAGGAACAGAGAATCACTCACTCCAGAGAAGTTCCAATCTCTCTTTGAAGGACTTTTACCTGATTAAATCAGGCCTGCCTAGGACAATCTTTTAACATAATTCAAAATCAACTGATTTGGGACTTTAATTACATCTGAAAAATTGCTTCACTTTTGCCATATTCCACTGGCCAGAAGCAAATCACAGGTCCCACCCTCACTCAAAGAGAGGGATTATACAGGCTGTGACCACCATGGGGACCACCCTAAGGACTGCCTGCCACCCTGTTACTACCCATATTGTAGAGCTGAAAAAACTGAGACCAAGAGGGGTTTAGTAATCCTAACCGAAGTCATACTGCCAGCGAGAGGAGGGAGAATGCAGTTTCAAGCTGTGAATTCTAGTTCATGAACTCTTAATCATGACCCTGCACTGGCTAGACACTACCCAAAGTGCTTTCCCATTTCTTATGTCCCTGAGTCCCCTCAATAATCACGAGGAGCAAGTAGAAGCTCAGAGAGGTTAAGGGACTTGCCCAAGGTCACACAGTGGTAGTGTCAGGACAAAAAATCAGGATTATCAAACCCCCAAACCCAAGATTTTAACCAGTGCAGTAAGTAGTCAGTGCTCTAACAAAGGAATAGAGAGCGCTGAAGGAGTTCCTTAGAGACCACCCCTACTGGGTCAGGGGTTGGGCAAGGAATGAAGGAGATAGCCTTTCAACAGTGTCATAAAGAAATAACAGAATCAGCTATTTGAAAATGAGGGAGTGAGGAAAGGGAAAAAATGTATATCCAAGGAGGGACATCTTGGGCAAAGGCAAGGAAGCAGAAAAGCACAAGCATTTGGGAGGGAGTGGGGAAGGAAGTTTGTTTCGGATGAAGATGGGGGACTATGAGAAAGGAGACTGTAGATATGGACCCAATAATGGAACACCTGTGTTGACCCTGAGAAGACTGTATTTGCCCGAAAGGACTCCTCATGGTTAATTAGGCTCAAATTCATCACCAGAGTCTAGCAGCCATCGTTTACAGAGGTCCCTCACACATGTCACATTTCCTCAAGCAGTGCGCAATTCAGGGAAAAGCCACAGGCTGGTTTGCCAAGCCTCCTGCACTGCGCTCCTGCTGTCTGAGTCAACCCTTGTTTATAAGAGTGCGCCTCAGGTTGAAATTCGACCAATAAGACTGAGACTTTCCCTGTCCAATCGGAGCTGAGCAGCCATACCCTCATTTGCATCCTCACTCACCAACCAGATGGTGCTATTTGGGCCAATCAAACTGTGAGAATTTGGAACCCTCATTTGCATAGAAATGAACTAATTGGGGGCTGGAAGTAGGCATTCTTCTCTATATAAGCCAGCTTCACCTCCATTTTCCCCACAAGGCAGCATAGTTTCAGCTTCGTCGTGTGCTGCACTAGGACTTCTTTACTTGGGCTCTGTGTTATGTTGTTCCGTGATTGAGCTGTCTCCTCCGAGTGACATCTCCCTGTTCACTCCACCCAAAACCGAGAAATCTTGTTGGCGTCAAATTGCTGGTAATGACTTTTGTTGACTCCAGTATAAGGAGTCAGAGCTTTATTTCGAAGGCAACTGGGGGCCACAGAAGGGTGTGGAACAGCAGCAGCTATTCACAAAAATGCCGTTAGAGGAGTTCATGTCAGGCGTGGGACAGGGGCCTGTTAATAGAATCTTAGGTTCTCCCAAAGCCCTAGGAGGAGGATGGATGAGCAAGGCTGTGCCCAATTTGGGAGCAAGCATACCGAGGTCCGTTGAAGGACACGATGCTCTATGAAGGGAATGAGGTTCAGTAGTGGGGTCAAATTTCCCACTTCAGTCATGGTGCTGGAGCAATGCGGACCAGGGATTCTACTTTTTTCTGCAGATTATGGCTTGTTCATCCTCTGTGCATCCCACGTTCATGCACCACAGTCAGCGTGGGGATTGTTTGAAAAGTCGGTTCTGGGGCTCCAAATCCAAAGGTTCTGATTCAGCAGGTGTGGAGTGGGGCCAGGCATTATTTTAAACAAGCACCCCAGGTGGACCAGAAAAGCCAGGCCACCCTTTAAGAAACCCCCAAGAGCATAAGGGTCAAAAAGTCGGTCATTGTAGAAGGCTGCAGCCTACGGTCTCAACACCTTCTCCTCCTCCCCATTCCTCTGGGGGCTGCCTCAGCTGAAGCCTGCCCTCATCAGCCTTCCCAGAGACGTTTCCGGAGCTGGTTGACTCAGCTAAGTGCTATTATTAGGGACTAATAAGAGAAAACTAAGGTTCAGGGTCCATAGCATGACCCAGGTCCCTACGCTGTAAAAGGTGAGATTCGAACCCGGGGCGAAGGCTCCATGAAAACTCCACTTCCCGCGGCTGCCGGCAGGGGTACGCGGAGCCCTGGGGATCCGGGGAGCCGGAGGCGCGGGTCGGGGCGCGGGTGCTGGAAGAACGGGGGCTTTGATTCCCATCTCCCGGCGCAGACCCAGACACTAATTAAAATCGCCTGGGCCGCGGGGGCGGCAGGCGGGCACAAAGCCGGCTTTGACCCGGCAGCGGCGGCGCTGGCGGGCGCGGGGCCGCGCGGCACAGGGGCCGCTTGTGGGACGTGTTTGTTTTTGCTCGTAAAGCGCGGCAGCGGAGCGGTGCCCGGGCGGAGAGGGGGGCCGAGCCGGGAGAGGGCCCCTGAGGCCACGCAGTCCGCCCCACCCGGCCCGGCTGCGCTCCGGTGTCCTCGCCCACCGGGACGACCTTGGGCTATGGGCTAATCCCTTCCCATGCGAGGCCTCAGTTTCCCCGTGTATTACATGGCAATGATGGTAACCTAAGAAATGATATTTTTTGAGCGCTTGCTGTGTTCCAGGTTTTGGGCTTAGGCTTTTCTCACTTCATTTTATTTAATCCTCCCAACTCTATTAATATCCCCATTTTATAGATGAAGGCCGGAGAGGTCGAGTGCCTTGCCCAAGGTCACAGTTCTAAATGTGAGAGCAAGGCCTGGCGTTCAAAACTAAGACTCCAGTTAAAGCCTGGCTGGGGGACTTGTGGTGAGGGGGGTACCATCAGAGAGATACAGAACCTTGGTGAGGAACCCAGGTCACTGCCTAACAGAGTGACAGCAGGCAACAGTCTTATCCAGGAGGTTGCATCTTAGCAGTGGGAGAGCAGGGTTAGGACCAGCTGGGGATGCACAGGAAGGTGAATTTCAGCAGGAAAAGATTTCCTGGTCACAGCCTGCTCATTACCTATCAAAGTTTCCATTGGAGTGAGCTCCCCAGCGCTGGGTTATTCAAGTAAAACCCTAAACGCAGCCTGGGATGGTTCTCAGAGGTCCCTTCAGCCCAGGTCCTTAGGATCCCTGGCTAAGGAAAGTGGTGCCGCCCAGCATCTTGGGCTGCATGGGAGCTGAGGGTGAAGTAGGAATGAGGAAAAAAATGGGAGCCTCCTTCTTGGGAGCCCCTGACCTCTACGGTGACAGAACCACTCAGGCTTATGCTTTGGGCCTTTGCACCCCCATGAGAAGAACGTGCTGCAGCCATGTTGATCTCTCTTCTACCCACTTTCTGCCTGACTTCTGCTCATGCTGCGGATGTCCACTCAGAGCAGGCGAGACTCCCTCGCACCCACCATTTGACTTTGGGAAAAACTGTTACAGCGGTAATGATCTGCTGGAGGTTGCTGCCTTCCCTGGGCCCCTGAGGATGGAGCTGACAGTATGGGCCTTGCTCCCCTTTGTCACCAGTCCCCTCTCTTGATGAATTGGGCGGGGAAGATGCATTGGGTAGTATTCCTCTGGTTGGAACAGGTTCAGTTAAGGTCTGGCTGGAGAATTTGGGGTGAGGGTGGGGTCATCAGAGAGATACAGAGCCCTGGTGGGGGACCAGGCAACAGTCTCATCCAGTGACATGACTGCTGAGGTGTCCCATGGCTGGAGGTCCTGCTGCCCCTTGATACAGGGCCTCTAGCAACCTGAGTCCTAAGCCTCTCCAGCTTCCTCCACCTGCATGTTCCCTGTGCCTGCAAACCATAGCTGGGTGACTTGGATGGGATCTCCCACTAACCCCAGCCACCTGTGAAGAGACTCGAAGGAGGAGAAGGAGAACCAGGAGGGAGGGTTTCTCAGACTCTCTCCCTCCCTAAGCCCTGGGAGCCAGAGCTTGGACAGAGACACTATTAACACAAAATTTGCAAACATAGCTTCTAAAAATAGCTCCGGCTGGCAAGGCCCACCTGGCACAGGCTGCACCTTTGCGGCTGCTGGCCTGATCCCCTCAGAGTGCCGCCTCAGTCTGTCAGCAAGTGTGTCACGCTGCCTTCCCCCCACCCATCATGAGGGCAGTCACAGCCCTGGGTCCCATCCAGGGGAGAGACCCGGAGAGAGCAGGACTGTCCCTGTGTGAAGAGGGGCTGGGATGTACAGGCTGAGGGAGAAGACAGTGTTGCCCACATGGGTGGGGGTGGGGGTAGGACACAAAAGTACAAAAAGACCGAAGCAAAGTTAAACACTTGAAAATGAAAATAGCCCAATCAAAGTAAAAAAAAAAAAAAAACAAGAAGATGAAGAAAAAAATGTGAGGGGAGGAAGGCAGGGCCAGGAGAGTGGTTCCATGGCCACCATGGGCCCAGACTGGGGAGGGCACATGGTCACCCCCCAGCAAATCCTGAGGACCAGACAGCCAAGAAGCTCCCTGAGAGCTTCTCTTATCTTTCATTGAACAAATGAGGAAACTGAGGCCCAACTGGTGATGTGACTTGCCCCAGGTACCTCAGCCAGCCAGTGGTAGGAATGGACTGGAACTTGTGTCTGCTGCCTGACGCTCTTTCCAACAGGCCCCTCAGTCTCCCCCTCTCTGCCAGCTGATGGGAGTCATCATTAATAATGAGTCTCAAAATGCTCCTTCTTTATTGTGAGTTTTTTTAGGAAAGATTTACTAAGCACCTATTGTATGCCGGATACTGGGTACACAAAAATGAGCTGGACAGGTGGGCCCCTGATTTCTGGTAAGTTCCATTGTAGTCTAATGTCAAGAACTGCTCACGTGAGCACAGAGCTATGCTGTGCTCAGGATGCTTTCACGTAAACTCACAAAACAGAACATGCGTTGTGCTTCCCAGGTCACAGTTGAGAAAACTGACACTCAGGCAGTTAATAACTTGTCCAAGGTCACCCAGTAAAGTTGGGACTGCAGCTTCCTTACGTTGCCTCATGGGACCTTCCTTCCTAATCAGTGGGCACAGCCTGTAGGAGGCCAGCACTTGCTCCTGGAAGCCCCCTGTTCCAGATGCCCCCCTGGATGAGAATAAGAGGGCACCAGGAGGCCCGGACCAGGAACACCAGACTGCCCCACAATGCCTTGCCTTTGGTTGCATTCAGTGACCTCCCCTGGACACATTACATGGGTAGATTCCTGGCCCTCATAGAGCAAGTGGAAGGCCTGGCTGCTCCCTACCAGGTAGCTCTACCCTGCTCTCCTGAGCCCTCCCCTGGACCAGCCCAAGCAGACACAAGCGCCCATTCCTGGAATGGGGAAGTAAAGCCAGAGCTGTGAACTTCCTGGCCCTCACCCAGGCCCCATTCAGGTCCTGTAGCCGGTGGCCAGCAGACACTTGATCTCTCTCTCCAGGGGGGCCTGGCTGTGCTGGGTCCCTCACAACAGCCCCTGGCTGTTGTGCCCCAGAGTGGAGACCTGAGTACCATTTCTTTCTCTTCTGATGCCTCAGCAAATGCTAATCTGCAGTGGCCTCCTTCCAGGTGAGCTTCTCTGGGACCTGCACATGCACTCCAACCATTCTCCCACACCCACAGGGGCACATCATCACACCTACACTTTCCCACTTGCTGCCTAGAACTTTCCAGAACAACATGATGCAGTGCTTGTCGTGAGTCCCCATCTATTACACACCTTGTGGGCCAACAGGGCTCCGACCGTGGGCCCAGGTGCTAGCTGGCTGCTCCCCTCTGCTCACAGACCCTGAGGTCTACTTGCACTAGCGAGGTACCCCCTGCCTCGGATCGAAATGGCCACTCTGGACATGTAAATTGCCAATTTTGAGTTGTATTCCCCTTCTACCCTAGCCACACCCAAGGCAAAGGCACCCATCTCTAGGCTGGACCTAAGAGAGAACAGTGCTCTGCAGGTGGCCTGGCTCCAGAATCGTGCCCCTCAGGGTGCTCCAGGGTAAGCAGAGGCAAACCCAATCTGAAGGCACTAAGGATGTTGGCAGCCCTGCCTTCCCTGTCCAACATTTTCTTCTGGCAGCTGTCCTACCCCACCCTCTTTGAAAGAAGCAGCGCTGGGCAGGTGCTTGCCCAGGAAAGGTCACTGATAGGACCAGAGGTGGCTAGAGCACCAGCTCACAGTTTCCCTGGACCCCCAACGTGGCCTCTGGGAAGACTTGGTCCAGTGAAGTGATAAGCTCACCAGTGGGGTGGATCACTCAGCCTGGCTGAACGCTCCCTGCAGGGATCTGGCCTGGGGCCCCCAGGCAATGGGCAGATGAAAGTGGAAGAGGGTGAAGTATGTGGAGCGCTGTCTTGGTGTCTGAGTCCTTTCCAGTTCCAGGCCATGTGCCCACCCCCCCCCCCCAAAAAAAGGGTTTCTAAGATGGCCTGAGAGAGCCTGTGCTCCTTGCAACCAAAATGTTTGTCTAGTGAATATATTCTGTCTTTTGGGGAGTTTGAATTGGGGGCTCAGAGCCATGGGAGCAGGAGAGGCTGAGGTGGGAGCTGAGGATGCATCCCCAGAAGGCAATGGAAGGGAGGCCAGACCATCTGAGCTGCAGTTTAGATACTGATATCAAAAAGGCTGTGCCACTGGAGAAGTCCTGTGCTCCCTTACTGTCCCCACATGTCCCCACAGTACCTCAGTGCACCTTGCAACCTGAGCAACCCAAACTTAGCACTGCACTCCTGCAAACACCCTTGAGAGGAAGGGAGAAGCCCCAACCATGGCATTCACTGCCTGGTGACCCAGATATGTCACTCAGCCTCTCCCCAGCTCAATTTTCCCATCTGGAAATTGGGGAGACCAATCCCAGTTTGTCCATATCCTCCCACAAGACATGATGTTGGCAGGGGGTGGGGGCTGTGCAAATGAAATGAGATCACAAATTGGAAACCGCACCAAGACTCTGCATCCAGTTACATGTGATTCATCATTTATGACCTCACCAGCTTAAAAACACCAAATGGCAAATCCTCGCGACGCACCCCCCCCGCCCCCGCCTCAGGTTAGCAGATTATTCAGTCACTTAGTCAATAAATGCAGAAAAAGCCCCACTTGGGTGCCAGGCACCCCCTGGGCCTGGGGAGCACAAGAGAAAAAGACGTTGGCACCGCCCTCCAAGGGCTCACAGTCCATCTGGGAAGATGAGATTCACACAAAATAGAATCACCGCCATTGTTGGAAGCACATACTCTGGGCCAGCGCCATGCAGTGTGCTGCCTACCCAGTGTTTCATTGAACAGAGAACCTGTCAGGTGGGTGCTGTGAGCCTTGATCCACACATGAGGAACTTGGGGTTCAGGGAGGCTGGCTCAATGTCACAGAGTCAGTGGCATTGGGCTGGAACCCAGGAGGAGCTACCTTTCAAGCCTGTGCCCTTTGCAGCATCCCCAGCTGCCTATGGATGCTGGGGCTCGGGGTCTGGATGCACCGGGAGGGGCTGCCTACTGTCACCCCTGAAGTCTGTCCCTGTGCTGGGCACTGGATCCGGAGCACAGTCTTGAGCTTTTGCCCTTGAAAAGCAGGTGGTATGGCCAGAGCTGACTTCCAAACGCACACCTCACAGTGCACCCACACCTTCCCTAGCGCTCTCGGGTGCACCGGCAGCTAGCTCCCTGGAAAGACTGTGAACTCGCCATTTGACACATTAGAGAGAATGAATCCCCCTATCTTTGCCTCTCTGTGGGGTCAAGCCTGCAGTGGGGGCCCTACCAAGGGCTAAGGAATTGTGTGCAGCTCCGGGTCTCAGTGGCAGCAGTCCAGTGTGAGCCCAGGATGACTGGGAGTTGCACAGCTGCCATTTCCTGTAGTTAAATGTGTGTGTCAGCCTGTGTGCTGGGTGCCCAACCCTGAATTTGAATTGTCTTATTGAATCAGCACATTAAGTGTTACTGTTATCCAGTTTTACAACTGAAGGCATGGACGCTCAGAGAGGTTCAGTGGCCTCTCGCATTCATGACCTGAAAACCATCAACCGGACAGGTCTCCTTCCTCCCTGTACCCAAGCGGGCCTGTTCCTTCCCACCACCAGCCATTCGCACCCTTTGCCACCAGCCTATCTCCCCCTGCTCCTCCCCATCTGGAGCAACTCAAGCACATAAAGGGTGGGGTGGGGGTACTGAGGAAGAAGAAAGTTGGGAGGAGAGCAAGGTGTCTCATAAAACTAAACAAGGGGAAGCAGGAACACAGGAGGAGAGGCCAGGGTCTTCTCCCGGCCGGTGGGTTTCTTTCTCTCCCGTGGCTCGCTGGTGTGGGCAGACACTCAGTGTGAGTCAGTCAACTGAAAGCCACAGGTTGTGCATGTTCCCTGGTCAAAGTCCAGTCTCTCTGAGACCTACCTTCCTCTTGCCTGGAAGGAGTGGCCTTTGGATGCTCTCTGAGACCTGAGGCCTCACCCCTTCTGATGCTCTTCTCCTGAAAAGACGAAGCTGCCAGGTCTTCATTTGCCCCTCATTTCCCAGCCACAGGTGTTCCCTTGCTGTGGCAGCGACCAACACCCCACCAACCCACCCAACACACAACACACCAGCCCTCTGGAAGCAGGCTTCAGATGGGTGCTACCCAGTGGACGGGTCTCAAGAGCATTGAAATAAGAGGCAGGACCCCCAGATTCTGGTTCTGCTCCGTTGGCCACTCTGCTGAGTGATGTCAGGCAGCTTCGTTATCCTCTCTCAGCCTATTTCTTCAGCTGTAAAATGAGGGGTTGGATGTGGGGTGGGGTAGACAGTCTCTAAGTGTGCTTCCAGCCTTGATAACTCAGGAGTTAGCTGAAACTCCGGACTGAATTCTGAGGAATTCCGGCTATCAGCAGGGAAGATGGGTCAAGCTTGTAACCCTTGGGCAGCAGGGAGGGCCCCAGGCGGGAAGCAGAGCTCTCCACCCAGGCTGCTGCTTGGCCTGGCTGAGCACCACATAGGGGAGGGCCAGGGACCTAGATGAGGACAGGTAGCACAGAAAGGAGATGGGGATGACAGGAAAGGGACTGACAGGAGAAGGCAGTGAGGCTGAGATGGGAGAAAGTGGAGAGACGAAGACAGAGAGGGATAATGGAGAGCGCACAGGTAAGACGTGGTGGGTGGGGAGGGGCCCTGGACCAGTGCCACTGCCGTACACCTGGGGCAGGAGACACCATGGGTGGAGTGACATCCCTGGGCTACCAAGAGCCAGAGGCGTGAAGGAGGAGCCAGGCTGAAGCTGCTTTCCGTTTTTGAAAAGAAAAGCTTTTGGAGCCATTGACTATGGGAGTGTTGGGGACCCTCTGCTATCTCTCCTGAGCTCTTCTGGTACCAAATTGTAAAATCACAGTGACATCAACCAAGCAGAAGCAGTAAGCATAGAGAGAAGCACAGGACCTCTTGCCGGGAGGGAGGAAGTACAATGGGGAACAGGTAGATCAGACTTCGGTTACACACATAACAGATTAGATCTAAACTGGAGGGAGGCCTAGGTACATGAGTGCTGATGTTATTTTTATACTTTTGCATATGCTGAAATACTTTATTAAAAAAATTCTTGTAGTCTTCTGGCCAAGGTGGAGGCGTAGGTGGACACACAGTGCCTCCTTGCACAACCAAAATTAAGGACAACAAGGATTTAGAAACAAGAAAACAACAGAACTCAGAGAAAATTGAACTGTATGGAGGTCCAACAACCACTCATCCAGACAGGTAAAAGGGGCGGAGTCTCAGCAGGAGGAAGTGAAGGTTGGTGGACCCAGGTCTGCAGACAGCTGCTGGAGGACTGGGCCTGTAGGCGGTGGCTAGCAGGCCCCAGGTGCACAGGAGGCAGCTAGCGGACCCCAGGCGCAAGGAGGCTGGCTGACCAGGTAGTCCCACATTCGCATGCAGATAATCCAGGTAAAGACGGGGGAATAAGACAGAACTTGCAACCCAGGGCCCCAGCACCAGGAAATAGAACCTAAAAACACCGAGACCCTAACCCTACATATAGCGTCACCACCCAGCGACTGGGCTGCCCTGCCCTGGGGAACACCTAAGGCTCTGCCCCTCACTACGTAACAGCCATGACCAGACCAAAAACAAAAATAAAACAAAAATGGCTCAAATGGAAGAACAGATCAAAGCCCCAGAGCCAATTCATCTAAGTGATCAAGAGATAGCCAACCTATCAGATGCACAGTTCAAAGCACTGGTGATCAAGATGCTCACAGAATTGGTTGATTTTGGTCGTAAATTAGATGAAAAAATGAAGGCTACAATAAGTGAAATGAAGGAAAATGCACAGGGAACCGATAGTGATAGGAGGAAAACTGGGACTCAAATCAATGGAGTGGACCAGAAGGAAGAAAAAAACAACCAAACAGAAAAGAATTCAAGAATTCAAGAAAAGAAACAAGAATTCAAAAAAATGAGGAGAGGCTTAGGAACCTCCAGGACATCTTTAAACATCCCAACATCTGAATTATAGGGGTACCAGAAGGGGAAGAGGAAA